>NC_069405.1:1658059-1686557 GCF_026875155.1 Cherax quadricarinatus
ATTCCCTTGTGTCTTGCATATGTCAAGAGAAAAGTTATAACTACAGGCCACATATTTAAACTCACCATGGTAATCTGCATCACTAATATAGGGATAGTAGAAGAGAAGAGAATCACACACCATGTGTTGGCGCCCATGACACACCAAACTGTTGTTGTTGTTAAGGGCCCCGAGAGGTGGTGCAGTATTATCCTCCTGCTGCTCCCCACAGGAGCAGTATCACTACACAGGTTTATCCCTTTTGCCACATCAGCTTTCTTGATTTGTTCTTTCTTTGGCAGGACAGAAGTGATTGTTGATTTGTTTTTGCCATTGTTACAAAAAATGCGATTTCTAATAAGCATAGAGATCACCAGTGAATACTAGAAAGGACTGCCCTTCTAGCATCCAGCCTGTTACTGGGTTTTTGTAACAAGTAGTCAGTATCCTGGTCCAATTATCCATTAGAATTCAATAAGAATTATTAGTGCTTCAGGATTTCAACTGGTAGGCTACTAACTAAAGAAATTAAAATTTAATAAAACTATTAATAACAAAGTCTAGAGGTATAAGATCAAAGTAAATTAAATTAATCAATTGAATATAATATAGGATACAAGTTCCTACACTTCTCTCGTGTACAGTAGTATTGTGTTGAAAGCACATATCACATTTATACGTCTTAAGTACCATCTGGTACATTAACATTTAATAAGATATTACAAATATGTACAAGTAAGTTTGTGTGTATGTGTGTAAGTGCTCTAAGTAGTTCGCTATGTCTCAAAACTCAACTAGACTTAACTAGTGACTAAGTCCTCACATTAACTAACTTCTTGACCAACTGATAATCAGAACAGCTTGCTTGAACAATAAAACGACTGCTAAGCCCAATAGCAATATAACAAGCAACTGCTACACAGAATCAGGATCAAGGAGATAATATAATGACACTAAGTAGGGACCATCAGCTGATCCTCCACAAAAGTCACAAAACTCCCATACTACTGAATCTAAGTTCAGCATAAGAAAATCCCCGACTGTGACAGTACACAGATACCAATACAAGTTAGGTCAGAAGCTACAGCTCAGGACCTGAATTGCTCAGAGTGTCTATGTGACACAACCTCAGTAAGTTGAAAATCACTAAGTCTAGACAATGTTCTGTGAACAGAGTTCTACAAAACCTACAACAAGAAAGCAACAGAGACGATCTTCCAACAAGGGCCAATAAGGGAGAGTTAAGCACAACTTGTCAGGAATATGTCCAACCACCAAGAGAGTCTAGCCCAGATTGACTACTCCAGGCGAGGTGTGAACAACCCCCTCGATCACATGATTGCTCTGTGGACAGTTGCTGCCCAGCAACACAGAGAAGACAGCAGGGAAACGAGCAAAGAGCAATAATTACAGTAGTTAGACAATCAACACTTGAACTATGAGCACTGAATATATATAAATGTTACATCCTACCTAATAAAAGTAACTAAGTCAAATAATAATATAAAGCAATATATTTACGAGTTAGCTATTATCGAAAATATAAGCAATATAAAATTATATGAAAAGGCAATATATATTATATACATTGTGACCCATTCAGGGGTCACAATACCACCCCAGCACGACAAATGGTTGCACTAAGAGTTGCGTTAATGTCTTTCACATGATTACTGATTACTCATGTCACTTTAATAATACAATTTAATATAAAAATAAATCAGAGTCACTCTTGTGCCACTTCTTACATTTTACAGTGTGTATTTCACTATAAGTTATGCTCCTAGTACTAGGGCAGTACACAGTATCTCTGTATACTCTTGGTTATGTACATCAGTGTAGAGACAGGATAGCGTAGACAAGCATGACACGTTGAGGCTCAATCATAGTAGTGGAGACTGCATATGAAGAACAGTCTTGTGCAATAGACAGGAGACGACATTCCACTCTTAAGTAGTGGTAGTGGAATGCGAGGCAATATGGACATCTGTGCATGAGGAAGCTTAAGGTGTGTAGTAAGGGGGTGGGTCTGCAGCAGGAGTGTTCCGCCACTCAGTAACATTGCCCACACAACACTACACACTCAACACTCAGCTTCTGTCTCCAACTGTCTCCTCCTCACGCACATATATCACCACTACTTTGAATATATAAATAGAATAATTAGACATGACATGAGTATACATAGTTAACATGGGCTGGAGAGATTATGTTACTTTACTGAATTTGATGTAGCAAGTAGCTAAAGGTATTTGGGCATAAAATTACGTTAGTTTAATGTAACTGATAATTATTAAGGATGTGACAGAGCGTCAGCAATTACATTACAGTGACCACTGATATGTTGTATACTAATAGAGTATGGCTGGATTCTGAGAGCCCACCTCATGATCCTAGCATTTTTACTCTTCATTGTGTTTATGTGAGTGGATTGTGGTCTGAAAAAACTTTAATTTTAAATGGGGAAGTGCCCAAATACACGTCAAAATGTTCCAAGGACACCACAAGAGCTAGAGCCTCTTTCTCAAAAGTGGCATAATTTTTCTGGTGTCGTTTAAGCTTAGATGAATAGTAACATACAGGATGGAGAATGTCAGTGGATGTTGACTGTTGGAGCAGCACAGCACCCACTGCATAACCACTTGCATCTATATGTAAAAAGAAGGGAAGATTGAAATTAGGACTCCTCAACACCGGAACAGAGGAGAGCAGATGCTTCAACCTTTTGAACGAGTCTGAACAATCTCTAGTCCAGATGAACTGAACTTTGCTACTAGTAAGCTCAGTGAGAGGAGCAGCAATCTGAGAAAAGTTTGGACAGAACCTGCGATAATATCCTGCCATGCCCAGGAATCTCTGTACTCCCTTCCTATCCTGTGGCACTGGAAATGCAGAAATTGCACGAACCTTAGCCTCAATAGGAGCAACCTCACCTTGGCCAATACAAAAGCCTAGATAGGTAATCTTAGCTTGACCAAAACTACATTTAGCTAAGTTAACAGTGAAGTTGTAGTGCGCCAGTCTCTCAAACAATGCTCTGATATGCGTCAAGTGTTGTTCACACTCGTCACTGTACACCACTAAGTCATCAAGGTAGGCTTCTACTCCGTCTAAGTTGTGGGTCAACTCGTTCATTGTATGTTGGAATGAAGAAGCCGCGTTACATAAGCCAAAGGGGGTGACGAGGTAGTTAACCAATCCATCTTGAACAGTAAAAGCAGATATTTCTTGAGCACGTTCAGTAAGCGGGACTTGATAATAGCCTCGTAAGAGATCTAAACAGCTGACAAACTGGGCTCCTGACACACGGTCAATGAGGTCGTTAATGCGAGGTAGGGGATAACCATCAGGCAAGGTGACAGAATTCACTTTCCGGTAATCAGTGCACATCCTGAAACTACCGTCAGGTTTAGGCACTAAAATACATGGAGATGCCCATGGACTTTTACTGCGCTCAGTAAGTCCGTGAGATAACAGAAAATCAACTTCTCTCAATGCTTTATGCTTCATTGGACTCATCCTATATGGTGATTGCTTAATTGGTGATGCTCCCTGCACATCAACATCATGTACACCCAGAGTACAACGTTCAGGAACATCACTGAACAATTCAGGGAACTGCAAAATCATGTTTTTAATATCACCAGCTTTATCAATCCCAAGGTTACTAAGAAAATTGTCTAGTGATTGTAGAATCACTGAATTTTCTAAATGTACCTCTATACCTCTAGAGATGTCAGGCACACTGACGTTTTCTTCCTCTGTCCTAGGAAGAATAGAAGTAGTAGGTAGAGGACTAGCGTAGTATGTCTTAAGCTGGTTAACATGGTACACATGATTGGATTTCTTTTTCCCAGACGTACGTACCAAATAATTTACTTAGCTAAGCTTTTTCACTACTTCCAGGGGACCATCATACCTGGCTTGTAAAGCATGACCTGGTACTAATTTCTGAGCCATCACCTTATCTCCTGCTTTAAAAGAACGAGAGACAGCACACTTGTCATAATGTTGCTTCATTCTAGCTTGGGCTGAAACTAGGTTTTTCGAGGCTAGCTCTCTAGCAGCTGTCAAATGTTGCTGCATTAATGAAGGTGAAGTGCTCAATGATGGATTTGATTTTCCTGTCCACACGTCTTTTAACACTGCGAGAGGACCACGCACTTGATGTCCAAATATTAATTCAAACGGACTAAACACGAGACTTTCTTGCTCACTTTCTCTCATAGCGAACAGAAGAAAAGGTATACCCTCATCCCAGTCTCTAGAAAAATGTTCACAATAAGCTCTCATCATGGACTTCAATGTCTGATGAAATCTCTCTAGAGCACCTTGTGACTGTGGATGATAGCTGGTTGAAAGTACAGACTTTATTCCTAGGTGGAATAATGCTTCTCGAAAGATCTTAGAAGTGAAGTTAGATCCCTGATCTGATTGTATCTCTCGTGGCAATCCAACCTGGGAGAAAAATTTCATCAGCGCTCTCACAATAGCACGTGCATTAATTTTTCTCATAGGAATAGCTTCGGGATAGCGTGTTGCAGTGTCCATAATAGTAAATAAGTATTGGTTCCCTAGTTTGGTTCTAGGCAAAGGACCAACACAATTAATAATAAGAGGTGAGAATGGTTCACCATCCACGGTGATAGGAATGAGAGGTGCAGGTGGAGGTGTGTGTGCTGGCTTGCCTGTCACTTGACACACGTGGCACGTTGCACATGATCAGCTACTGTTTCCTTCATTTTAGACCAAGTAAAATGTTTTGCCAGTTTACCGAGTGTCTTCTTGACACCCAAATGTCCTCCAATGGGACTATTGTGAGCAAAATCAATGGCTTGTTCACGAAATGTAACTGGTAACACTACGAGATGCTTGACTGTGGTGGAAACACTATCAGCTGACAACTTACATGTAGTTTTCTCCATCAGTACACCGTTATTATAATAGTAACAATTATCGAGATCCTTTGCTTCACTCTCAGTAACTGCTCTATCTCTCAGTCTTTCCAGTGACTGATCAACAAACTGATCCTTGATTAAATCATCATGAGTTAGAAATTTAATGTCAGTTGTGTCCTGACTAGGTTGATGACAGGGGGGAGTTAGTGTTAATGATCCTGGGCACAGAGCATCACTAAACATATTCAAGCCCAAATCATTGTCATCCACTAACTCAGCAGGAGACAAGGATGGTTGTTGTATCTTTGACGTAGCTCTAGTAATTGCACTGAGAGGAAATAAAATAGGCTTCTCTACAAGCTTCAATGGCATAATTATCATCAGTGTTATTATCAATCACAAGTGGTTCCTTACATATACCAGCATGAAGGATATCGTTTCCTATCAACAAGTCCACTGACCTGATGGGAAATACACCACTGGATATACTCACTGAAATATAACCAGTACATGTATAATAGCTTGTTTCAATGTAAACTTTGTGCAGAGGTACTTTTATAACAGCCCCACCATAGGCTTCTAACAATACATCTATCTTGGTATAGGTATCATCAGTTATGGGCAGTACATTTTCTCTTAATAACGAGAGATAACTGCCAGTGTCTTTGAAAGTAATTATCTCAGTTAGATGTGATTCGTCAAGTCCTACTTTACCATTCGATAAGTAAGGACTCATCGCTGAACGAATCTTATCGTCAGATACACTTTCTGACGCTAGTCATCTATCCTGAGTAATATTATCTAAAACAGTAGGATCAGAGGTATTACTAGGATTTTGGTGCCTTTGTTGCATGGAAGAGGATGCGACTTGTGTGGGGGCGCCAGCCGCACGACTGCTTCTCGTATCTCTTTCTAACTTATAGCAACACTCTCTAGCATGTCCTTTTCTGTTACAATTAGGTACATTTAACTTTCTTCTTCTTGTTATCAGACTTCTGTCTAGCCACAGAGACAGATTCAGGATTGTGTGTTTTCCTGGTAAAGGTACAAGAAGTTACAGTAGCAAGTACATCAGGCTGGCACTGAGCAGCTGATTTAGGTTGCCAACTTCTAGAACAACTTTTAGTTGCCTTGTTTCTCTGTGTTTTAGTATGTACAAGTTTGTGAGAAATCTCAATTGTCTGCTAATGCTGCATTTTCCAAAATATCCGAGGCAGTATGATTGATCAGATATTCTTGTTTGTCAGCGGACATACAGTTGTAAAACTCTTCGTGTAGTAACAACTGAAATAGACTGTCGTATTTATTGCATTTAGCTGCTCTACACTATCTCTCAAATGCAACTTTTTTCTCACGAGCAAACTCTACACAAGTTTGATCTTGTCGTCGTTGTAACATACGAAATACGTTGATAACTTACAGGTAACAAGTTATATGTCTCTAGAATAGTTTGCTTGACAGCATCATAACTAATGTACTTGGCAAATGGTAAAGCAGCAGTACAAGTTTGAGCTCTTCCTGTCAAAGCAGTGTGCAACAAGGTAGCCCAGTGCTTACGTGGCCAGTTAATAGCACGTGCCTGGTTCTCAAACACATCAAAATAGGTGTCTAAGTCACTCTCAAAAAACTTAGGAACCATTGAGGCAGCTTTCTGCACATTAACCCTTTGACTGTCGCGGTCGTATATGTATGTCATAGGAGATACCGTGTTTGACATATCTATACGCATAAATTCTAGCGGCTTCAAATCAAGCAGGAGAAAGCTGGTAGGCCCACATGTGAGAGAATGGGTCTCCATGGTCAGTGTGCACCATATAAAAAAAATCGGGGAGCCAGTGGTGCATTGTGGGAATACCATTTCAGTCGTCCTTTTTCAGCATGTCTAGCGGTAAGAAATATGTGACTTCCCTTCAAATCGGGGAACCTTCTTTTCCCAAGTATGTCTAAAACGGGGGAAATGTCAATGAAAATCAATTTTATGATTCGAGAGTTTTTGGGCCCAAAAAAATGGAGGGGAGAGGAGGGGGAAAGAGGAGGAGAGGAGGAAGAGGAGGAGGAAGAAGAGGGGGAAGAGGAGGAGGAAGAAGAGGGGGAAAGGGAAAAAGAGAAGGGGGAAGGAAGGGGAAGAGGAAGGAAGAGGAAGAGGAAGGAAAGGGGGGAGGAGAAGAAGGGGGAGGAGGAAGAAGGAGGGGGGAGGGGGGAGGGGGGGGAGGAAGGAGGGAGGGGGGAAGAAGGGGGGGGGAAGAAGGGGGGAGGAGGAGGAAGGAGGGAGGGGGGAGGAAGGGGGGAGGGAGGAGGGGGAAGGTGGGAAGGGGGAAGAAAAAAAGAAAGAAGAAGAAGAAGAAAAGAAAAAAAGAAAAGAAAAAAAGGGAAAATAAAAAGAAGAAAAAAATAATACCTAAAAAAACCAAATAAAAAATAATAGTAATAATATTTTTCCCTTTTGGGGCATGAAAAAAAATTTTCACCCCTTGACATGACAAGAAAAGGGGGAAAAACCCCAAAACCAAAAAAGACTGACCTTTGATAAAGGGGGAAAACGGGGTGGAGGGGGGGGGCCAGCTGTCCATCTTTCAAGAGCCATGGGGAGGAGGAGAGGGGGAGGGGGAGGAGGGGGAGTTTGGAAATGGAATGGAAAAGGGAATGAAGGGGGAATGGAGAGGGGAAAATGGAGATAAAGGGGGAGAGGAGAGGGAAAGGGAGGAGAAAAGGAGGGAAAATGGGGAGGAGATGGAAGGGAAAAGGGGGGGAGAGAGGAGGAGATGGGGGAAGGAGAGGAGTGGAGATGGGGAAAGGAGTTTGGAGAGGAATGGATAAAGGAGGAATGAGGGGGAAAGATGGGAGGGAGATGGAAATGGGGAAGATGAGGAGGGGGAGATGGAGATAAGGGGGAAGAGGAGGGGGGATGGGGAGGGGGAGGAGATGAGGGGGAGATGGGGGGAGGAGGAAAATGGGGAGGAGGGGGGAGGAGATAGGAGAGGAGGGGGAGGAGGAGATGAGGGGGAGGAGGAAAATTTGAGGAGGACAATGGGGAGGAGATGAGAGGAGGAGAAGAAAAAAAAGAAAAGAAGAAGGAGGGGGAAAGAAAAGGGGGAGGAGAAAAAGAAGGAGGAGGAGAAGAAAAGGGAGGAGAAGGAGAAGAAGAAAGAAGAAAAGAAAAAGGGAGGGGGGGGAAGGAGGAGGAGGGGGAAAGGGGGAGGAGGAAAGGAGAAGGAGACACGACGACGACGAACAAACTTTTGCCCTGTCTGCCTATTTGTCTTTTCGTCAAGCCCCCCTGTCTATCCGTCTAGCTCTGCCCTCGAGAGGGGCCACAAGATTTGCGTCTTCATTTTTACTCACATTTTTCAAAAAGGATAGCACTTTTGTCTGGTTTTTGGGGGTTTATCCTAGGAAATTTTACACTATTTTAAATTTTGTATTTATGGTGAAACCTTTTTAAAGACAGAAAAATAGACGAGAGAAAAGAAAGAAAACAGATTGAAAAAAGATAGAAAGGGGGGAGAAAGATAATTTGATAGAATGGAGGGGGAAGCAGCATCCGACCCCATTGTTTTGACAGGTTGGGAGGGGGGGTGACTAATGAGACCCAAAAATGTCCCTTTTGACAGCTGCCCCCCTCCCGACCCCAAAACAATTATAAGCCACACACAGCCACAAGACAAACTTGCCGAAGGGGGATAATAAACGTTTTTAAAGAAAAATACTATGACTTTATATGTGTAAAATATATTATAGAAAACCCGAACAAAAAGGAAGGCAGGGAAAGAAGGAAGGGCTGGGTGAAAGGAAGGGGAAAAAAATAAGGGGGACAGATGAAGGGAAAGTAGGAAAGGGTGGAATGCCCTCCAGGTTTGCCCCCAGGAAAGGGAAAAGGGAAAGAAGGGAAAAAGGGAAAGGAGGGTGACACACGACCATTTAAAACCAAGGGAAAAATACATAACACAATTTCCTGCTAATACTTTGAAGAAAACTGCTCAGACAGGTAAAATTTTTTCTTTTCAAAAAAAAAAAAATTTTAAAAAAAATTCAAAAACACCCCTGATTTTATGTGTGAGAGTGTAAAACACCACTGTGTATGACACCAGTTTTTTTGGTGAGGGGTGTTTAAAAAAACCATTGGTATGGGCACCCCCTGTTTTTTTGTTTGAGAGTGTAAAACAAACCAAATGTGTAGACACCATGTTTTAAAGGGGTTTTCCCCAACACAAACTTCTAGGAGTATGTTTATGGGCTGAAAAATTTGGGGATATATATTAAAAGAACAAAAAGTAATAAAAAAAATTTTTTTATTGTTTTTTTTTTAAACAAGTTTTTTAAACAATATATTATAATTATGTTTGTGTGCTTATTGTGTTGTATACAACGAGTGTATATATGTACATTGCACCTTACTTTGGTCTCACAGGCCACATAAGTTATGTAAAAAAATAAAATAGTGAAAAAAACAACAAACCTTCAAATACAAGTAAACCAAAGTTTACCGGGTGAGCGGCAGTCGCCGCTGTTGCCATACGCGGCTCATTTTCTGCAAACTTCATGCCTCTACATCTCGGTAAGTACTGATGGGAAAAATTTTTTTTTGGGACTAAAACAATCAGAAAAATAATCTTAACATTTTCATAAGAAAAAATAATTTTTTTTTTTTCGAATATTTTGCGACACCAGGAGCAACTTCAGGATTGGGCCCTTCGACAGTCAAAGGGTTAAATGTGTCCTGTGTTGTACTAACAGATTTATCAACTTTGTCAGATCTATCAGTCTGTTGTCTTCCGAGACGAACATTTTCTCTCTGGAAATCTTCGTTCAATTTCCTCTGTGCCTCTATTTGTGCAGTCTGCAACATAATGAGGTGTTCCAACCTCTCAAATTGTTCCTCAGAGATAGGACCAGTAGGTAATGGAGGAGTAAGGAATCTAACGAATGAGTCTGGATGGTCCTTAGGTCGGACACCTTGTCCAGCCATCCCTAGAGTGTCTAGATCTGGTCTAGGATAAGTAGATACAGGTGTAGTATACATGGTACTAGTATGAGGCTGAGTCATACTACCAGCTATACTCTGTACTATTGCGTTAGTAAGGCGGGAAGGCGTGAGCGTGAACAGAATTTCACTAGGCTCAGACACTTCTGCCTTAGTTGCTCTTTCTTCTACGTCATCAAATAGAGTCATACTTCCTAATTGTGACACTAGGCTTTCTGTATCTGAATCATAATCAGATATCTCTGTATGAGCAGGAAACAATATATCTTTAATTAACGCTCTGACAGTTTCTGCGGTGTAATTCCTGTTATACGTCACACCGAGATATTTGGCTACTCGCCAACACGTCTGAAGTTTTAATGTACTCAACTCAGATAAAGTCAGAGTATCAATTAACTGTTTCACTTTGACATACATCACGAAAATAAGTACACTACGAGAGAGGGATTATGGGAAACTATAATCATAATAGGAATTTTAGTGTTGGTTGTCTTAGAGCTAGAGCTCATCAACAGTATTTCCATCTCCTTGGATCAAGAGACTCAGTCAAGTACATACATCCACCTAGTATGTTGTACAAGACTAAACTCAAAGTCTTCAGATTAGGAAAGTACTCAGTGTTTGACTATAGAGTTAATAGTACATATGTCAAACTGGACAATTTCTCCAACACCTTGGAACAAGAGCCTCCTGGACAGGCCTCCATATGTTACAAAAAACACGATTTCTAATAAGCATAGAGATCTCCAGTGAATACTAGAAAGGACTGCCCTTCTAGCATCCAGCCTGTTACTGGGTTTTCGTAATAAGTAGTCAGTATCCTGGTCCAATTATCCATTAGAATTCAATAAGAATTATTAGTGCTTCAAAATTTCAACTGGTAGGCTACTAACTAAAGAAATTAAAATTTAATAAATTTATTAATAATAAAGTCTAGAGGTATAAGATCAAAGTAAATTAAATTAATCAATTGAATATAATACACGTATAGGATAAAAGTTCCTACACTTCTCTCGTGTACAGTAGTGTTGTGCTGAAGGCACATATCACATACGTCTTATGTACCGTCTGGTACATTAACATTTAATAATATACTACAAATATGTACAAGTAAGTTTGTGTGTACGTAAGTGCTCTAAGTAGTTCGCTATGTCTCAAAACTCAACTAAACTTAACTAGTGACTAAGTCCTCACATTAACTAACTTCTTGACCACCTGGCAATCAGAACAGCTTGCTTGAATAATAAATCAACTACTAAGCCCAATAGCACTATAACAAGCAACTGCGACACAGAATCAGGATCAAGGAGATAATATAATGACACTAAGTAGGGACCATCAGCAGATCCTCCACAAAAGTCACAAAACTGAATCTAAGTTCAGCATAAGAAAATCCCCGACTGTGACAGTACTACACAGATACCAATACAAGTTAGGTCAGAAGCTACAGCTCAGGACCTGAGTTGCTCAGAGTGTCTATGCGACACATAACCTCAGTACAACGTCGAAAATCACTAAGTCTAGACAATGTTCTGTGAACAGCGTTCTACAGAACCTACAACAAGAAAGCAACAGAGACGATCTTCCAACAAGGGCCAATAAGGGCGAGTTAGGCACGACTTGTCAGGAATACGTCCAACCACCAAGAGAGTCTAGCCCAGACTGACTACTCCAGGCGAGGTGTGAACCCCCCCCTTGATCACGTGATTGCTCCGTGGACAGTTGCTGCCCAGCAACACAGAGAAGTCGGCAGGGAAATGAGCAACGAGCGATAATTACAGTAGTTAGACAATCAACACTTGAACTATGAGCACTGAATAATATATATACAGTGGACCCCCGCAAACCGTTGGCATCACATAACGTTAAATCCACATACCGATACATTTTATTGCTAAGATTTTGCCTCGCATACCGCTAAAAAACCCGCTTCTAATGTGTGGCCTGAGCCAGCCTCACATGTTCCGCCGGTGGCATTGCTTACCAGCCAGCCTCTGCGGTAACATCCAAGCATACAATCGGAACATTTCACATTATTACAGTGTTTTTGGTGATTTTATCTGCAAAATAAGTGACCATGGGCCCCAGAAAGCTTCTAGTGCCAACCCTACTTAGCTCATATATATCACCTATCACAAAGCTAACAGAGGGAAAATTTCATACACATATACAACAAATTTCTAAGAAAATTTCCAAGACTGTAGGCATACTATCGAAGATACGGTACTATGTTCCACAGTCAGCCCTCCTGGCCCTTATCACTCTCTTATTTACCCCTATCTCACCTATGGAATTTGTGCATGGGGTTCAACAACAATTAACCATCTCAGACCACTAATTACCCAACAAAAGGCTGCAGTTAGAATGATAACAAATTCTCACTACAGGCAACACACTCCACCAATATTCAAAACACTCAAACTACTCGCCATACAAAACATCCATACATATTATTGCACCTATTACATACATAGAACACTTAACTCTGATATTAACCCTCCCCTCAAACATCTCCTTGCCAACCTCAACAGAACACATGACCATAACACAAGGCACAGATCACTCTTTGATGTTCCTCGTGTCCATCTCACGCTATGCAAAAACTCAATGCACATAAAAGGCCCTAAAATCTGGAATTCATTACCTGTAAATATAAAAGAAACACTACCTGTTTATAAATTCAAGTCTCTTCTCAAAGTTCACTTACTCACTCAAAACCAAATAAATACTGAATAACTGAACCTTATAAATTGTATATCCAAAATGTCACTCACAATTATATCACATAAATGTTAAACCTAGGACCCAATCTAACTTTGTTATTTTTTTAAATACACTACCTAACAGAATACTCCATTCTACTGAATGAACAGCAATGCATGCAACCATATGACCTGTCTTTGTAATACTCATTTGTGCTTTATAGATATCGGTTTACAATAATGTCTTATCACTGATTTCATCATTGCTTAGTTAATCTTAGTTAATTTTAAGCCAGCCTGTAATGCTATGCATATAAGTGGCTTTGGCATGCTGCTCTTACCTGTATTTTTTTTGTACCTCTGTATGTATGCTAAAATTTCTAAATAAATAAATAAATAAATAAGGGTGAGAATTACTATAGAGATGAAGAAAGAGATCATTGCTAAGTATGAAAGTGGAGTGCGTGTCTCCAAGCTGGCCAGGTTGTATAGTAAACCCCAATCAACCATCACTGCTATTGTGTCCAACAAAACGGCAATCAAGGAAGCTCTTCCTGCCAAAGGTTCAACTGTGTTTTCGAAACAGAGATCGCAAGTGATGGAAGAAGTTGAGAGACTCTTATTGGTATGGATAAATGAAAAAACAGATAGCAGGAGATAGCATCTCTCAAGTGATCATAAGTGAAAAGGCTAGGAAGTTGCATGAGGATTTAATTAAAAAAATGCCTGCAACTAGTGATGATGTGAGTGAATTTAAGGCCAGCAAAGGTTGGTTTGAGAGATTTAAGAAGCATAGTGGCATACACAGTGTGATAAGGCATGGTGAGGCTGCCAGTTCAGACCACAAAGCAGCTGAAAAATATGTGCAGGAATTCAAGGAGTACATAGACAGTGAAGGACTGAAACCTGAACAAGTGTTTAATTGTGATGAAACAGGCCTTTTTTTGGAAGAAAATGCCAAGCAGGACCTACATTACTCAGGAGGAAAAGGCACTCCCAGGACATAAGCCTATGAAAGACAGGCTTACTCTGTTGATGTGTTCCAATGCTAGTGGAGATTGCAAAGTGAAGCCTTTATTAGTGTATCACTCAGAAACTCCCAGAGCGTTCAGGCAAAAGAATATCCTCAAGGCTAATTTGTGTGTGCTGTGGAGGGCAAACAGTAAGGCATGGGTAACTAGGGACTTTTTCTATGACTGGTTACACCAAGCATTTGCCCCCAATGTGAAAGATTACCTAACTGAAAAGAAATTAGACCTTAAGTGCCTCCTGGTGTTAGGCAATGCCCCTGGTCATCCTACAGACGTTGGCAGAGCGACTTTATGGGGACATGAGCTTCATTAAGGTGAAGTTTTTGCCTCCTAATACCACTCCTCTCCTGCAGCCCATGGACCAGCAGGTTATTGCAAACTTCAAAAAACTGTACACAAAAGCTCTGTTTGAAAGGTGCTTTGTAGTGACATCAGAAACTCAACTGACTCTAAGAGAGTTTTGGAGAGATCACTTTAATATCCTCAATTGTGTAAACCTTATAGGTAAGGCTTGGGAGGGAGTGACTAAGAGGACCTTAAACTCTGTTTGGGAAGAAATTGTGGCCGAATGTGTAGACAAAAAGGAATTTTAAAGGGGTTTGGGAGGCAAAACCCGGGGAATCCTATGCCATTTTGGGGAAAACCCAAATTGGGGCCCATTGGGAAAAGGTTCTTGGGGTTGGAGGTTAAGGGGGTTAAATGTAAAAGATTTGGTGGGGGAGGGGACAAGAAAGAACAAAAACTTCCGATGAGCTGCTAGATCAACTTAAAACACCCAAAAAAGGCCTGTTATGGGGGCTAAAGGACCCAACATGTATTTATAAGTAACATTTTTACTCGGGAATTACCAAATTTATATTTTTTTGGGATGGGGATTTTTGCCTAAATGTAAGAAGGACTGTCAACCTTTTTTGGACTGAGAGGCAGTGGGGTCAAGCCTATTTTTTCTAATATAATGGGTTTTAAAACTTTTTGACACATAAACACAAAAAATTTAAAATAATTGTTTAAAAAGTTGTTTTTTTTTTTGGGTAGAAGAAAAATTAAAGGGTTGTTTTTAGAATTGTGGTAATGGAAATTGTGTTGGAAACATTTTTTTTGTTTTGGTGGGAGGAGCTTAGCCCTTTCTCTTTTCTCCCAACGATTTTGGGTTTCTCTCTGTGGCGGGGGCCCTTAAAACCCTGGCGGATCTCGGGGTCCTTCTTCTATCTTTTTGGGGCATTATGTGTGCTCCAGGGGTGAGTTTTTTTAAAAATTTAAGTTGTGACCACCATACCCAGGTTTGACTAAAAGTGTGTCAAAACACTGGTTACCCAAAGAGTTTAAAAAAGGGAGAGAGAGGATAAAGTTTTTTAGTTTAAAACCATGGGGGAGAAAAAGCTTTGCAGTGTGTAGATCGTTTTTTTTTGGAAAATGGTGAGGCTGAAATTTGATTTCTGTACTTATTATTGAAAATTACAGTTATATTTTTATAGTAGTAGTTTACTAATAACCTGTGAAGGGGGCTGGGTAAAAGGGTACGGGAGAACTCGGGAAGATCAGCCATGATGTAAGTAAAAACCCCTGGGAACAAATAAGACCTTAAGTAAAAAGCTCCCCCACACAAAAGAACATTTTGTGAAAACCTTACTATCAAAGTAATAAGGGACAAGCAACGAAACAGGGGGGCCTGGGGGGGGTTAGTTATTTGACTGCAAAAATAACTCAAAACATTCTTGAACTATATGTGCTGGTATGGGGTTTAAAACAGTTGCTTTTTTCCGGGTAGAAGATTTACCAAGGGGGGGTCATTGGAAGTGTTGTTTTAATAAAATTGTTTACGGTTTTTTTTCTCCTAAGGTGGGAGAAAGGTTAAGTAACACTTTTTCTGTTGGGGGTTTTATGGTAAGTGCTATGGCATAGTTTACATTAAATTTGTTTTTATTTTATGTGCCTGGGGGAAAAAACTTTGCCCAAATGATACTGTAAGAGGGAAGCAAGTTTTTTTAAAGGTTTTAAAAAACAAATGTAGAAGATGAGTCTTCAGTTTTTTTAGGCTTCGGGGAAAAGAAGGAAATAATTCAATCAGTAAAAAGCCTTTTAAAAACAGTAAACATGAGGGATCACCTACCCGGGTTGATATGGAAAGGGAAAGAGAATGAGATTTAAAATTTAGCGGGTAAAACCTTAAAAAAAATTAAATTAAAAGCAAAGGGAAATAACAAAAAAATTTTGGGGGTTTTCTGAAAAAACCCCTTAAAAATTACTTTAACAAAACTAAACCCCCCAAATTTTCCCTAATTTTAAAATTTTTTTCCCCAGTAGATATTTTTTTTTTTTTAAAACTTTTTTTTACAAATCCCCAAAAAAAATTTTTGGGCTCCCCTATTTCCACAAAACTTGTGGGTAAAGGTTTCCCCCGGAGTAAAACCCAAGGGGGTTTCCAAGATTTTTCTGATTATGTTTAAGTTTAAAAAGAGGAAAAATTGCTTGCATCCCAAATGATCCCTGAAAAATTTATAGACAAAAGTTCGGGAAATCAAAAATTTCAGGATGGGCAGCCCTTTTAACTGATTTTTGGTAATGAGAAACTTTTCCCTTTTTTTAAAAAAGGGGGTTTTGTTCTAAAGGATTTTAAAAAAAAGACAAAAAACAAATTAGTAGATTAAGGGGTTCATGAGGAATTGTAAAAATACAACCCCTTTGTTGCCCCTCAGAGAATTTTGGAGGACAAAAACCCAGATAATTTTTAAAGAAGCACTGGATCTAGGTAAACCGATTCCGGGCTCGGGGGAATTGGGTAAGAAAAAAAACCAGTCATGTTTCCCTTCTAAAAATTTTTCCCCCACTCATTTTTAAAAACCTTTTATTCCAAGTCTTTTTGGCCAAAAGGGTAAGGGGGACAAGAATTTTCAGGGACAAATGAAGGTTTGGGGGCCCCTCTAAAATAAAAGGGAAAAAGGGTTTTAAGTCAGCTGGAGGTTCAAAGTTTACCGGGACAATCAGATTTTTTTCGGGTCCCTCGATTTAAAACTTTCCAGTCCTACACCAAAGGGTAAAAATCCCTTTTAAGAATTTTTGCCTTTTACTACTGTAAAAAAAACTGGACACACAAAAAAGTTTTTTTGGGTCAAGGGGGGCAAAGGATCGGGAAAAGGGGGGAAAACCCACCCCAGGGGGAATTTAAATGCAGAGATACACCCAAGTTGCCTGCATTAGGCCCTTAAAGGGGAAAAGGGGAGGGGGAAACCCTTTTGGGATCTAGACCCCAGGATGTTTTTATATTTTCTAGTAAGGTCCACAGTTGGTTTGCAAAAGAATGTAGGCAGAGTTGAGAACATATTGTCCTTGAGAGATGGAGGTAGCACCAAACCTTTGCTACGTGCTGGAGTGCTACCAGTGTCTAAGGATAAAAAATATGGGGTAGATATTTTGGGTTGAAGGGTAAATTAAAGGGTTCAACCCCTAAGGACAAACCCGTACACAAATTAGGGTAGAATCTGCATACCAATTGGCTATTCCCCGTAAATATCTCAGATGAAAATTTTTCCTTTTAAAGGGGGTTTGACCTCCCTTTTTAGGGAAAATGTTTTGGGTCTGTTAGAAAAGTGAGGAACCCCCCAGTTTGGGGAAACCCAAAACCCCCAAAAGTTGGGGGGGGAAATGGCTAGGAAAAACCCTGGGCCCGACCTTCTCCCTGTGGTTCCACCATGAGGGAAATAGGTCATTAAACATTTCTACCAACAGTCCCTTTATGATTATTTCTCTGGAGGATGGTGTGGGCTTAAGTTTTGGGAAAATCTGCTTTCTGATGTTGAACTGCCCGGCAACTGAAGAAAAAAGGGTGATCCAGCCAGAGCTGGGCATGATTGGAGAATGGATTTATTAAATAGTGTTTAGAGAGGGTGCACATGCTTAGGGGTGCAAATTTAAATTTTTGTGCAGGAAAAAATTTTGCTGTTGCTGGGGAAGGGGATTTTAATTTAAAAAAGTGTTTTTCAATTTTTCCCCCGGGGGGAAAAATTTTTATAAAAAAATTCACCTCTGTTTCAGATCGATGGAAGGGGGAACAAGGGGTTTGTCCCCAGGGGGGTGATGGGCCAAGGTTTTCCCGGCCCTTTCTTTTGGTCTCAGCGTGGGAGACTGTCAGAGAGGTTTTTTGAGGGCCTATCATGGCCCCTTTTAAAAATTTTAGGGAAACCTAGTCCCAAAGGGATTTAAACCCGTTCCCCTTAGGCCGATTTTAGACCAAGGGTGAACCCTTCCCGCAAAACCCGGTAGTGGAAAGTCGGGCCCACTCCCCAAAGGACCCGAATGGGAAAAAATTATTTACTAACCAAAAATTTGGGGCCCCCTAAACCAACCGGTACCCGGAAGCAGTCCCTCGCTTTAAAATAACGCTCATGTAAATCTTAAAGGGGTTTTGGGTAAGTTCTTTTTTCATGTTGGGGTTTTCCCTTTAAAGCAGCACAAACAGATCAAGGAAACCAACTTTACCTCAAAGTTTTTTTTAGAAATGTTTTGAAGGGCTAAAAATAGAGCCTCAGTGTTCAATGTGGGATCATCTCCATCTCAAGGGGAAATAGAGAAATTTCATCAAACCCTCAAAACAAAGAAAGAAGCCCATTTTATAACAATACAAAAAACCTTGGGTGAAAAGGAACCCCAAACCAAAACCAAATTTTACTATTTTTTTCCCCCCCCCCCACTTTTTCCCCTTTCAATTTTTTTCTTAATATTACCCCAAAATTCTCAAAAACCCAAACCAAATAAACCCTAATTACCATTTACTCTTACCCCAACAATTTACCACCCCCCCCTTAAAATTTTTCCCCCTTTCCCTTAACCAAAATTTTAATTTCCAATAAATTTCCCCCAACCAAAACCCCACAAAAAAAAATATATATTACCCATAATTTTTAAATTTTAATTAACCCCCCCCCCTTTAAAAATTTAAAACCCAATTTTTAAAAATTAAAAATTAAAAAAATTTTAAATTTAAAAAATACCAAAACCTTTCAAAAATTTAAAATTTTAAAAATTTTTAAAAACATTTTTTAAAAAAAAATTTAACCTTTCCCACCCCCCCCGGCCCCCCCCCAAAATTTGGGGTTTTTAAAAAAGAAACTCCTGGGTTTTTGGGAAAATGGCCCCCCCCCCCCCCCCCCCTTTTTTTTTTTTAAAAATTTATTTTTTTTTCTCAACCAATTTTTAACCCTTTTAATAAAATTTTTTTAATTCATTTAAATTTTTAAAAAAAAAAACTCCATTTTGAAATTTTTAAAAACTAAATTTTAAAATTTTTGTTTTTGTAAAAAAACTTAAGAAAAATTGGAAAATTTTTAAAGGCCGGTTTCCGAAATTTTAAAATTTTTAAACAAAGTGTTCCCCCCGTGTGCCCCTTAGGGAAAATTTGTGGTGGAAAAACCTTGATGGTTTTTTTTTAAATTTTGATTACCCCCCCTGGGTAAACAATGTCCCGGGGTTTGTTTTCAAAAAAGGAAGGGTGAAAAATGTTTCTTTTCCAAAGAGCAAACCCAAATTTTAAATTAAATTTTAAACCCCAAAAAAATTTTATTTTCCAAATTTCCCCCTTTTTTTTCCACCCAACCCATTTTTTTTGTGTAAAAAAGCCAAAAATTTTTTTTTCAAGTTTTCTTAAAAATTTAAAAAAAATTAAAAGGCCGGAATTTGGTTTTTGTGTCACTTGATGTTTCCCCAAACATGGGGGCCGTAACTTTGGTGTTTGTATGTTGCCCTTGTTGGGTTTTTCAGTGGGGAATCCGTGGGGGCCGGACTCTCTCCACCCCCCATTAAAATTTAAGTCCCAAGGGCCTTTTACCACAGGGGGAAAATTTTTTATTTTGGGGCTGGGCAATTTGGGCATTTGGACCCGTTCAGGAATTTTATTTTGTTTTTTGGGGGTTATGTAAAAAACACCCAAAATGGGGGTTTTTCCCCTACCGCCCCCTTTTTTTTGAAAGCCTCCTCCCCCCTTAAAAGGGAGGATTTTTTTTTTGTTGGGGGGAAGTGGGGGACCCCGGGGAAGGGGGTGGCCCCTTAAAGGTTTCCTGACCAAAAGTAAGGGGATTCGGGGGGGAGGGGGTTGGAAAAACCTTGGGGGGGAAGGGGGGCTTTCCCCCCGGTTTTGGTTCCCCCCGGGGCCCCCAAAATTTGGGGGGGGGAGGGGGGAAAACAACCTTTACCAAATTTTTGTAAGTTTCCTCCCTTTTTCCCCTCCCTTTCCAAAGGTGGGGGTAAAACCTGAATGCTCTGGGTTTGGCTTTTTACTTGTCTCCTGATCCAAAAAATGCCACCCTGGGTACCAGTTGCTTTGGGTGGATTAAACCCTAAACGAGGCCCCAGGCCTGTTGGTTTCGGGTTTAAAAGTGGGGGAATTTTGTGCAAAAAAAATTTTTTTCATTGTAATGGTAAATTTTTTAAAAAGTCCCCCTAAAATTGTAAATTGTTTTCAAACTTTAGTATAAAGGGTATGGTTAATTGCCCTTTTTTAAAAAATTTTTGCAATTCTTGTAAATTTAAAAGTAAAGTGAAGAGTTTGTTAAAGGGGCTGGGAAAAAGTAGGATTTCTAGTAAGTCTTGTTTTTAAAACCCCCCTTCAACTTAAGCAATATACTTTTACTTTGCCGTATCCTGAGGGCCAACCCAGCTTTTGTGAGGAAAATTCGTCGGGGGTGGGGGGGTTATGGGGCATAGGACCCAACATGGGATTTTAAATAACGTTACTCTGGAATACCCCAATTTTATTGGGAAATTTATGGGGACTTTTTTTCAAAAAGTCGAAAAGGGGCTGATCAACCTTTTGACTGAGAGGCAGTGGGTCAAACCTATTTTTTCAATATAAAAGGTTAAAGAACTATAACACATAAACAACAATTTAAATAAGTTGTTTATAAAGTTGTTTTTCCCTTTTTAGGGAAATAAAAATTAAAAGGTGTGGTAGAATTGTGGTTAAAAATGGGGAATTGTGGGTTGGCAAAGGTTTTTTTTGTTTTGGTGGGGGGGAGCTTAGCCTCTTTCTCTCCCCCGCACTGAATCGGTCTCTCTGTGGCTGGCCCCTTTAACCTGGCAGGGGCTCTGGGGCCCCCCTTCTATTTTTGGGGCATTTGTGTGTCCCGGGGTGAGGGTTTTTTTTTTAAATTTTAAATTGTGGGCCACCAAAACCCCGGGGGAAATAAAGTGTGTCAAAAAACTGGTTGCCCAGAGTTTTGTAAGGAGAGAGAGGACTAAAGTTGTTTTAGAAACCCCTTTTGGGAGAACAGCTATGCAGTGTGTAATCGTTGTTTTTAAAAAGTGAGGCTGTAATTTTTATTTCCGTACATATTATTGGAATACAGTTATATTTTTATAGTTTTGTAGTTTACATTAACCAGTGAAGAGGTGGTGGGAAAAGGGGATCCCCGGACATCAGGATGATCCCGCCATGATGTAAGTTTTTAAACCCCTAGACAAATTTAAAACCATTTAAATAAAAGCTAACCCCCCACAGAACATGTAGTGAGAACCTTTTATCAAAGTAATAAGGGACAAGCAACGTTTAAAAAGGCCAGACCTGAGGAAAACTGCTTCGGAGGAGGGGAGAGAGAAATTGAAGAAATTGCCCCACTTCAAAGATTAAGGGGAAAAGTGTGCAATGTGGCTTTTAAAGTGCAAACCTTTTTTGATGACAATCACCCAAACACAGCTATTGCAAGCTGTGCGGGTTTGACTATTACACTGACACTGTTGTGAAACACTTTAGGAAAGTCATAAAGGAACGAGAGGTACAGGCCACTATGGACAGATATGTGTGCGACAGAAGTCCAGTGACTCTGAAGCTGGTCCTAGTGGCATTAAAAGAAGAAGGGAAGTAACCCCAGAAAATGACTTGACACCTCAAGTCTTAATGGAAGGGGATTCCCCTTCTAAACACTAAGACTCTCTCCTCCTCCCATCCCATCAATCATGCCTTAATGGAAGGGGATTTTCCCCCTTTTAAAACACTAAGACTCTCTCCTCCTCCCATCCCATCAATGCATGCCTTTTCAGTTTCTGTGTATTAAAATTAATATTTCATGTGGTAAAATTTTTTTTTTTTCATACTTTGGGGTTTTCTTGCACGGATTAATTTTGATTTCCATTATTTCTTATGGGGAAAATTCATTCGCATAACGATAATTTCGCATAACAATGAGCTACAGGGAATGGATTAATATCGTTATGCGGGGGTTTCCCCTGTAAATGTTAAAATCCTACCTAATGTCCACCTAAAAGCCTATGGGAGTGTAGTGTATGTTTTTTCTCCATTATTGTTCAAATTTCTAGTACAATCTCTTAGTAATTAACAATCAACTACCTCATTATGTGATTTTACTAGTAAGCATAAGTCACCTTATATATTTTTCTTATTTACTATTGTTTGCTTAAATATTAGCTGAATGATACTCTCCCCTGTCATATTACTACCTCATTTTTTTTTTAAAAACTATTAATTGATATTACTTACTAAAATTAATAATTAATTACCATTTTTACTATCAGTTCAATTTACTCTTAACATTTTTGACATCATTTAATTACCATTACTTGTCAATTACCATAACCTGTTTTAATACCACATTTAAATTCTTAGAGTACTCTTAAGGGTGATGGACTGATTACTTTGTCTTCAAGTATCTTCTGCTTCTATCAACTTTTTGTAAATCGACTGAAGAAGCCTACTGTGTAGGCGAAACGTTTCGAAATAAAGATACCTAACTGTTGCTATGTGTCTTACCTAAAAACCTGTCGGTATTTTATACCATTTTAATGTTCAGTACTCTTAAATACCTTGTACTGCTAAATAACCTCTAGTATAACTACCAGTGGCATATTGAATCCAAATAAACTGTTCTTAAAAATTAATACTTGAAATAAACATTACTTTTTCACTTTTTTTTGTAATTAATCTTTTTTTTGTAATCATTATTACTTACTCTAAAATTTTATTAAACACCATATTTCCTACAGTCAACTTTACTTTTGTAACATTAATCATTATTTTATACTTTTCATAACATTTGTTGCCAAATTTTCAAGTTTGTATATTCAACTTTCCAACCTTTATAAATTTTCCTTTGTACCTGTGTACCTGTGTTCCTGTCTACCATCTTATTATCATATTTTTAACCAAGTCATTGCCATTGTTATTTTTTACTTATTATTCTTTTGGTACTTTTAAATTTGTGAATTTTATTTTGTCAATTTAAATCTAGTTTTTCCTTGATCTTTGTTAACAACCATATGAGCCCTAGTGCATTGCAAGTACCATTTTAATTGTATTTATATTAAAAGTTTTACCTAGTTGTACTTTAGCTCATTTAGCTCAATACATAGACAACACCTAAACTAACTATACCTGTTGTACTTTAGCTCATTCTAGCTCAGTAATAGACAACACTAAATTCATTCATTAGACCTTATTTTCAATTACAAGATGAGTCTGGTGACTTGAAAATTTGTTTTTTTTTTATAGTATTAATTTATACCTGTTGTACTTTGCTATTTTAGACAACACATTCATTTGTTCATTAGTGCTATACTCTATATGACCAAAGTGCTTTAGGGGTATACTTATCCAAACCTCCCCATACAGAAATCTATTAAACTCACCCTAATACAGGATAAAACAACCTTTTTTTTAAACCAAAATGATGATGATCACGTTGACCTGATTAAACCTCCATAATCTATCCATAATCAAATTATTGAAAGTAACTCCCTTTATTAACAGCATCACAGCCAGCACTACCCTAACATGCTCAAAGTAATCAGTTTTTTTAACTACACACATAGGTCCTTAAGAAAACACTATGATCCTCCTGGAAACTCCTTGAGTCACTAAAACACCTTTCCTCCTGCATTATTCTTACTGAGACCTGCTTAATAAAAAACCTACTCCGGATACACAAGCAATCCACAACTGCAGACCCATACCAAGTTGGGGGGGTATTGCAATCTATTACTCTAACCAACTATCTTGTATTAGCACCACTTGCTTTAGTGATGAATATGGGGAATACATTTTTGCTAATTTTACTGTAAAAAACAATCGGTGCCATAAAACCGGATACCCCACACAAACATCCCAAAACTTCAGTGAGAATCTAAAGTTTACTAATAACAAAACAGACAAATGAACAACGCAACCACCTTTTCTTGCTGGGGACTTCAATATCAACCTTGGCCTACCAGATGATCAGGGCTGTAACTGATTTCATCAACAATATGAACAACACACTTCTCATACAACAATAACTAAACCAACCAGGATGAGTGAGACAAGTGCAACCATAACAGACCAATATGGACTCTAATTGCCAGGCATAATGAGGGCAAATTCCTTGGCCTATACCTCGACAACAACTCAAATTTCAACACCCATATCCAACACACAACAAAAAAAGTATCCAAAACGGTTGGGATCCTCCCCAAGATACGATATTTATGTGCCGCAAACTGCCCTTCTCACACTATACCATTCACTTATATATCCATACCTCACCTTGCTATCTGTGCTTGGGGTTCAACTGAGCAACACACCTAAAGCCAATAATAACCAACAAAAAGCCACAGAAAGGGAATAATCACTAAATCCCATCCCTGGCAACACCCCCCCCCCCTCCCACTCTTCATAGATCTAAACTTCTCTCTGTCAGAACATCCACACTTACTACTATGCAATCTATATCTACAGGACCTTAAATTCCAATATTACCTTGACCTAAAATTCTTTCTTGATAGTTGTGACGGGTCCACAGGCAAAACACGAGACACAAACATCTCTATGCTTTCCCCCGTGTTCGACTAAACCTTTACAAAAATTCAATGTATTTCAAAGGATCTAAAATCTGGAACACCCTACCTGAGAACTCTAGAACTGCAGACACATTCATCACTTTCAAAACTACAGTTAGAAACATCTTATCTCCCTGATCCACCCTGACAACTAACTATGTACATCATAACCACCTGGTGGTTCACAATTACACTCACTCACTCACTGACAAATAACCCAGAAATACTAATCATAATCTTAAATAATAAATCCTAACTAGTCTTTAAGTTTGCCTATGATACTCAAATATAGACACGGTATTGTGCCAAAAAACAAAAGCATTCACATTGCTAAACTCCAAATTTATGATGTAGTCATTAGCCTTAATACCATAATCTGTAAGGATTTAATGTTAAGAATTAATCTAAGTCTGCCTAAAAATGCCTAGCCATGCTAGGTGTCCTAGGGGCCCCCCTCTGTAATTTTGTTTTTTATAACATGTAAACCACACGATACCCAAAACCTGTAAATCCCACATTGTAACCCTTATAGAAAATTTAAAACTTGAATTGAATTGAATAAAAGTAACTAAGTCAAATAATAATAAAAAAGCAATATATTTTGATTTGCTATTATCGAAAATATAAGAATAAAAAAATTATATGAAAAGGTAATATACATTATATACATTGTGACCCATTCAGGGGTCGAAATTAGCCATACATCTTGGCAAGGTGGAGCGCCCCGCATACCATTCTATATTTTTCTATTACTTCCTTTTTAAAATTTCCCATCATGTTTTCTCACTTTCTTTATTTTTTTAAATTTTATTTATTTATTTAAAAATTTTAGCATACATACAGAGGTAAAAAAAATACAGGTAAGAGCAGGATGCCAAAGCCACTTATATGCATAGCATTACGGGCTGGCTTAAAATTAACTTAAGATTAACTAAGCATGATGAAATCAGTGATAAGACATTTTGTAAACAGATAACTATAAATCAAATGAGTATTAAAAAGGGACAGGTCCTATGGCTGCATGCATTGCTGTTCATTCAGTAGAATGGAGTATTCTGTTAGGTAGTGTATTTAAAAAAAATAACAAAGTTAGGTTTAACTTTTGGGTGTGATATAATTGTGAGTAACATTTGGGGATATACAATTTATATGGTTCAGTTATTCAGTATTTATTTGGTTTTGAGTGAGTAATTGAACTTTGAGAAGAGACTTGAATTTATAAACAGGTAGTGTTTCTTTTATATTTACAGGTAATGAATTCCAGATTTTAGGGCCTTTTATGTGCATTGAGTTTTTGCATAGTGTGAGATGGACACGAGGAACATCAAAGAGTGATCTGTGCCTTGTATTATGGTCATGTGTTCTGTTGAGGTTGGCAAGGAGATGTTTGAGGGGAGGGTTAATATCAAGTTAAGTGTTCTATGTATGTAATAGGTGCCAATAATAAATATGGATGTTTTGTATGGTGAGTAGGTTGAGTGTTTTGAATATTGGTGGAGTGTGCTTTCCTGTACTGAGAATTTGTTATCATTCTAACTGCAGCCTTTTGTTTGGGTAATTAGTGGTCTGAGATGGTTAGTTGTTGTTGAGCCCCCGCACAAATTCCATAGGTGAGATAGGGGTAAATAAGAGAGTGATATAGGGCCAGGAGGGCTGACTGTGGAAACATAGTACCGTATCTTCGATAGTATGCCAACGTCTTGGAAATTTTCTTAGAAATTTGTTGTATATGTGTATGAATTTGAGTCTATATCGAGGTGGATTCCTAAGAATTTTCCCTCTGTTAGCTTTGTGATAGGTGATCCCTTTATCGTTATGTTAAGAGGTACATCTGTAGCTCTGCTACCAAACTGAACGAAGTAGGTTTTGTCAATGTTTAGGTAAGTTTTTTTTAGTCCTCATCCCGGTAGATATTTTCTGTAATTCGGTGTTTACAGTATTGGCTAGCGTGACTGGGCTCGGGTGAGAGAAGACGTATGCGAAGCATTTTGGTAGGTCATTTATGTATAGGAGAAAGAGAAGAGGGCCAAGGACACTTCCCCGTGGGACACCAACTGTAATTGGTTGTGCGGAAGAGCTTTTCCCCATTTGCGTACACATATTGGCTTCTGTTGCTGAGGTAAGGGCTTGAGGTAGTTGAGGGAGTGCCCTCTAAAACCATAGTGTGACAATTTACGTGGAGCAAGTCATGGTCAACTGTATCAAAAGCTTCGTAAGTCAATGAAGATCCCCAGTGGGACTTCTTTTTTCTCTATTGCAGTGTATATATGTTCTAACAAAGTGTATAATAGCATCATTAGTATTTATTTTTATTAGGCCTGAATCCAAATTGGCAGGGGTTGAGAAAGTTATGGGAGTGAGGTAGGAGTAGATTCGTTTATGAATTAATTTTTCAAAGATTTTTGAGAGGGGTGTAAATTGGATATTGGCCTATAGTTATTCAACTCTGTTTGGTCTCCTCCTTTATGGATCGGGGTGGGGCCTTGCTATTTTGAGAACTGTAGGGAAGGTGGAGGATTCAATGGATTTGTTAAAGAGTGTTGCAATGATTGGTGATAGTACTTGTGACGCTTTTTTGTATATAAAGGGTGGTTAAGGTATTTAAATCTCCTGCCTTGTTTTTTTAGTGCGTTGATAATAAGGGAGACTTTGTATGGGTTAGTCGGAGCTAGGAACAGTGTGTTCGGGTAGTTGCCCGTGAGGTAGTCATTTGGTGGGGTATCTGAGCTTGGGATATTATTGGCAAGGTTTTGACCTTAGTGGAGAAGAAATCATTGAGTCTGTTGCGTTTCTGTTGGTGGGAGTTGGGGTTCTTGATTTTGCTAATTTTATTTGCTATGTCGTGATATCTTTTTTGTTCCCAGAATTTCTGATAGTGTCTTCCAGGTCTTTTTTATATCACTCGTAAGTTGGGATAATCTGTTCTCATAATAAAATTTTTTTGCCCTTCTTATCAAAGGAACTTTATAGGAACTTTCTTGGGGCCCATGGAGACTTATTTCACATTGCATTTAAATAAAAAAAACACCAGAAACAATGGTTTTTTAGGAAATTTTTTAAATTGAATGAGCAGAGTATATGCTCACTTCCCGAAAAAAGGCAGACTGACTCACCAAAGTGTGGAGTCCTGGTGGGGAGAGGCACTTTAACACGTCAAATATGGCTGATATACAAGGCAAAGGCTGAAATACGGAGCAAAATTTCCGCCAAAAAAAACGGCCTAAATAAGAATTGGCCAATAAACGCAGTGGCTGAAAAATGAAGTTCCACTGTTCTACTAATTAGTAAAATACCTATTAAATAATAAAAAGGATTGATATATTGGGCTTGGACAACTTGTATAAAAATATTGCACAGTTAGGACTTAATTATTGCACTGGAACTAATATGAAGAGCTCACAAGAGGCAGTAGAAAGTACAGTGGACCCCCCGCTTAACGATCACCTCCTAATGTGACCAATTATGTAAGTGTATTTATATAAGTGCGTTTGTACGTGTATGTTTGGGGGTCTGAAATGGACTAATCTACTTCACAATATTCCTTATGGGAACAAATTCGGTCAGTACTGGCACCTGAACATACTTCTGGAATGAAAAAAAAAATCGTTTAATCGGGGGTTCACTGTATAAGTATTTCAAGGATCTATCTAAAAAAAATGACAGAAGAATGAATATACAGAACTTAAAATTAAAATCAGTAAATGAAAGTAAGGGGAAGGAAAATAAAAATAATAAAAGTGAAAATAATTTTGACAAAAATTTTAAGGGGTTTGTCAATAGTGGACCCCTGCCTAACGCTATTAATCCATTCCTGAGAGTCAACATCAGGTGAATTATTTTCCCCATAAGAAATAATGGAAATCCAAAATTAAACCGTTCCTGACACCCAAAAGTTGAACAAAAAAAAATTTTTTACCACATGAAATAAATTTAATTTTTTAAAACACACAAACTGAGGAAGACATGCACAGTTACATGACACTTACCTTTATTTAAGATCTGGTGATGATTGATAGGATGGGAGGAGGGAGAGACTGTGGATGGTGTTAATGTTAGAAGGGGAATCCCCTTTCCCATTAGGACTTGAGGGGT
>NC_069405.1:1687057-1697057 GCF_026875155.1 Cherax quadricarinatus
ATATATATATATATATTATATATATTATATACATACATATTTTTTTTTTTTTTTTTTACATCGGAATATTTTATTACATAATATGGCACAGAAGATTTAAGAGATACATTGTTGATTATAAAGGTGGCATATACGGTACATGTTGTTACGTGTGTATCACCGATTATAAGGCGAAAATCTCATCCAGCTCCTCAGAGCTGGGGCGTGTGCCCAAAATGCAGCATGCATTACCCCTTTGAACAGCCGCACTGAGCCGCTGGAACAGAAAACTAGCTGCCCTGGGATCCCTAGTTACCCTGATGAGTCTTTTTCCCAGCTCCTTAAGGAAATTAGATGCACTCTTTCCCCATGAGCCAAGGGTCTCTGAGCCTATGGGAACAAACATATATATATATTATATATATATATATATATATATATATATATATATATATATATATATATATATATATATATATATATATATATATATATATATATATATTCATATATGTATATACGTCATTAACGCCGTACTAGCACGAGCCTAGCACCACGTCTAGCCTAGCTCTTTCTGGCCCTAAGGCGAGCCTAGGAGCTTGCTGAGCTCAGCAGTAGCTAGGCAGCGTCCTCCTGGCTGCTGAATATTGCAGTGAGAGTGAAGACAGTGAACAAAGCTGCAGTAGCGGCGTGCACACGAATTTACTTTTCTTAAGCAAGTAAAAACGAGAAGCAAGAGTGTGTTTGTCATCACACACACACACACACACGCACACACACACACACGCACACACACACACACACACACACACACACACACACACACACACACACACACACACACACACGCCCACACCAACACACACACACACACACACACACACACAAACACACACACACAGGAGTGATGTTGGAACGATGGTGAGAGAGATAGAGAGAGAGAGAGAGAGAGAGAGAATGCCATACTTAAAGAGAAACCACGGAACGGATGGGATTTCAACCCATGGCGCATGAGTCGTTAAAAATCACCATCAGGCTGCTGGACCTTCAATCGTCAACTAAGAAAAGATTGACTAACTACCGGCTTATTACACTGTCTCTGTCAGATGACCAGAAGCTCCGGCTGTGTTGTCATCATATAACTATAACCCACGTCAATACACACTTGACCTGTTTCCTGACAAACATTACACGTTCCCTAAGCCTAAAGGAAGGCGTTCCTGCCTTCAGTGTGTCTTAGGCAGCAGAGGTGAGAGACAATAAGACAGGAAAGGTTATATTTGCATACAGGATATTGCTATTGCAACCATGGGAAGAGAGAGTCAATTGGTAGATGAATTAACATTTAGTATATGGAAATTAACCCACAGTGATAATACGAGAGTATTGTCCAGAGAGTAAACTTAAGAGTTTCTCTGTGTATTGTAGTGATTGTCGGATATATTGTTTGTCTTCGTTTGTGGTGTTAGAGTGCCACACTGTGGTAAGTGACACAGTGTCACACTGTGGTAAGTGACACAGTGTCACACTGGCGTAAGTGACACAGTGCCACGCTGTGGTAAGTGACACAGTGCCACAGTGTCACACTGGCGTAAGTGACACAGTGCCACGCTGTGGTAAGTGACACAGTGCCACACTGTGGTAAGTGACACAGTGTCACAAAGTGGTAAGTGACACAGTGCAACACTGTGGTAAGTGACACAGTGCCACACTGTGGTAAGTGACACAGAGCCTCACTGTGGTAAGTGACACAGTGCCTCACTGTTGTAAGTGATACAGTGCCTCACTGTGGTAAGTGACACAATGCAACACTGTGGTAAGTGATACAGTGCCACACTGTGGTAAGTGACAGAGTGCCGCATTGTGGTAAGTGACAGAGTGCCACACTGTGGTAAGTGACAGAGTGTCACACGGTGGTAAGTGACACAGTGACAAACTGTGGTAAGTGACACAGTGCCTCACTGTGGTAAATGACACAGTGCCACACTGTGGTAAATGACACAGTGCCACACTGTGGTAAGTGACACAGTGTCACACTGTGGTAAGTGACACAGTGCCACACTGTGGTAAGTGACACAGTGCCACACTGTGGTAAGTGACACAGTGCCACACTGTGGTAAGTGACACAGTGCCACTCTGTGGTAAGTGCCACAGTGCCACACTGTGGTAAGTGACACAGTGCCACATTGTGGTAAGTGACACAGTGCCACACTGTGGTAAATGACACAGTGCCACACTGTGGTAAGTGACACAGTGTCACACTGTGGTAAGTGACACAGTGCCACACTGTGGTAAGTGACACAGTGCCACACTGTGGTAAGTGACACAGTGCCTCACTGTGGTAAATGACACAGTGCCACACTGGTAAGTGACCCAGTGCCACACTGTGGTAAGTGACACAGTGCCACACTGTGGTAAGTGACACAGTGCCACACTGTGGTAAGTGACACAGAGCCACACTGTGGTAATTGACACAGTGCCACACTGTCGTAAGTGACGCAGGTCCACACTGTGGTAAGTGACACAGTGCCACACTGTGGTAAGTGACAGAGTGCCACACTGTGGTAAGTGACACAGTGTCACACTGTGGTAAGTAACACAGTGCCACACTGTCGTAAGTGACGCAGGTCCACACTGTGGTAAGTGACACAGTGCCACACTGTGGTAAGTGACACAGTGCCACACTGTGGTAAGTGACACAGTGTCACACTGTGGTAAGTAACACAGTGCCACACTGTGGTAAGTGACACAGTGTCACACTGTGGTAAGTGACACAGTGCCACACTGTGGTAAGTGACACAGTGCCACACTGTGGTGAGTGACACAGTGTCACACTGTGGTGACAGAGTGCCACACTGGTAAGTGACAGAGTGCCACACTGTGGTAAGTGAAAGAGTGCCACACTGTGGTAAGTGACAGAGTGCCACACTGTGGTAAGTGTCACAGTGCCACACTGTGGTAAGTGACACAGTGCCACACTGTAGTAAGTGACACAGTGCCACACTGTGGTAAGTGACACAGTGCCTCACTGTGGTAAATGACACAGTGCCACACTGGTAAGTGACCCAGTGCCACACTGTGGTAAGTGACACAGTGCCACACTGTGGTAAGTGACACAGTGCCACACTGTGGTAAGTGACACAGAGCCACACTGTGGTAATTGACACAGTGCCACACTGTCGTAAGTGACGCAGGTCCACACTGTGGTAAGTGACACAGTGCCACACTGTGGTAAGTGACAGAGTGCCACACTGTGGTAAGTGACACAGTGTCACACTGTGGTAAGTAACACAGTGCCACACTGTGGTAAGTGACACAGTGTCACACTGTGGTAAGTGACACAGTGCCACACTGTGGTAAGTGACACAGTGCCACACTGTGGTGAGTGACACAGTGTCACACTGTGGTGACAGAGTGCCACACTGGTAAGTGACAGAGTGCCACACTGTGGTAAGTGAAAGAGTGCCACACTGTGGTAAGTGACAGAGTGCCACACTGTGGTAAGTGTCACAGTGCCACACTGTGGTAAGTGACACAGTGCCACACTGTGGTAAGTGACACAGTGCCACACTGTGGTAAGTGACACAGTGCCTCACTGTGGTAAATGACACAGTGCCCCACACTGGTAAGTGACCCAGTGCCACACTGTGGTAAGTGACACAGTGCCACACTGTGGTAAGTGACACAGTGCCACACTGTGGTAAGTGACACAGAGCCACACTGTGGTAATTGACACAGTGCCACACTGTCGTAAGTGACGCAGGTCCACACTGTGGTAAGTGACACAGTGCCACACTGTGGTAAGTGACAGAGTGCCACACTGTGGTAAGTGACACAGTGTCACACTGTGGTAAGTAACACAGTGCCACACTGTGGTAAGTGACACAGTGTCCACACTGTGGTAAGTGACACAGTGCCACACTGTGGTAAGTGACACAGTGCCACACTGTGGTAAGTGACACAGTGTCACACTGTGGTGACAGAGTGCCACACTGGTAAGTGACAGAGTGCCACACTGTGGTAAGTGAAAGAGTGCCACACTGTGGTAAGTGACAGAGTGCCACACTGTGGTAAGTGTCACAGTGCCACACTGTGGTAAGTGACACAGTGCTACACTGTGGTAAGTGACACAGTGCCACACTGTGGTAAGTGACACAGTGCTACACTGTGGTAAGTGACACAGTGCCACACTGTGGTAAGTGACACAGTGCTACACTGTGGTAAGTGACACAGTGCCACACTGTGGTAAGTGACACAGTGCTACACTGTGGTAAGTGACACAGTGCCACACTGTGGTAAGTGACACAGTGCTACACTGTGGTAAGTGTCACAGTGCCACACTGTGGTAAGTGACACAGTGCTACACTGTGGTAAGTGACACAGTGTCACACTGTGGTAAGTAACACAGTGCCACACTGTGGTAAGTGACACAGTGTCACACTGTGGTAAGTGACACAGTGCCACACTGTGGTAAGTGACACAGTGCCACACTGTGGTGAGTGACACAGTGTCACACTGTGGTGACAGAGTGCCACACTGGTAAGTGACAGAGTGCCACACTGTGGTAAGTGAAAGAGTGCCACACTGTGGTAAGTGACAGAGTGCCACACTGTGGTAAGTGTCACAGTGCCACACTGTGGTAAGTGACACAGTGCTACACTGTGGTAAGTGACACAGTGCCACACTGTGGTAAGTGACACAGTGCTACACTGTGGTAAGTGACACAGTGCTACACTGTGGTAAGTGACACAGTGCCACACTGTGGTAAGTGACACAGTGCCACACTGTGGTAAGTGACACAGTGCCACACTGTGGTAAGTGACACAGTGCTACACTGTGGTAAGTGACACAGTGCTACACTGTGGTAAGTGACACAGTGCTACACTGTGGTAAGTGACACAGTGCTACACTGTGGTAAGTGACACAGTGCTACACTGTGGTAAGTGACACAGTGCTACACTGTGGTAAGTGACACAGTGCTACACTGTGGTAAGTGACACAGTGCTACACTGTGGTAAGTGACACAGTGCCACACTGTGGTAAGTGACACAGTGCCACACTGTGGTAAGTGACACAGTGCCACACTGTGGTAAGTGACACAGTGCCACACTGTGGTAAGTGACACAGTGCTACACTGTGGTAAGTGACACAGTGTCACACTGTGGTAAATAACACAGTGCCACACTATGGTAAGTGTCACAGTGCCACACTGTGGTAAGTGACACAGTGCTACACTGTGGTAAGTGACACAGTGCCACACTGTGGTAAGTGACACAGTGTCACACTGTGGTAAGTGACACAGTGCCACACTGTGGTGAGTGACACAGTGCTACACTGTGGTAAGTGACACAGTGCCACACTGTGGTAAGTGACACAGTGCTACACTGTGGAAAGTGACACAGTGCTACACTGTGGTAAGTGACACAGTGCTACACTGTGGTAAGTGACACAGTGCTACACTGTGGTAAGTGACACAGTGCTACACTGTGGTAAGTGACACAGTGCTACACTGTGGTAAGTGACACAGTGCTACACTGTGGTAAGTGACACAGTGCCACACTGTGGTAAGTGACACAGTGCCACACTGTGGTAAGTGACACAGTGCCACACTGTGGTAAGTGACACAGTGCCACACTGTGGTAAGTGACACAGTGCCACACTGTGGTAAGTGACACAGTGCTACACTGTGGTAAGTGACACAGTGTCACACTGTGGTAAGTAACACAGTGCCACACTATGGTAAGTGTCACAGTGCCACACTGTGGTAAGTGACACAGTGCTACACTGTGGTAAGTGACACAGTGCCACACTGTGGTAAGTGACACAGTGTCACACTGTGGTAAGTGACACAGTGCCACACTGTGGTGAGTGACACAGTGCTACACTGTGGTAAGTGACACAGTGCCACACTGTGGTAAGTGACACAGTGTCACACTGTGGTAAGTAACACAGTGCCACACTATGGTAAGTGTCACAGTGCCACACTGTGGTAAGTGACACAGTGCCACACTGTGGTAAGTGACACAGTGCCACACTGTGGTAGGTGACACAGTGCCACACTGTGGTAAGTGACACAGTGCTACACTGTGGTAAGTGACACAGTGTCACACTGTGGTAAGTAACACAGTGCCACACTATGGTAAGTGTCACAGTGCCACACTGTGGTAAGTGACACAGTGCTACACTGTGGTAAGTGACACAGTGCCACACTGTGGTAAGTGACACAGTGCTACACTGTGGTAAGTGACACAGTGCTACACTGTGGTAAGTGACACAGTGCCACACTGTGGTAAGTGACACAGTGCCACACTGTGGTAAGTGACACAGTGCCACACTGTGGTAAGTGACACAATGCTACACTGTGGTAAGTGACACAGTGCCACACTGTGGTAAGTGACACAGTGCTACACTGTGGTAAGTGACACAGTGCTTACACTGTGGTAAGTGACACAGTGCCACACTGTGGTAAGTGACACAGTGCCACACTGTGGTAAGTGACACAGTGCCACACTGTGGTAAGTGACACAGTGCCACACTGTGGTAAGTGACACAGTGCTACACTGTGGTAAGTGACACAGTGCTACACTGTGGTAAGTGACACAGTGCCACACTGTGGTAAGTGACACAGTGCCACACTGTGGTATGTGACACAGTGCCACACTGTGGTAAGTGACACAGTGCCACACTGTGGTAAGTGACACAGTGCTACACTGTGGTAAGTGACACAGTGCCACACTGTGGTAAGTGACACAGTGTCACACTGTGGTAAGTGACACAGTGCCACACTGTGGTGAGTGACACAGTGCTACACTGTGGTAAGTGACACAGTGCCACACTGTGGTAAGTGACACAGTGCTGCACTGTGGTAAGTGACACAGTGCCACACTGTGGTAAGTGACACAGTGCCACACTGTGGTAAGTGACACAGTTCAACACTGTGGTAAGTGACACAGTGCTACACTGTGGTAAGTGACACAGTGCCACACTGTGGTAAGTGACACAGTGCCACACTGTGGTAAGTAACACAGTGCCACACTATGGTAAGTGTCACAGTGCCACACTGTGGTAAGTAACACAGTGCCACACTATGGTAAGTGACACAGTGCTACACTGTGGTAAGTGACACAGTGCTACACTGTGGTAAGTGACACAGTGCCACACTGTGGTGAGTGACACAGTGTCACACTGTGGTGACAGAGTGCCACACTGTGGTAAGTGTCACAGTGCCACACTGTGGTAAGTGACACAGTGCTACACTGTGGTAAGTGACACAGTGTCACACTGGCGTAAGTGACACAGTGCCACGCTGTGGTAAGTGACACAGTGCCACACTGTGGTAAGTGACACAGTGCCACACTGTGGTAAGTAACACAGTGCCACACTATGGTAAGTGTCACAGTGCCACACTGTGGTAAGTGACACAGTGCCACACTGTGGCACTGTGTCAGTCAGGATCTACTGAGGTTGGTGTTTACTTGCCAGACTTGTGCTTATCTTCGTTGGTGATGTAATAAATATTTTTGTTGCTTGGAATACGTCAGGGAAACAGCCTGGACAAGGACAGTGTTGTAATTGTTTAGTTGCTGTTGAAGGTCAGCTATTTGTTTGTTTAAGGGTTATGGTCGAAACATCTGGAGCCTTTTAACTTGTTTTTCTGATGACCAATTTTACCCCCAGAAGGGTGGTGGATGTGGTGAAGGGGTGGTCGTATTTCAGGGTAGTCTTCTTCTAGAGTAGTCGTATTAATTATGGGTAAAGGTTGGAAGTCTTGAAGGTCGTCTTGAAGGTCGTCTCTACACTGACACAGCTGTAATGACTGTAGGTGAAGTTCAGGATGTTACTGTGTGAGAGTTTGGTCTCGTGATCCTCTCCTTTAAGGTTTGATCTTAGTGATCATCTACAGTATACTGGAAGGAACTTCCCCCATCTTCTTCATGGGTGTAAGTATTGCAGATACTCTCTGTGTTTGGACGAAGCTTCCAGTAGATGCCGTATTTTCCACCAGCACTGGTCAAGACCTTTGACAGTCTGGCATGATGGACTAATGTTGAAACTGATTTAACTTGCCGACCACATCTAGATATTCCTGAGACTGATACACGAGTTGTTAACCAGCAGACACAGCATCCATTTTTTCAAGTACGAATCAGCAGACGCCATCACACTTACAGCTGGAGCGCCCCTGAGATCCTGTCGAAGTTCTGTACTGTTCATCATCCATGATAATGATCGTCAGCAGTCCTAGTACACACTATCATTATCCATGATAATGATCATCACGAGTCCTAGTACACACTATCATTATCCATGATAATGATCGTCAGCAGTCCTAGTACACACTATCATTATCCATGATAATGATCGTCAGCAGTCCTAGTACACACTATCATTATCCATGATAATGATCGTCAGCAGTCCTAGTACACACTATCATTATCCAGTTTGCTGACGATGCCATACATGTCTTCTGCCTCAGCTGGGAGAAGTGGTAGAACCTATGTAAGTGAATGGGAAGATGAACGAGGAATTAAGAACAGACAGACGAGAGAGGACAAGAAGCTTCAACCCTACACCGGACAAAGTACAAATCAGCACTTCTAGGAGGCATCTACGTGAGTACAAATAGGAGCGTCTGTCTGGCGCTCAGACGACGGTGAATCGAGCCTCCACAACTGAATGACCCACCTGGATTTAGCGCTTAATATGAATGATTTAAATTTGTGGGATACTGCACTATGATGATAAAGGACAGTCAAGGACACTCCTATCGCTATCAAGAGCACTGTTAAGAAAGTGACAGCCTCATCTCCACGAAACAGTGACAGCAGAAGACAATCTGTGTGTTAATATTTGTCCTTATCACTAACGTACAAGTCCAGCTTGCTTTAACGCCAGAGTCCGGGGCTTCCAGTTTATCTCGGACTCTTCACCGAGAGACCGAGTCCGGATGGAGGACATACGTACAAGATCAACGCTATTAACGTCAGACACGACGCGCTCCAGAAGCGTCAGCTGTACGTTATGAGCGACCGTTACTTACCTGACGCAGTAAACCCGCACCAGCCCATCAACACCACAGTCTATGTAACACACTAACCTCACACAACACACAGGATGACCACCACAGTCTATGTAACACACTAACCTCACACAACACACAGGATGACCACCACTGTCTATGTAACACACAACCACACACACACAGGATGACCACACAGTCTATGTAACACACAAACCTCACAAACAACATGATCCCACCCAGTCTATGTAACACACTAACCTCACAAACACACAGGGTGACCACCACAGCTTGTAACACACTAACCTCACACAACACAAGGATGACCACCACTGTCTGTGGAACCACTAATCCCCTACACAACACACAGATAAACCACCAGCTATGTAACAAAACTAATCCCCAACAACACACAGGATGCCCATCACTGCAAACGGAACACACTAATCCCCTACACAAACCAGGATGACCACACGTTACGGAACACACTAATCCCCTCACAACACACAGATGACCACCACTGTCTAGGGTAACACAACTAATCCCCTAACAAACACAGATGCCACCACAGTCTAGGGAACACATAATCCCCCTCACAAACACAGATGACCACCACTGTCTATGGAACACACTAATCCCCTAAAAAACACAGGAGCCACCACTGTCTATGGAACACACAATCCCCCTAAAACAACACACAGGATGACCACCACTGTCTATGGAACACACTAATCCCCCTACACAACACACAGGATGACCACCACTGTCTATGGAACACACTAATCCCCCTACAAACACACAGGTGCCCACGCTATGGACACACAAAGACCACACACAACACATATGAAAGGGATGACTCTGCACACCAAGAACACTGAGTGATCTATCAGGCTGTGATGAAGGCCGGATAACACATGAACCAGTCAACGGACAAAATAGATACATCTATCACTGTCGTCAAGCCCTTGAGCACCATGACAACGACTGAAGGGAGAACAACTG
>NC_069405.1:1702057-1717944 GCF_026875155.1 Cherax quadricarinatus
CATAGTTGACAACCACTATCATAGTTATCAACCACTATCATAGTTAACAACCACTGTCATAGTTAACAACCACTATCATAGTTGACAACCACTATCATAGTTATCAACCACTGTCACAGTTAACAGCCACTGTCATAGTTAACAACCACTATCTTAGTTAACAACCACTGTCATAGTTAACAACCACTGTCATAGTTAACCACTATCATAGTCAACAACCACTATCATAGTTAACAACCACTATCATAGTTAACAACCACTGTCATAGTTAACAACTACTGTCATAGTTAACAACCACTGTCATAGTTAACAACTACTGTCATAGTTAACAACCACTATCTTAGTTAACAACCACTATCATTGTTAAATATCACTGTCATCGTTAACAAACACTATCATAGTTAACAACCACTATCACAGTTAACAACCACTCTCATAGTTAAAAACCACTATCATAGTTAGCAACCAATATCATAGTTAACAACTACTATCATAGTTAACAACCACTATCATAGTTAACAACCACTATGACAGTTAACAACCACTATCATAGTTAACAACCACTATCATAGTTAACAACCACCATCATAGTTAACAACCACTATCATAATTAACAACCACTATCACAGTTAACAACCACTATCATAGTTAACAACCCCTGTCATAGTTAACAACCAATTTCATAGTTAACAACCACTATCAAAGTTAGCAACCACTATCATAGTTAACAACCACTATGTTAGTTAACAACCACTATCACAGTTAACAACCGCTAACATAGTTAACAACCACTATCTTAGTTAGCAAACACTATCTTAGCTGACAACCACTGTCTTATTTAACAACCGCTATCATAGTTAACAACCACTATCTTATTTAACAACCACTATCACAGTTAACAACTACTATCATAATTAACAACCACTATCATAGTTAACACCCACTATCTTAGTTAACACCCACTATCTTAGTTAACAACCACTATCTTAGTTAACAACCACTATCATAGTTAACAACCACTATTATAGTTAACAAACATTACCTTAGTTACCCCCCATTACCATAGGTAACAACTATTATAAGATTAACGAAAACTATCTTAGTTAACAAACATTACCTTAGTTACCCCCCATTATCATAGGTAACAACTATTATCAGATTAACGAAAACTATCTTAGTTAACAACCACTATCATAGTTAACATACACTGTCATAGTTAACAACCACTGTCATAGTTAACCACTGTCATAGTTAACAGCCACTATCGTAGTTAACAACCACTATCAAAGTTAATAACCAATATCATAGTTAACAATGACTATCATAGTTAACAACCGCTATCATAGTTAACAACAAATGTCATAGTTAACAACCACTGTCATATTTAACAACAACTGTCATAGTTAACAACCACTGTCATAGTTAACAACCACTATCTTAGTTAACAACCACTATCATAGTTAACAATCACTATCATAGTTAACAACCACTATCATAGTTAACAACCACAATCATAGTTAACAACCATTACATAGTTAACAACCACTATCATAGTTAGCAACCACTATCATAGTTAACAACATCTACCATAGTTAACAACCACTATCATAGTTAACAACCACTATCAGAGTTAACAACCACCATCATAGTTAACAACCACTATCATAGTTAACAACCACTATAATAGTTAACAACCACTATCATAGTTAACAACCACTATCATAGTTAACAACAACTACCATAGTTAACAACCATTATCATAGTTAACAACCACTATCGTAGTTAACAAAACTATAATAGCTAACAACAACTACCATAGTTAACAACCACTATAATAGTTAACAACCACTATCATAGTTAACAACCACTATCATAGTTAACAACCACTACCATAGTTAGCAACCACTATCATAGTTAACAACCACTATCATAGTTAACAACCACTATCATAGTTAAAAACAACTATCACAGCTAACAACCACTATCATAGTTAACAACCACTGTCATAGTTAACAACCACTGTCATAGCTAACAACCACTGTCATAGTTAACAACCACTGTCATAGTTAACATCCACTATCATAGTTAACAACCACTATCATAGTTAACAACCACTGTCATAGTTAACAACCACTATCATAGTTGACAACCACTATCATAGTTATCAACCACTATCATAGTTAACAACCACTGTCATAGTTAACAACCACTATCATAGTTGACAACCACTATCATAGTTATCAGCCACTGTCACAGTTAACAGCCACTGTCATAGTTAACAACCACTATCATAGTTAACAACCACTGTCATAGTTAACAACCACTGTCATAGTTAACCACTATCATAGTCAACAACCACTATCATAGTTAACAACCACTATCATAGTTAACAACCACTGTCATAGTTAACAACTACTGTCATAGTTAACATCCACTGTCATAGTTAACAACTACTGTCATAGTTAACAACCACTATCTTAGTTAACAACCACTATCATAGTTAAATATCACTGTCATCGTTAACAAACACTATCATAGTTAACAACCACTATCACAGTTATCAACCACTCTCATAGTTAAAAACCACTATCATAGTTAGCAACCAATATCATAGTTAACAACTACTATCATAGTTAACAACCACTATCATAGTTAACAACCACTATGACAGTTAACAACCACTATCATAGTTAACAACCACTATCATAGTTAACAACCACTATCATAGTTAAGAACCACTATCATAATTAACAACCACTATCACAGTTAACAACCACTATCATAGTTAACAACCCCTGTCATAGTTAACAACCAATTTCATAGTTAACAACCACTATCAAAGTTAGCAACCACTATCACAGTTAACAACCACTATGTTAGTTAACAACCACTATCACAGTTAACAACCGCTAACATAGTTAACAACCACTATCTTAGTTAGCAAACACTATCATAGCTGACAACCACTGTCTTAGTTAACAACCACTATCATAGTTAACACCCACTATCTTAGTTAACACCCACTATCTTAGATAACAACCACTATCTTAGTTAACAACCACTATCATAGTTAACAACCACTACTTTAGTTAACAACAACTCTCTTAGTTAACAACTATTATCATAATTAACAACCACTATCAGATTAACTACAATTATCATAGTTAACAACAACTGTCATAGTTAACAACCACTATCATTGTTACCAACCACTAACATATTTAACAACCATTATTTTAGTTAACAACCACTATCTTAGTTAACCTCTATCATAGCTAACAACCACTATCTTAATGACCACTATCACAGTTAATAATCACTCTCTTAGTTAAGAACCACTGTCATAGTTAACAACCACTGTCGTAGTTACCAACCACTAACATAGTTAACAAACAGTAACATATTTAACAACCATTATCATAGTTAACAACCACTATCTTAGTTAAACTCTGTCATAGATAGCAACCACTATCACAGTTAACAACCACTCTCTTAGTTAACAACCACTGTCATAGTTAACAACCACTATCATAGTTAACAACAACTATCATAACTAACAACCACTATCATAGTTAACTACCACTGTCATAGTTAACAACCACTGTCATAGTTAACAACCACTGTCATAGTTAACAACCACTGCATAGTTTAACAACCTCATCATAGTTAACAACCACTATCATAGTTACAACAATCTGTCATAGGTAACAACCACGTCATGTTAGCACCACTGTCATAGTTAACAACCACTGTCATAGTTAACAACCACTATCTTAGTTATCAACTACTATCGTAGTTAACAATCACTATCATAGTTAACAACCACTATCATAGTTAACAACCACTATCATAGTTAACAACCACTGTCTAGTACAAACGGTCATGTTAAAAACCACTATCATAGTAACAACAACTCCATAGTTAACAATCCACTTCATAGTTAACAACCACTATATAGTTAACAACCACTATCATAGTAACGACAACTATCATAGCTAACAACCCTAGTCATAGTAACTAACCACTGTCATAGTTTAACAACCACTGTCATAGTTAACAACCACTGTCATAGTTAACAACCACTCTCATAGTTAACAACCACTGTCATAGTTAACAACACTGTCATAGTTAACAACCACTGTCATAGTTAACAACCACTGTCATAGTTAACAACCACTGTCATAGTTAACAACAACTGTCATAGTTAACAACCACTGTCATAGTTAACAGCCACTGTCATAGTTAACAACCTCTGTCATAGTTAACAACCACTCTCATAGTTAACAACCACTGTCATAGTTAACAACAACGTCATAATTACAACCACTTCATAGTTAACAGCCACTGTCATAGTTAACAACCTCTGTCATAGTTAACAACCACTATCTTAGTTATCAACCACTATCGTAGTTAACAATCACTATCATAGTTAACAACCACTATCATAGTTAACAACCACTATCATAGCTAACAACCACTGTCATAGTTAACAACAACTGTCATAGTTAACAACCACTATCATAGTTAACAACAACTACCATAGTTAACAATCACTATCATAGTTAACAACCACTATCATAGTTAACAACATCTACCATAGTTAACAACAACTATCATGGTTAACAACCACAATCATAGTTAACAACCACTATCATAGTTAACAACATCTACCATAGTTAACAACAACTATCATGGTTAACAACCACAATCATAGTTAACAACAACTGTCATAGCTAACAACCACTATCATAGTTAACTACCACTGTCATAGTTAACAACCACTGTCATAGTTAACAACCACTGTCATAGTTAACAACCGCTCTCATAGTTAACAATCCACTCTCATAGTTAACAACCACTATCATAGTAACAACATATTTCATAGTTAACAACCACTAGCATACTTAACAACACTTCATAGTTAACAACCACTATCATAGTTAACAACACTTCATAGTTAACAACACTCTCATAGTTAACAACCCTCTCATAGTTAACAACACTATCATAGTTAACAACCACTGTCATACTTAAATGCCACTGTATAGTAACACCACTATCTAGTTAACAACCACTACTTTAGTTAACAACAACTCTCTTAGTTAACAACTATTATCATAATTAACAACCACTATCAGATTAACTACAATTATCATAGTTAACAACAACTGTCATAGTTAACAACCACTATCATTGTTACCAACCACTAACATATTTAACAACCATTATTTTAGTTAACAACCACTATTTAGTTACCTCTCATAGTCTAACAACCACTATCATTAATGACCTTATCACGTTAATAATCACTCTCTTAGTTAAGAACCACTGTCATAGTTAACAACCACTGTCGTAGTTACCAACCACTAACATAGTTAACAAACAGTAACATATTTAACAACCATTATCATAGTTAACAACCACTATCTTAGTTAAACTCTGTCATAGATAGCAACCACTATCACAGTTAACAACCACTCTCTTAGTTAACAACCACTGTCATAGTTAACAACCACTATCATAGTTAACAACAACTATCATAACTAACAACCACTATCATAGTTAACTACCACTGTCATAGTTAACAACCACTGTCATAGTTAACAACCACTGTCATAGTTAACAACCACTGTCATAGTTAACAACCACTCTCATAGTTAACAACCACTATCATAGTTAACAACAACTGTCATAGTACACACTGTATAGTAGCAGCCACTGTCATAGTTAACAACCACTGTCATAGTTAAACACTTCTTATTATCACTACTTCGTAGTTACAATCACTATCATAGTTAACAACCACTATATAGTTAACACCACTATCATAGTTAACAACACTTCATAGTTAACAACAACGTCATAGTTAAATACCACTATCATTTACACAATACATAGTTAACAATCACTATCATAGTTAACAACCACTATAATAGTTAACAACCACTATCATAGTTAACGACAACTATCATAGCTAACAACCACTATCATAGTTAACTACCACTGTCATAGTTAACAACCACTGTCATAGTTAACAACCACTGTCATAGTTAACAACCACTCTCATAGTTAACAACCACTGTCATAGTTAACAACCACTGTCATAGTTAACAACCACTGTCATAGTTAACAACCACTGTCATAGTTAACAACCACTGTCATAGTTAACAACAACTGTCATAGTTAACAACCACTGTCATAGTTAACAGCCACTGTCATAGTTAACAACCTCTGTCATAGTTAACAACCACTCTCATAGTTAACAACCACTGTCATAGTTAACAACAACTGTCATAATTAACAACCACTGTCATAGTTAACAGCCACTGTCATAGTTAACAACCTCTGTCATAGTTAACAACCACTATCTTAGTTATCAACCACTATCGTAGTTACAACATCTTATCATAGTTAACAACACTTATCATAGTTAACAACCACTATCATAGCTAACAACCACTGTCATAGTTAACAACAACTGTCATAGTTAACAACCACTATCATAGTTAACAACAACTACCATAGTTAACAATCACTATCATAGTTAACAACCACTATCATAGTTAACAACATCTACCATAGTTAACAACAACTATCATGGTTAACAACCACAATCATAGTTAACAACCACTATCATAGTTAACAACATCTACCATAGTTAACAACAACTATCATGGTTAACAACCACAATCATAGTTAACAACAACTGTCATAGCTAACAACCACTATCATAGTTAACTACCACTGTCATAGTTAACAACCACTGTCATAGTTAACAACCACTGTCATAGTTAACAACCACTGTCATAGTTAACAACCACTCTCATAGTTAACAACCACTATCATAGTTAACAACAATTGTCATAGTTAACAACCACTAGCATACTTAACAACCACTATCATAGTTAACAACCACTATCATAGTTAACAACCACTGTCATAGTTAACAACCACTCTCATAGTTAACAACCACTCTCATAGTTAACAACCACTATCATAGTTAACAACCACTGTCATACTTAACAGCCACTGTCATAGTTAACAACCAGTATCTTAGTTAACAACAACTATCATAGTTAACAGTCACTATCATAGTTAACAACCACTATCACAGTTAACGACTATCATAGTTAACAATCACTATCATTGTTAACAACCACTATCATAGCTAACAACCACTATCATAGTTAACAACCACTTTCATAGTTAACAACCACTATCATAATTAACAACCACTATCACAGTTAACAACTACTATCATAGTTAACAACCACTCTCATAGTTAACAACCAATTTCATAGTTAACAACCACTATCAGAGTTAGCAACCACTATCATAGAAAACATCCACTATCATAGTTAATAACCACCATGTTAGTTAACAACCAATATCACTGTTAACAATCACTATCATAGTTAACAGCCAGTTTCATAGTTAACCACCACTATCTTAGTTAACAACCACTATCACAGTTAACAACCGCTAGCATAGTTAACAACCACTGTCTTAGTTAGCAACCACTATCACAGTTAACAACCACTATCATAGTTAACAACCACTATCGTAGTTAACACCCACTCTCTTAGTTAACAACCACTATCTTAGTTAACAACCACTTTCATAGTTAACCACTATTATAGTTAACAAACACTCTCTTAGTTAACAACTATTACCATAGGTGACAACCATTATCAGATTAACGACCACTATCTTAGTTAACAACCACTATCATAGTTAACATCATCTATCATAGTTAACAACCTCTATCATAGTTAACAAACAGTAACATATTTAACAACCATTATCTTAGTTAACAACAACTATCTTAGTTAAACTCTATCATAGATAACAACCACTATATTAATGACCTCTATCACAGTTAACAACCACTCTCTTAGTTAACAACCACTGTCATAGTTAACAACTATCATAGTTAACATCCACTTTCTCAGTTAACAACCACTGTCTTAGTTAACAACCATTTTCATAGGTAACAACCATTATCAGATTAGCGACCACTCTCTTAGTTAACAACCACTATCATAGTTAACATCCTGTATCATAGTTAACAATTACTATCATAGTTAACAAACACTAACATATTTAACAACCATTATCTTAGTTAACAACCACTATCTTAGTCAATTTTTATCATAGTTAGCAACCACTATCTTAATGACCAATATAACGGTTAACAACCAATATCTAAGTTAACAACCACTATCATAGTTAACAACCGCTATCATAGTTAACAACCAGTATCTTATATAACAACCACTGTCGTAGTTAACAGCCACTATCTTTGTTAACAACCACTGTCTTATTTAACAACCACTCTCATAGTTAACAACCGCTATCATAGTTAACAACCACTATCATAGTTAACAACCATTAAGTTAATAACCACAATTATAGTTAACAATCACTGTCATAGTTAACCACTATCTTAATTAACAACCACTATCATAGTTAACAACTACTGTCATAATTAACTACCACTATCACAGTTAACAAATACTATCATAGTTAACTACTATCTTAGTTAACGACCACTATCATAGTTAACATCTATGTTAGTTAACAACCACTCTCATAGTTAACAACCTCTATCATAGTTAACAACCACTATCGTAGTTAACCACTACTATAGTTAACATCCACTATCATAATTAACAACCACTATCATAGTTAACAACTACTATCTTACTTAACTACTACTATCATAGTTAACATCCACTATCATAGTTAACAAGAACTATCTTAGTTAACAACCACTATCTTAGTTAAGAACTACTATCATAGTTAACACTATATTAGTTAAGAACGACAATTATAGTTAACATTCACTGTCTTAGATGACAACCACTATCTTAGTTAACAACCGCTATCACAGTAAACAACTGCTATCTTAGTTAACAACCACAGTCTTAGTTAACAACCACTGTCTTAGTTAACAACCACTATCTTAGCTAACAACCACCGTCTTAGTTAACAACCACAGTTTTAGTAAACCACTACCCTTTGTTTTAAAAACCACCCAAATTTGTTTTAAAAAACCCCTATCTTAACGACCACTCAGTAAACACAAAATACCGAAAAAAAATTTAACCCCAATACCCCGGAAAAAACAGTAAAAACGAACCAAACAAATTTACTTGGGAGGTATTATTTTCCCCGAAATTTTTTACCCGGGGAATTTGGGGACCCCCCAAAAGTTTTTACAAACCGGGGGGAGTATTGTGGTTTCCTCCCGATGTTTCCTCACTTCCGGGGGAGTATTGTGTTCTCCCCGATGGTTTTTTTTTCATTCCCCGGGAGAGAAATTTGGTTCCCCCGATGTTTTTTTTCTCACTTCCTGGGGGATAAATTTTGGTTTCACCCCCATGTTTTTTCTCACTTCCCCGGGGGAGTATTGTGGGGGTTTTTCCCCACGATGTTTCTCTCACCTTCCCCCGGGGGGAGTATTGTGGGTTTTTTTCCCCATTTTTTCTCTCACTAAACCCGGGGGAGGGATTGTGGGCTCCACGATGTTTCTCTCCCCTTCCTGGGGAAGTATTGTGGGTTTTCCCCCGGGGGTTTCCTCCTTCCTTGGGGGAGTATTGTGGTTCTCCCACGAGTTTCTCTCACCCCTTTCCCGGGAGAAATAAATTTTGGTTCTCCCACATGTTTTCCCCTCACTTCCCCGGGAGAGTATTGTGGTTTTCCCGGCCCGATGTTTCTCCCCCACTTCCTGGGAGTAATTTTTTGGTTTCTCTCCCCCGATAGTTTCTCTCACTAAACCCGGGAGAGATTTTGGTTCTTCCCCACGATGGTTTCCTCCCCATTTTTTCCGGGAAAAGTAATGTGGTTCTCCCCGGTTTTTTCCCCCGGGGGGGGAATTGGTTTTCCCTTTTTCACTTCCTGGGGGTGTATTTTGGGTTTTTTTCCCCCGATTTTTTTTCTCACTTCCGGGGGGAGTAAATTGGTTTGGGTTTTTCGCCCCCGGGGGGTAGGGCCCCCCCATGGTTTTTTTCTCACTTCCTGGGGGAGTTTTTTGTGGTTCTCCCCGATGTTTCATCAAATTTTTCCTGGGAAAAAGTTTTGTGGGCTCCCCACGAGTTTTTTTCTCCTTTCCCCGGGGGGGGTATTTGGTTTTTCCACGAAGTTTCTCTCACTTCCTGGGAGAGTATTAGTTTCCCCACGATGTTTCCCACTTCCCGGGAAAGTATTTTGGTTCTTTCCCCCCGATGTTTCTCACACTTCCCCGGGAGAAGGGAAATTTTGGGTTCTCCCCCACGAAAGTTTTTTTTTCAACCCTTTCCCGGGAGATATTGGGGGTTCTCCCACATGTTTTTTTTCCCTCCAAGGAAAATTTTGGGGGAGTTTGGGTACTCCCCCGGGGTTTCTCTCACTTCCTGGGAGAGTATTGTTTGGGTTCCCCACGAAAGGGTTTTTCCCCCCACTTCCTGGGAGAGTATTGTGGTTCTCCCAGATGGGTTTCCCCTCACTAAACCCGGGGGAAAAATTTGGTTCTCCCACGATTTTCCTCACTTTTCCCGGGGGGAGTATTGTGGGGACTCCCCCATGTTTTTCTCACTACCGGGGGAGTAAATGTGGTTACTCCCCCGATGTTTCTCTCACTCCCGGGAGAGTAAATTTTTGGTTCTCCCCCCGGGTTTCCTCACTTCCTGGGAAGTATTGTGGGTTTTCCCCAGGGGGGGGGGGGGGGGGGGGGGGGGAACCCCCATTTTTCTCCACTTTCTGGGAGAGTAATTTTGGTTTTTCCCACGATGTTTTCTCACTTCCTGGAGAGTATTGTGGTTCTCCCCCCGATTTTTTCCCACTTCCCGGGAGAAAAAATTTTGGTTCTCCCACAGTTTTTTTCCCACTTCCCCGGGAGAGTATTGTTTGGGCTCTCCACGATGTTTTCTTAAATTCCTTGGGGGAGTAATGTTTTGGGACAAAAAACAAGCTCCAAATTCCCAAAAAAATTTTTTGGGTTTCCCCCGGGAAAGGGGCTAAAACCCTTTGGGGGAAATTGAAAAAAACCCCCGATTTTCTCTCCTTCCAAATCAAAATGGGGCCCCCCAGGGTTTTCCCCCTTTAAAAAAAAGTGGTTCCCCCCCCCCCCCCCCCCATTTTTCCCCCCCCAAAACCCCTTTCCCCGATGACAGGGGGGGGATTGGTGGAGCCTCCAAGTTTTTCCCATAATGGGGGTCCCTTTTTACAACCCCCAACTCCAACCCGGGGGGAGGGTTTCCCCAAGATCCAAAATTTTGGAATTTTTTTATGAAAGAGCCACAAAATTTGATTAACAAACCCATCCGATTTTTCCTGACCCCAAATTTACTTCGAACAGGCATAAATGACATCCCCATGCCCTGCCCCAGGCCAGACTCAAAAAATCTGTTTCTCAAGAAACTGCAAAAACCCCCTATACGACCCTTTTTCCATTTTGGGGGGGAGCAGGGGACACGGGGGCGTCCCCAGTTACAAAAAACAACGACATAGCCCCACCCACAAAGGGGGCAGTAAAGCAACAGCAAAAACTACAGACCAATGCACAAACATCCCATTCATAAAAATCTTTGAAAGGGCCCTAAGAAGCAAGACACCACCATTAAAAACCCACGTTACACAACCCAGGGCAACAGGGGTTTAAAACAGGTCGCTCCTGTCTGTCTCAACACTGGACCCTACCAAGGTCCTAAAGACTAGAAGACAAAAGAATGCAGTGTAAAAAATTACAGACTTTGCAAAAAGCCTTCGACAAGTGTGACCAGGCGTAATAGCGCAAAAAATGCGCGCTAAAGGAATAACGGGGAAAATCGGCGGGGATCTATAATTTCCTCACAACAGACCACAGAGAGTGTCTCAACAAAATAAAGTCCGAGCACTACGGTAAAAAAGCTCTGTTCCACAAGGGACAGTACTAGCTCCATCTTTTTCCTCTTCCCTTCCCACATAGACAAGGATGTCAGCCACATCACCGTGTCTTCCTTTGCAGATGACAACCGAATCTGCATGACAGTGTCTTCCATTGCAGACACTGCAAGGCTCCAGGTAGACATTGCAGACACTGCAAGGCTCCAGGCGGACATCAACCAAATCTTTCAGTGGGCTGCAGAAAACAATATGAAGTTCAACGATGAGAAATTTCAATTACTCAGATATGGTAAACATGAGGAAATTAAATCTTCATCAGAGTACAAAACAAATTCTGGCCACAAAATAGAGCGAAACACCAACGTCAAAGACCTGGGAGTGATCATGTCGGAGGATCTCACCTTCAAGGACCATAACATTGTATCAATCGCATCTGCTAGAAAAATGACAGGATGGATAATGAGAACCTTCAAAACTAGGGAGGCCAAGCCCATGATGACACTCTTCAGGTCACTTGTTCTATCTAGGCTGGAATATTGCTGCACTCTAACAGCACCTTTCAAGGCAGGTGAAATTGCCGACCTAGAAAATGTACAGAGAACTTTCACGGCGCTCATAACGGAGATAAAACACCTCAATTATTGGAGCGCTTGAGGTTCCTAAACCTGTATTCCCTGGAACGCAGGAGGGAGAGATACATGATTATATACACCTGGAAAATCCTAGAGGGACTAGTACCGAACTTGCACACGAAAATCACTCACTACGAAAGCAAAAGACTTGGCAGACGATGCACCATCCCCCCAATGAAAAGCAGGGGTGTCACTAGCACGTTAAGAGACCATACAATAAGTGTCAGGGGCCCGAGACTGTTCAACTGCCTCCCAGCACACATAAGGGGGATTACCAACAGACCCCTGGCAGTCTTCAAGCTGGCACTGGACAAGCACCTAAAGTCAGTTCCTGATCAGCCGGGCTGTGGCTCGTACGTTGGTTTGCGTGCAGCCAGCAGCAACAGCCTGGTTGATCAGGCGCTGATCCACCAGGAGGCCTGGTCACAGACCGGGCCGCGGGGGCATTGACCCCCGAAACTCTCTCCAGGTAAACTCCAGGTAAACTCCCACGATGTTTCTCTCACTACCTGGGAGAGTGTTGTGGTACTCCCACGATGTTTCTCTCACTACCTGGGAGAGTATTGTGGTACTCCCACGATGTTTCTCTCACTTCCTGGGAGAGTATTGTGGTACTCCCACGATGTTTCTCTCACTTCCTGGGAGAGCGTTGTGGTACTCCCACGATGTTTCACTCACTACCAGGGTGAGTATTGTTGTACTCCCACGATGTTTCACTCACTACCAGGGTGAGTGTTGTGGTTCTCCCACGATGTTTCATTCACTACCAGAGTGAGTATTGTGGTACTCCCACGATGTTTCCCCCACTACCAGGGTGAGTATTGTGGTACTCCCACGATGTTTTTCTCACTACCAGGGAGAGTATTGTGGTACTCTCACAATGTTTCACTCACTACCAGGGTGAGAATTGTCGTACTCCCACGATGTTTCACACACTACCAGGGAGAGTACTGTGGTACTTTCGCGATGTCTCACTCACTACCAGGGTGAGTATTGTGGTACTCCCACGATGTTTCTGTCACTACCAGGGAGAGCATTGTAGTTCTTCCACGATGTTACTCTCACTACCAGTGTGAGTATTGTAATATTCCCACGATGTTTCTCTCACTACCAGGGTGAGTATTGTAATATTCCCACGATGTTTCTCTCACTACCATGGTGAGTATTGTGGTACTCCCACGATGTTTCACTCACTACCTGGGTGAGTATTGTGGTATTTCAACGGTGTTTCTCTCACTACAAGGGAGAGCATTGTGGTACTTTTACGATGTTTCTCTCACTACCAGGGAGAGTATTGTAGTACTTCCACGATGTTTAACTCACTACCAGAGAGAGCACTGTGGGACTCCCACGATGTTTCACTCACTACCAGGGAGAATATTGTGGTATTCCCACGATGTTTCACTCACTACCAGGGAGAATATTGTGGTATTCCCACGATGTTTCACTACGAGGGTGATTATTGTGGTACCCCCACGATGTTTCACTCACTACCAGGGTGAGTATTGTGGTACTCCCACGATGTTTCTCTCACTACCAGGGTGAATTTTGTGGTACTCCCACGATGTTTCACTCACTACCATGGTGAGTATTGTGGTACTCCCACGATGTTTCTCTTACTACCAGGGTGAATTTTGTGGTACTCCCACGATGTTTCACTCACTAGCAGGGTGAATATTGTGGTACTCCAAAGATGTTTCTCTCACTTCCTGGAGAGTATTGTGGTAGTCCCACGATGTTTCACTCACTACCAGGGTGAGTATTGTGGTACTTTCACGATGTTTCTCTCACTACCAGGTAGAGTACTGTGGTACTCCCACGATGTTTCTCTCACTACCAGGGAGAGTATTGTGGTACTCCCACGATGTTTCTCTCACTTCCAGGGAGAGTATTTTGGCACTCCCATGATGTTTCGCTCACTACCAGGGTGAGTATTGTGGTACTCCCACGATGTTTCTCTCACTACCTGGGTGAATTTTGTGGTACTCCCACGATGTTTCTCTCACTACCTGGGTGAATTTTGTGGTACTCCCACGATGTTTCACTCACTACGAGGGTGAATATTGTGGTACTCCCACGATGTTTCTCTCACCTCCAGGGAGAGTATTGTGGTACTCCCACGATGTTTCTCTCACTTCCAAGGAGAGTATTGTGGTACTACTATGATGTTTCACTCGCTACCATGGAGAGTACTGTGGTACTCCCACGATGTTTCACTCAATACCAGGATGAGTATTATGGGACTCCCACGATGTTTCTCTCAGTACCAGGGTGAGTATTGTGGTACTCCCACGATGTTTCTCTCACTCCCTTTGTGAATTTTGTGGTGCTCCCACGATGTTTCTCTCACTTCCAGGGAGAGTATTGTGGTACTCCTATGATGTTTCACTCGCTACCAGGGAGAGTACTGTGGTACTCCCACGATGTTTCACTCAATACCAGGATGAGTATTATGGGACTCCCACGATGTTTCTCTCAGTACCAGGGTGAGCATTGTGGTACTCTCACGATGTTTCTCTCACTACCAGGGTGAGTATTGTGGTACTCTCACGATGTTTCACTCACTACCTGGGTGAGTATTGTTGTACTCCCACGATGTTTCCCTCACTACCAGGGTGAGCATTGTGGTACTTCCACGATGTTTCTCTCACTCCCAGGGAGAGTATTGTGGTACTCCCACGATGTTTCACTCAATACCTGGGTGAGTATTGTGGTACTCCCACGATGTTTCTCTTACTACCAGGGAGATTATTGTGGTACTCTCACGATGTTTCACTCACTTTCAGGGAGAGTATTGTGGTATTCCCACGATGTTTCTCTCACTTCCAGGGAGAGTGTTGTGGTGCTCTCGCGATGTTTCTCACTGTGAGGGAGAATATTGTGGTACTCCCATTACGTCTCGCTCACTTCCCACTCAACAGGAAGTCGTCTATGGCACTCCTGATTGGTTGGTTAATGAGGGTTGACGTCTGTCTACTACAAGAGGGTCGTTAAGGCTGTGTGTGTGTGTATAGAGAGAGGTAGAGAGAGAGAGGTAGCATAATGATGTCAACGAGTTAAAGTCAGTTGATCAAATGACAAAGCTGGCCCTCAGATGGCCCTCAGCTGGCCCACAGATGGCTCCAACTTCATCCTGTTCCCTACTTGTATGTCTCATAACAATAAAAATGCTTTCAAATGAGCTGATGTAGGTAACAGCTCTTAGCTTGCCAATAAAGTGGCATCTTGGTACAGAAAACACCTTGGACAAGCTTTTCAAGTGAGAAGGGTTGGATCTGAGAGGGACATGACCTCTAAGTTGCCTCTCACTACTACTACTACTACTACTACTACCCTGCACCTCTCCTTCCGACAGTATTTAAGTCTCCGCACTGTCGCTTGATCTCTTTT
>NC_069405.1:1718444-1742844 GCF_026875155.1 Cherax quadricarinatus
TCTTCCCCTTTTAAATCACTCGACCAAGAAAAGTTGGGGGGCCCAGACAAGTTGACCCCAAACGCTGAAATTGCAACCAGCTACAGCACCTCTAACTCCTCTTCCACTGCCTAGTACAGTGTAAATGGCCCTCTCTAGGGAAAATAGGCAAATGTATCCCTGTTCACAAAAAGAAAGCAGAGCAAAATCAGCAATCAGCCAGTGTCATCTGTAAATCACGGTAAGTTTCCTTGAGACAATATTCAAAAAATTGACAGAGTTTTTGACCCATCACACTTTGTGATCGTAAATATGGCTTCAGGAAAGGTTACTCTTCTGCGATCTTTTTGTTAAACCCTCCACTAAGTGCCCGTCAGGGTAAATTCCAAAGTAGTGGTGGTAGCACGGACATTGCTGGGCTTTCGCCCGGGGTGGCCCGGGGCCTTTTTAGAAAAATTTTCAAGCACGGGGAATTGCAGGCTCTACGTTATGTCTCCTCATGATTCCCTTCAGGGAGACCCAAAAGGTAGTTCTCAATGAATGGAACAGCAAGACACCTTTTGGGGGGAAAAGTTTCCCAAAAGGGAAAGCGGCTGGGACCATTTTTTGGAATGTCTACTTCAACGACCTTTTCACTCACCCAAAATCAATGCTATGTAGACGACTAAACACTTCATTCACTTACCAAGAGAAGAAATCCCGCTGCCTAAGCTACACAATCACCAGCTAAGACTAATCACTTGGGGAATTGAGGGCAAGTAACATTTGCACGGAAAAAACGCAAATGATGATCGTCTCTAGGCACCATGATGGTAAGTGGTGCAGAGAAAGGATAATGGAGGGTGGGGCCCCGGGAGAAGAATTTAATACCGGGGGTGAAATTGGCCCCAAATAACCTGAAGAACCAGTTGTAAATCTGCAAGCAAGGCACCCAGGAAGCTTACAGCATTTCGCCGTATCTCGCATCTGCTTACAGTGGGGGTTGCAAAAATCCTGTACGAGGCAAAAGTACGTCACCCTTGAGTATGCTCCACTTTCTTGTTTCCTCCCCCCCCTTCCATCGCGCGCTTGACAGAGTAAGAACAGAGCAAGCGTTCTCTCTCGGGGGACCCATCCGGATAGATCTGTCATTTCAGAAAGGCCTTCAAATAGGGGGGTGTGGGTGGCCTTAGTTATGTAAAAGGGCCCAAATTTTTAAAGTACCACATTTGGATCCACTTCGAACAGCGGGGAAAAAAGCTTCTATCCCAGAAGAGGGCAAAAGCAGCAACTTCACCTGGCTGTACCCTTTTCCAGAACATCACCCACCGAGTCATATATCCCCAGGATGACTGAGAGGGGAACACATTCTACAGCATAATGATGTCAACGAGATAAAGTCTTTTGATCAAAGACAATGCTGGCCCCAGAGGCTCCAATTCACCGTTCCCTACTTGTATGTCTCTAAAAAAAAAATGTTTCAAAGAGTGATGTAGGTAACAGCTTTTTAGCTTGCCAAAAAGTTGGGGAAACCCTTAACCTGTAAATAGCTTGTCAAAAAGCTGGGCCAAAAACCATGTAAAAACCCCTGTGTAAAGAGAGGAGAGAAAAGAGAGAGAGAAGAGAGAGAGAAAAGGAGAAGAGAGAGAGGAGAGAGAAAGAGAGAGAGGAGAGGACTAAAAATGATGATAAAGGGGAATGACGCAGGAGTCTAAGAGTATAATGCCCTAGACTCATTAGCTAACGCTGCGATACGCAACCTAAGGGGGGGGACGGGGAATAGGGGGGGATTCTGGGGAAAAGGGAAGGGGGGGGGATCGGGGGGGTTTGGGTGAGAAAAACTCTCGGGATTATAGAGAAGAGTCGAATTGAAGAAGAGAAAAGGAGGAGGGACGGGAGGGGATGTGGGAGAAGAAGGGGAAGAGGGGGGGGGAGGAAAGCGGGAAAAGGAGGATGAAGAGAGCCATTGTTTTTCCCATTTATATCGTTGTCCCCCCTGTGTGGTGGCGGGCCCAAAGCCCTTGCCCTCTTCAAAACCTCAGAAGACCTCCTGGTAAACCCTTAGTAACGAAAAGGTCCCACCAGAGGCACCGTGGTGGTCTCCCTTCTGAAGGGGAGTTTATTTGAGATGAAAAAAGGGTTTTCTTTTTAAGTCCCCTTCAAAAAGGCCCTTACAGGCCTTTTTGTGACCCATTTTTTGTGGTCCTTTTTTTGAAGGCCCCTTTTTCAAGTTTGCTTTATAAGCCCCCCCCTGCAAGTCCCCCTTTGTAAATCCCCTTTTTAAGCCCCTTTTGCAAGCCCCCCTTTGTATGTTCCCTTTTTTTTAAGTCCCCCTTCTGCAAGGGCCCCCTTTGTAATCCCCTTTTGTATCCCCTTTCAAAACCCCCCCTTTTATGTTTCCCTTTTTTTAAAGCCCCCTTTTGCCCAAATCCCCCTTTGTAAGCCCTTTTATAAGTCACCTTCTGAAAGCCCCCCCTTTTATGTTCCCTTTTTAACCCCCCTTCTGCAATCCCCCCCTTTTTAAGTTCCCTTTTATAAGTCCCCTTCGCAAGCTCCCTCGTAATCCTTATTATAAGTCCCCCTTTTGCAAGTCCCCCCCTTTTTAAGTCCCCTTTATAAGCCTCTCGCAAGCCCCCCTTTTTAAGTCCCTTTTGCAAGTCCCCCCCTGCAAGTCCCCCCTTTGTAAGCCCCCCCCTGCAATTCCCCCTTTGTAAGTCCCCTTTTAAAGTTTCCCCTTTTGCAAGTCCTCCTTTTAATCCCCCTTTTTAAAAAGTCCCCCCTTTTGCAAGTGCCCCCCTTTTTAAATCCCCTTTTATAATCCCCTTCTGCAAGTCCCCGTTTGTAAGTCCCCTTTTATAACCCCTCTGCAAGTCCCCCTTTAAGTCCCCTTTTAAAGTCCCCTTCGCAAGTCCACCTTTTTAAGTCCCCCTTTTTAATCCCCTTCCGAAGTCAACCTTTGTAAATCCCCCTTTTATAAATCCCCCTTTTGCAAGTCCACCCTTTTTAATCCAAGTCCACCTTTTTAATCCCAATCCCCTTTGTAATCCCCTTTTATAAGTCCCCCCTTTCCGCAAGTCCACCTTTGTAAATCCCTTTTATAATCCCTTCCCCAAGTCCACCTTTGTAAGTCCCTTTTTAAGTCCCCCTTTTGCAAGTCCCTTTTTAAGTCCCCTTTATAAGTCCCCTTCCGCAAGTCCCCTTTTTTAAATCCCCTTTTATAAGTCCCCTTTTGCAAGTCCACCTTTGTAAGTCCATTTTTTAAAAACCCCTTCTGCAAGTCCACCTTTGTAAGTCCCCTTTTTTAAGTCCCCCTTTGCAAGTCCCCCTTTGTAAGTCCCCTTTTATAAGTCCCCTTTTGCAAGTCCACCTTGTAAGCCCCTTTATAAGTCCCCCCCTTTGCAAGTCCCCTTTGTAAGTCCCCTTTTATAAGTCCCCCCTTTGCAAGTCCCCTTTTTAAGTCCCCTTCCCCAAGTCCCCCTCTGTAAGTCCCCTTTTTTAAAACCCCCTTTTGCAAATACCTTTGTAAGTCCCCTTTTTTTAAAATCCCCCCTTTTGAAGTCCACCTTTTTAAGTCCCCCCTTTTTTAAAATCCCCTTCCCAATCCCCCTTTTGTAAGTCCCCCCTTTTTTTAAATCCCGTTCTGCAAGTCCACCTTTTTAAAAACCCCTTTTAAAAGTCCCCCTTTTCCCCAAGTCCACCTTTGTAACCCCCTTTTTTTAAAGTCCCCTTTTGCAAGTCCCCTTTGTAATCCCCTTTTATAATCCCCTTCCGCAAGTCCACCTTTGTAAGTCCCCCCCCCTTTTAAGTCCCCTCTGCAAGTCCCCCCCTTTTTAATCCCCTTTTAAATCCCCTTCGCAAGTCCACCTTTGTAAATCCCTTTTTTAAGCCCCCTTTCCCCAAGTCCACCTTTGTAAACCCCTTTTAAAGTCCCCCCTGCAAGTCCACCTTTTTAATCCCCCTTTTATAAATCCCCTTCGCAAATCCACCTTTTTAAGTCCCCTTTTATGATCCCCCCTTTTGCAAGTCCACCTTTTTAAGTCCCATTTTTTTAAAACCCCTTTTGCAAGTCCACCTTGTAAGTCCCCTTTATAAGTCCCCCTTTTGCAAGTCCACCCTTTTTAAAACCCTTTTTTAAGTCCCCCTTTTGCAAGTCCACCTTTGTAAGTCCCCTTTTATAATCCCCTTTTGCAATCCCCTTGAAGTCCCTTTTATAAGTCCCCTTTCCCCAAGTCCACCTTGTAAGTCCCCCCTTTTTGATCCCAAAAAAGAGTTCCTTCAACCTTTCCCTTAAAAAATTTTTTTCCTTTTTTTCAGTATTTCTTTCAGCTTTTTTCTTCTTCACACTTTACATTTAGTTAGCTTTTTTGACTTGCGAAACTTTAAAACTTACCAAACCCTAACGGCTTCACCAACACTCTCTAATTAACTTCCCGCTGCTGTCATTAACGGTAATTAACAAACCAACCCCCCCTTACAACATATATATATTATATATAAAATTATATATAAATGGGAAAAGCTGAATTGTTGACAAAAGTCAGCTGTGGTTGTTGACAAAGTCAGCTGGGTTGTTTACAAAAATCACTGTGGTTGTTGACAAAGTCATCTGGATTGTTTACAAAAGTCACTGTGGTGTTGACAAAATCGCCGTGGTTCTTGACAAAGTCCGCTGTGGTTCTTGACAAAAGCAGCTGTGGTTTTTGACAAAAGTCAGCTGTAATTTTTTGACAAAAGCAGCTTTTTTGCGACAAAAGTCCGTTGGGCTTCGACAAAAGAAGTCAGCTGGGTTTTCGCAAAAGTCAGCTGTGGTTGTGACAAAAGTCAGCTGTGGCTTCTTACAAAAAAGTCCCGTGTTTGCTGGCAAAAATCAGCGTGGTTGCGACAAAATCAGCTGTGGCTTCTACAAAAAAGTCGCTGTGGTGTGGGAAAATCACTGGTTTTTGACAAAAGTCAGCTGTGGCTTCTGACAAAAAAAGTCAGCTGGGTGCTGCAAAATCAGCTGGGTTTCTGACAAAAGTCCCCCTGTGGTTGTTGACAAAAATCATCGGATTGTTACAAAGTCAGCTTGGTTTTGACAAAAACAGCTGTGGTTGTTGACAAAAGTAGCGTGGGGTTTTTGACAAAAGTCAGCTTGGGTTTTTGACAAAATCACTGAATTTTTTACAAAAGTAGCTGTGGTTTCGACCAAAAACAGTTGGCTTCTGACAAAAGGTAACTGTGGTTGCTGGCAAAAGTCAGCTGTGGTTGCTGACAAAAGTCCCCGTGGCTCTGACAAAGAAGTCAGCTGTGGGTTTCGGCAAAAAAACAGCTGTGGGCTGACAAAAAATCAGCGGGCTTTTTACAAAAAAATCACTGTGGTTGCTGGCAAAAGTCAGCTGTGGTTGCTGACAAAATCACTGGGTTTCTGACAAAAAAATTTAGCTGTGGGTTTCTGGCAAAAATCAGCTGGGTTGCTGACAAAAAGCAGCTGTGGCTTCTGACAAAAAAGTCACTGTGGTTGCTGGCAAAAATAAGCTGTGGTTGTTGACAAAAGTCGCTTGGTTGCTGACAAAGTCGCCGGGTTTCTGACAAAAGTCACTGTGGTTTCTGACAAAAGCGCTGTGGTTCTGACAAAAACGGTTTTTGGTTGTTTTCAAAAGCAGCTGTGGTTCTGACAAAAAATCACGTGGCTGCAAGAGTCAGCTGTGGTTGCTGACAAACGCCTCTGTGGTTGTTGAAAAAAACTACTGTGGTTTTCTGACAAAAAATCAGCTGTGGTTGTTGACAAAAGTCGCTGGGTTGCTGACAAAGTAGCTGTGGTTTTTGACAAAATCGCTGTGGTTGCAGGCAAAAGTCGCTGTGGTTGTGACAAAAGTCCTGTGGTTGCTGACAAAAGTCAGCCGTGGTTTTGACAAAAAATCATGTGGTTGCTGACAAAAGTTAGTGTGGTTGTTGACAAAAGCAGCGTGGGTTTCTGACAAAAGTCGCTGTTGTTTTTGACAAAAAATCAGCTTGGTTTTGACAAAGTAAGTGTAGTTTTTGACAAAAGTCAGATGTTTTTGTTGACAAAAAGCACTGTGGGTTTTTGCAAAATCAGCTGTGGATGTTGACGAAAATCACGTGGTTGCGACAAAAAATCACTGTTTGTTGAAAAAAAGTCGCGTCGTTGATGACAAAATAGCGTGGTTTTTGACAAAATAGCTGATTTGTTACAAAATCAACTGTGGTAGCTGACAAAAAATCAGTTTTGGTTGTTGACAAAGTCAGCTTTTGGTTGCTGCAAAAAATCATCTGTGGTTGTTTACGAAAATCACTGTGGTTTTGACAAAAGCAGCTGTGGTTGTTACAAAAGTCACTGTGGTTTCTGAAAAAAATCACTGTGGGGCGACAAAGTCACTGGGTTGCGACAAAAGTCAGCGGTGGTTTTTTGACAAAAGTCGCTGTGGTGCTGACAAAAGTCACTTTGGTTGCGACAAAAATCATCTGTGGTTGTTTACAAAAATCATTGTGGTTTTTGACAAAAATCAGCTGTGTTTGCTGACAAAAAGTACTGTGGTTTTTGACAAAAGTCAGCTGTGATTTTGGCAAAAGTCACTGTGATTGTTTACAAAATCACTGGGGTTTTGGGAAAAAAAACACTGTCGTTGTTGACAAAATCATGTGATTGTTGACAAAAAATCAGGTGGTTTTTGGCCAAAAAAAAAACTGTGGTTGTTGACAAAAGTCAGCTGTAGTTTTGACAAAAGTCCTGTGATTGTTTACAAAGTAGCAGCGGGTTTCTGACAAAATCAGCTGGATTGTTGACAAAATCACGTGTTTTTACAAAAGCAGCTGCGGTTGTTGACAAAAGTCGCTGTGGTTGTTTATAAAAAAATCGCTGTAGTTTTGCAAAAGTCATCTGTGTTTTTTGACAAAAAATCACTGTGATTGTTGACAAAAGTCGCTTGGGTTTCGCAAAAGTCAGCTGTGGTTGACAAGTCGCTGTAGTTCTGACAAAACTCAGCTGTGGTTTTTGCAAGTCAGCTGTGGGTTTTTGGCAAAATCAGTGTGGTTGTTGACAAAACCTGTGGTTGTTGACAAAAGTCGCTGTGGTTTCTGACAAAGTCAGCTGGGTTGTTGACAAAATCAGCTGTAGTTTTGACAAAAGTCAGCTGTGGTTGTTGAAAAAAGTCACTGTTGGGGTTTTTGACAAAAGTCAGTGAGGTTGTTGACAAAAGTCAACTGTGGTTGTTGACAAAAGTCAGCTGTGGTTGTTGACAAAAGTCAGCTGTGGTTGTTGACAAAAGTCAGCTGTGGTTGTTGACAAAAGTCAGCTGTGGTTGCTGACAAAAGTCAGCTGTGGTTGTTGACAAAAGTCCTTGGTTTTGACAAAAGTCACTGTGGGGTTTCGACAAAAATCAGCGGGGGTTTTTTGACAAAAGTCACTGGGTTTTTTACAAAAATCAGCTGTGGTTGTGAAAAAGGGCACGTGGTTGTTGACAAAAATATGGGTTGCTGACAAAAAATCATGTGGTTGTTACAAAGTCGTTGGTTGCTACAAAAAGTAGCTGTGGGTTTTTGACAAAAGTCACTGTGGTTGTTTACGAAAGTCGTGTGTTGCTGACAAAAATCAGTGTGGTTTTTTACAAAAATCGCTGTGGTTGTTGACGAAGTCGCTGTGGTTCTGACAAAAAGTCAGATGTGGTTGTTACAAAAGCACGGGTTCTGACAAAAGTCAGCTGTGGTCTGACAAAAAATCATGGGTTGCTGCAAAAGGGCCCCTGGGGTTGCTACAACAGCTGTGGGTTTTGGGCAAAAATCAGCTGGGTTGCTGACAAAAGTCAGCTTTGGGGTTTTGACAAAAACAGCTGTGGTTTTGCAAAAATCACTGTGTTTCTGACAAAAGTAGCTGGGTGCTGAAAAAAGTCAGCTGTGGTTTTTGATAAAAGCGCTGGGTTGGGACAAAAAATCAGCGTGGTTCTGACAAAAGTCAGCGTGGTTGTTGACAAAAATCCTTGGGGTTTCGACAAAAGTCAGCTGTGCTTGCTGACAAAAGTCAGTGTGGTTGTTTTCAAAAATCGCTGTGGTTGTTTCAAAAATCAGTGTGTTGCTGACAAAAGTCGCTGGGGTTGTGACAAAAGTCACTGTGGGTTTTTGAAAAAAGTCAGCTGTGGTTGCTGCAAAAATCATTTTTTGCTGACAAAAATCGCTGTGGTTGTTGCAAAAATCGTGTGGTTGCGACAAAAGTTGCTTGGGTTTCTGACAAAATCAGCTTGGGGGTTTTTTGACAAAAGCAGCTGTGGTTTTTGACAAAGTCAGCTGTGGTTTCTGACAAAAGTCGCTTTGGTTGCTGCAAAAGTCAGCTGTGGTTGTTGGGCAAAATCACTGGGGCTGAAAAAGTCAGCTGTGGTTTCTGACAAAAAATCGCGGGTTTTTACAAAAGTCGCTGTGGTTTTTGAAAAAGTCAGCTGGGTTGTTGACAAAAGTCTTTTGGGTTTCTGAAAAAGTAGCTGTGGTTGCTGCAAAAATCACTTGGGTTTCTGACAAAAATCGCTTTAAATTTTTGACAAAATCAGCTGGGTGCTGACAAAATGCTGTGGTTGCTGACAAAAAAATCAGCTGTGGTGTTGGCAAAAGTCAGTGGGTTGCTGACAAAAGCAGCTTGGGGTTTTTGACAAAACAGCTGTGGTTGCTGACAAAAATCGCTTGGTTGCTGACAAAAATCTGCTTTGTTTGCTGACAAAATCGCTTTGGGTTTTGGAAAAAAAAGTCACTTTGGTTGCTGACAAAAGTCAGCTGTGGGTTCTGACGAAAGTCAGCTTGGGTTTCTGAGAAAAGTCAGCTGGGTTACGACAAAAATCGCTGTGGTTGCTGACAAAAGTCAGCTGGGTTGCTGAAAAAATCACTGTGGTTGCTAAAAAAGTACTGTGGTTGTTGACAAAAGCACGTGGTTGCGACAAAATCAGCTGTGGTTGCTGAAAAAAGTCAGCGTGGTTTCTGACAAAAGTAGCTGTGGTTTTGACAATCACCTGTGGTTACTGACAAAGTCAGCGTGGTTTCGACAAAAGTCGCTGTGGTTGCTGCAAAAGCGCTGTGGTTGCTAACAAAAGTCACTGTGGTTGTTGACAAAAGTCAGCGTGGTTTTCTGACAAAAGCACGTGGTTGCGCAAAAGTCAGCTGTGGTTGCTGACAAAAGTCAGCTGTGGTGTTGACAAAAGTCACCTGTGGGGTTGCGTCACTTGGGTTTGCAAAAGTCAGCTGTGGTTGTGACAAAAAATCGTGGGGTTTTGCTGACAAAAAAACAGCTGGGGTTGCTGACCCAAAAAACAGCTGTGGTTGTTGCAAAATCAGCTGTGGTTGCTGACAAAAGTCAGCTGTGGTTTTGACAAAAACAGTGTGGTTGTGACAAAAAATCAGCTGTGGTCGTGACAAAAAAACAGCTGTGGTTGCTGACAAAAGTCAGCTTTGGGGGCTGACAAAATCAGCTGTGGTTTTTGATAAAGTCACTGTGGTTTCTGACAAAAATCAGCTGTTTTGACAAAAGTCAGCTGTGGTTCGACAAAAGCAGCTGTGGTTTTTGACAAAAAGCCCTGTGGTTGTTGACAAAACTACTTGGTTTTCTGACAAAAATCCTGTGGTTTTTGACAAAAGTCACTCTGGTTCTGACAAAAGTCCCTGTTGTTGCTGAAAAAGTCACTGTGGGTTTTTTGACAAAAGTCAGCTGTGGTTGCTGACAAAAATCACCGTGGTTTTGACAAAAGCAGCTGTGGTTGCTGACAAAATTAGCGTGGTTGCTGACAAAAGTCAGGTGGGTTTCGACAAAAATCCGCTGGGTTGCTGACAAAAGTCAGCTGTGGTTGCTGAAAAAACAAAAGTGGTTGTGACAAAAACACTGTGGTTGTTGACAAAAGCGCTGTGGGTTTTTGACATAAGTCAGCTGGGGTTGTGAAAAAAGTCAGCTGTGGTTGCTGACAAAAGTCAGCTGTGGTTGCTGACAAAAGTCAGCTGTGGTTGCTGACAAAAGTCAGCTGTGGTTGTTGACAAAAGTCAGCTGTGGTTGTTGACAAAAGTCAGCTGTGGTTGCTGACAAAAGTCAGCTGTGGTTGCTGACAAAAGTCACTTTGGGTTGCTGCAAAAATCAGCTTTTGCTGACGTTCTCAAAAAGTGAAATCCGGATTTGTAAATAAACTTTAACTTTTGTTTTTTTTCTTGTTTTTTTTGCCCATTTCTTCTCTCTCTCTCCCCTCTCTCTCTCTTTTCTCTTTTCTCCCTCTCTCTCTCCTCTCTCTCCCCCTCTCTCCTCCCCCTCCTCTCTCTCTCTTCTCCCCCTCTCTCTTCTCCCCTTTTTTCACAGGGTTTGACAAGGTTTTAAGACCCCAGCTTTATTACCAAACTATTTCAGGTTTAAAGGTTCCTAACTTTTTTTGGCAAGTAAGAGCTGTTACCCACACAGCTCATTTGAAAAACATTTTTATTGTTATGAGAATACAATACAGACAGGATGAAATTGGGGTCACTGGGGCCCGCATTTTTCATTTGACAACTGACTTTATCTCGTTGACCATTAGCTGTACGAATTGGGTTTCCCTACCGAGTCATCCCGGGTATGTATGATCTCAGATGGGGTGATTTCTGGAAAAAGGGGCGCCAGAGTAAATTTCTGCTTTCCCGCCCCCTTGTGGGGAAAAAGCTTGTTTCACGCTGCCCCCGAAGTGGATCCAAGTGTGGATTTTGACAATATTGGCCTTGTACATAACATAAAGGCCACCCCATCCCTCCCATGTGAAGGCTCTGCTGAAAAGACGATCTATCCCGGGTGGGTCCCGGCAGAGATGAGCGTCTTTTCTGTTTTTTTTACCTGAAAAGCAGTCGCAGATGAGAGGGGGGGGAGGTAAACCCCGAAAGGGAGCATACTCAAGGTGTGAGCGTACTTGTGCCTCGTACAGGATCTTGCAACCCCTACTTCAAGCAGATGCGAGATACGGCGAAGTGCGTAAGTTCCGGTGCCTTGTTTGCAAGATTTACAACATGGTTCTTCATGGTTAGTTTGGAGTCAAATTTAAACCCCAAGGATATCAACTTCTTCTCCAGGTGCCAACATCGTCCCATTCCCTCCTTACTACTGCACCAGCATTACCCTCATGGGCCTAGAGACGATCATCATTTTCGTTTTTCTCAGGTGCAAATGTTACTTGCCATCTATTTCCCCCAAACTGATATAGCTCTTAGCTGGTGATTGAAAGTCGCTTAAGCAGTTTTGGGATTTCTTCTCTTGGAATAAGTGAATGTCAGTGTAAAAGTCGTCTGCATATGCATGTGATTCTGGGAAGAGATGAAAGAAGGTCGTTGAAGTAGACATTCCATAACAGTGGACCCAGCACGCTTCCTTGTGGAACGCTTGCCCCAATAGGATGTCCTTGCTGATTCCGTTCATTGAGAACTACCCTTAGAGATCACCATGAAGGTAATCACTGAGGAGACATAGCGTAGAGCCTGCAATTTCCCAGTGCTTGAAGTTTTGCTAAGAGGCCCTGGTGCCCACACCCGGTCGAAAGCGCCAGCAATGTCCATGCTACCCCACAGCTGACTTTTGGTTCATCCAGTGACTGGTGCCACTTAGTGGAGAGGTTTAACACAATCGCAGCAGAGTAACCTTTCCTGAAGCCATATTGACGATCACAAATTAGTGAGTGGTAGTCAAAAACTCTGTCATTTGTCTTGAGATTATTGTCTCAAGGGTCTACCAGTGATTGACAGGAGTGACACTGGTCTGTAGTTGCTGATTTTTGCTCTGCTCTTCTTTTGTGAACAGGGGCTACATTTGCCTCTTTCCATAGAGAGGGCCATTTACACTGTACTAGGCAGTGCTGAAAGATGCGAGTTAGAGGTGCTGCTAGCTGGTCTGCACATCTTCTCAACAATCTTGGGCTCAACTTGTCTGGGCCCACAACCTTCTCTTGCTCCCCTCTCTCTCTCTCTCTCTCTCTCTCTCTCTCTCTCTCTCTCCTCTCTCTCTCTCTCTCTCTCTCTCTCTCTCTCTCATTAGCAGAAAAGAACAATAGCCAACAAAATTATTTTTCTTTTCTTTTCAGCAACAATTAAAATTTTCTGAGCTAATTCCCCTCCACATCCCCCACTCCCCCTCCACTCCCCCACCACTCCCCCCCCACTCCCCCTCCACTCCCCCCCACTCCTCCCCCCTCCACTCCCCTCCACTCCCCCTCCACTCCCCCTCCACTCCCCCTCCACTCCCCTCCGCTCCCCCTCCACTCCCCCTTCACTCCCCCTCCACTCCCCCCACTCCCCTCCACTCCCCTTCACTCTCCCTCCACTCCCCCTCCACTCCCCCCCCACTCCCCCCCTCCCCCTCCACTTCCCCCCCTCCCTCACTCCCCCTCCACTCCCCCCCCACTCTCCCTCCACTCCCTACTCCCCTCCACTCCCCCTTCACTCCCCCTCCACTTTCCCCTCCACTCTCCCTCCACTCCCCCTCCACTCTCCCTCCACTCCCCCCTCCCACTCCCCTCCACTCCCCCTCCACTTTTCCCCCCTCCCCCTCCACTCCTCCCTCCACTCCCCTCCACTCCCCCCCTTCCTCCTCCCCTCCACTCCCCCTTCACTCCCCCTCCACTCCCCTCCCTCCCCCTCCACTCCCCCTTCCACTCTCCCTCCACTCCCCTCCCACTCTCCCCTCCACTCCCCTTCCACTCCCCCTCCACTCCCCCTCCCACTCCCCCCACTCTCCCTCCCTCCCCCTCCTCTCCCCACTCTCCCCCCCACTCCCCTCCACTCCCCCTTCACTCTCCCTCCACTTCCCCCTCCACTCCCTCCACTCCCCTCCACTCCCTCCACTCTCCCTCCACTCTCCCTCCACCCCTCCCCCACTCCCCCTCCACCTCCCTCCCCTTCCCCTCCACTACCCTCCACACGTCCCCTCCAGTACTCTTCCATAATATTATGTCGGCACAATAGGTAAAACTTATCAATTATCAAGAACTCATTTATAATTTTGTCTTATACGTTTAAAGATTCATTTTTTCATTTATATTAATGTAAAAATTACTAATTTTGTACCAAAAGAACATTAGAAAACTTACCTAACCTTATTATAACAAAATAATTTAATAATAAACAAACACAATGAAATATATTTTTTTCGATATATATATATATATATTATATATATATATATATATATATATATATATATATATATATATATATTTATATATATATATATATATATATATATATATATATATATATATATATATATATTATATATACAAACAAGTGAACAGTTGTCAGCTAAAAAGTCTGGTGGTAAATTCTGTGTAGATGAGGCAGCAATTAAGAGAATTAAAAGAGTGAGCGAGTGATCACTTGTTGGGAAATTTCTCATTTAAAGTTTGATCAAGTTGGGCTCAGCTCCTCCGAAACTCTGAAATATTGACTTCGCTCTGGAGTGTTCGTGGTGGTAGGGGGGGGGGGAATTAGGAGGGTTATGGGGGGTAGGGGGTGATTGATGAGGAATGGGGTTTTGGGGGAACTGCTAACTAGAGCAAAAAAAAATTAATTATCTCTGGGAATCAATGGGATCTGATGTTATAAGGTGCATCTCGTAGGAGTTTGAAGGGGATCGAAGACCTCGCCAGAGAGAGAGTTCCGAACAACGAAACTCTAAACTTCTTTTGTTTTTTTTCCGCTTCGGAGGTGTCGATCCTCTGATAAAAGTATCCGATCGCTGTTTTTTTTCCATCCTGGTGACTTTCTGCTGTCAGGTTGAACCTCGGGATAAAGGATCCAACTCCATCTGCTTTGCCTTGCTAATTCTTATATAAAAAATTGTCTTAATGACTCTGCCTTTACTGAATTATGTCTACGATAAGGAATCCAGTAGTGTTGAGCGACTTGCCTCGTCTGCCCAGCAAGGTGAGGGCTGGACACAGGAGGCTGGACACAGGAGGGCTGGACACAGGAGGGCTGGACACAGGAGGGCTGGACACAGGAAGGCTGGACACAGGAGGGCTGGAAACAGGAGGGCTGGACACAGGAGGGCTGGACACAGGAGGGCTGGACACAGGAGAGCTGGACACAGGAGGGCTGGACACAGGAGGGCTGGACACAGGAGGGCTGGACACAGGAGGGCTGGACACAGGAGGGCTGGACACAGGAAGGCTGGACACAGAAGGGCTGGACACAGGAGGGCTGGACACAGGAGGGCTGGACACAGGAAGGCTGGACACAGGAGGGCTGGACACAGGAGGGCTGGACACAGGAGGGCTGGACACAGGAGGGCTGGACACAGGAGGGCTGGACACAGGAGGGCTGGACACAGGAAGGCTGGACACAGGAGGGCTGGACACAGGAGGGCTGGACACAGGAGGGCTGGACACAGGAAGGCTGGACACAGGAGGGCTGGACACAGGAAGGCTGGACACAGGAAGGTTGGACACAGGAAGGCTGGACACAGGAGGGCTGGACACAGGAGGGATGGACACAGGAGGGCTGGACACAGGAGGGCTGGACAAAGGAAGGCTGGACACAGGAGGGCTGGACACAGGAGGGCTGGACACAGAAGGGCTGGACACAGGAAGGCTGGACACAGGAGGGCTGGACACAGGAAGGCTGGACACAGGAAGGCTGGACACAGGAAGGCTGGACACAGGAGGGCTGGACACAGGAGGGCTGGACACAGGAGGGCTGGACACAGGAGGGCTGGACACAGGAGGGCTGGACACAGGAAGGCTGGACACAGGAGGGCTGGACAAAGGAAGGCTGGACACAGGAGGGCTGGACACAGGAGGGCTGGACACAGAAGGGCTGGACACAGGAAGGCTGGACACAGGAGGGCTGGACACAGGAAGGCTGGACACAGGAAGGCTGGACACAGGAAGGCTGGACACAGGAGGGCTGGACACAGGAGGGCTGGACAAAGGAGGGCTGGACACAGGAGGGCTGGACACAGGAGGGCTGGACACAGGAAGGCTGGACACAGGAGGGCTGGACACAGGAAGGCTGGACACAGGAAGGCTGGACACAGGAGGGCTGGACACAGCAGGGCTGGACACAGGAGGGCTGGACACAGGAGGGCTGGACATAGCAGGGCTGGACACAGGAGGGCTGGACACAGGAGGGCTGGACACAGGAGAGCTGGACACAGGAGGGCTGGACACAGGAAGGCTGGACACAGCAGGGCTGGACACAGGAGGGCTGGACACAGGAGGGCTGGACACAGGAAGGCTGGACACAGGAGGGCTGGACACAGGAAGGCTGGACACAGGAAGGCTGGACACAGGAGGGCTGGACACAGCAGGGCTGGACACAGCAGGGCTGGACACAGGAGGGCTGGACACAGCAGGGCTGGACACAGGAGGGCTGGACACAGGATGGCTAGACACAGGATAGCTAGACACAGGATAGCTAGACACAGGATAGCTAGACACAGGATAGCTATCCTGCGATGACATACAACTGACACGGGAATCTAGGACCCATATTATAGTGGGTCCAGATACCCGGCATTACACACAGACGCCGCCACAAGGCCTTTCCCAGAGTTTGCGACGTATCGCTGATGTGGCTGCTCCAGCCTCTGTACTGACCCAGGGTTCACTCACATATTGTGCACTCAACCTTAGGAATAACACGATTTTGACAGAGACTTGTTCTTGGACTCTCGTAGAGGCTGAACACTGGTTTACATGCGAGCGGTGAATCGATTTCAGAGATTATTCTGAACCGGTTGAGCTGAAGGAGGGTCGTCTGAAGACACAAGTACACCGTCTCGGGACCGAAACGTTTCCTGGTGGAAACGTTCTGGCGTTTGTTCATGTGTCTTTCAGAACTTCTCGTGTTGATGTTTATTGTTGGTGTTTAGTGGGTGTAGACAGCTGTCTAGTAGTGGTGGGTGTAGACAGCTGTCTAGAAGTGGTGGGTGTAGACAGCTGTCTAGTAGTGGTGGGTGTAGACAGCTGTCTAGTAGTGGTGGGTGTAGGCAGCTGTCTAGTAGTGGTGGGTGTAGACAGCTGTCTAGTAGTGGTGGGTGTAGACAGCTGTCTAGTAGTGGTGGGTGTAGACAGCTGTCTAGAAGTGGTGGGTGTAGACAGCTGACTAGTAGTGGTGGGTGTAGGCAGCTGTCTAGTAGTGGTGGGTGTAGACAGCTGTCTAGTACTGGTGGGTGTAGACAGCTGTCTAGTAGTGGTGGGTGTAGACAGCTGTCTAGTAGTGGTGTGTGTAGACAGCTGTCTAGTAGTGGTGGGTCTAGACAGCTGTCTAGTAGTGGTGTGTGTAGACAGCTGTCTAGTAGTGGTGAGTGTAGACAGCTGTCTAGTAGTGGTGGGTTTTAGGCAGCTGTCTAGTAGTGGTGGGTGTAGACAGCTTTTCTAGTAGTGGTGGGTGTAGACAGCTGTCTAGTAGTGGTGGGTGTAGACAGCTGTCTAGTAGTGGTGGGTGTAGACAGCTGTCTAGTAGTGGTGGGTGTAGACAGCTGTCTAGAAGTGGTGGGTGTAGACAGTTGTCTAGTAGTGGTGGGTGTAGACAGCTGTCTAGTAGTGGTGGGTGTAGACAGCTGTCTAGTAGTGGTGGGTGTAGACAGCTGTCTAGTAGTGGTGGGTGTAGACAGCTGTCTAGAAGTGGTGGGTGTAGACAGTTGTCTAGTAGTGGTGGGTGTAGACAGCTGTCTAGTAGTGGTGGGTGTAGACAGCTGTCTAGTAGTGGTGGGTGTAGGCAGCTGTCTAGTAGTGGTGGGTGTAGAAGCTGTCTAGTAGTGGTGGGTGTAGACAGCTGTCTAGTAGTGGTGGGTGTAGGCAGCTGTCTAGTAGTGGTGGGTGTAGACAGCTGTCTAGTAGTGGTGGGTGTAGACAGCTGTCTAGTAGTGGTTGGTGTAGGCAGCTGTCTAGTAGTGGTGGGTGTAGACAGCTGTCTAGTAGTGGTGGGTGTAGACAGCTGTCTAGTAGTGGTGGGTGTAGACAGCTGTCTAGTAGTGGTGGGTGTAGGCAGCTGTCTAGTAGTGGTGGGTGTAGACAGCTGTCTAGTACTGGTGGGTGTAGACAGCTGTCTAGTAGTGGTGGGTGTAGACAGCTGTCTAGTAGTGGTGTGTGTAGACAGCTGTCTAGTAGTGGTGGGTCTAGACAGCTGTCTAGTAGTAGTGTGTGTAGACAGCTGTCTAGTAGTGGTGAGTGTAGACAGCTGTCTAGTAGTGGTGGGTGTAGGCAGCTGTCTAGTAGTGGTGGGTGTAGACAGCTGTCTAGTAGTGGTGGGTGTAGACAGCTGTCTAGTAGTGGTGGGTGTAGACAGCTGTCTAGTAGTGGTGGGTGTAGACAGCTGTCTAGTAGTGGTGGGTGTAGACAGCTGTCTAGTAGTGGTGGGTGTAGACAGCTGTCTAGTAGTGGTGGGGGTAGACAGCTGTCTAGTAGTGGTGGGTGTAGACAGCTGTCTAGTAGTGGTGGGTGTACACGGCTGTCTAGTAGTGGTGGGTGTAGACAGCTGTCTAGTAGTGGTGAGTGTAGACAGCTGTCTAGTAGTGGTGGGTGTAGACAGCTGTCTAGTAGTGGTTGGTGTAGACAGCTGTCTAGTAGTGGTGGGTGTAGACAGCTATCTAGTAGTGGTGGGTGCAGACAGCTGTCTAGTAGTGGTTGCTGTAGACAGCTGTCTAGTAGCAGTGGGTGTAGACAGCTGTCTAGTAGTGGTGGGTGTAGACTGCTATCTAGTAGTGGTGGGTGAAGACAGCTGTCTAGTAGTGGTGGGTATAGACAGCTGTCTAGTAGTGGTGGGTGTAGAGAGCTGTCTAGTAGTGGTGGGTGTAGACAGCTGTCTAGTACTGGTGGGTGTAGACAGCTGTCTAGTAGTGGTGGGTGTAGACAGCTGTCTAGTAGTGGTGGGTGCAGACAGCTATCTAGTAATGGTGGGTGTAGACAGCTGTCTAGTAGTGGTGGGTGTAGACGGCTGTCTAGTAGTGGTTGGTGTAGACAGCTGTCTAGTAGTGGTGGGTGTAGACAGCTGTCTAGTAGTGGTGGGTGTAGACGGCTGTCTAGTAGTGGTTGGTGTAGACAGCTGTCTAGTAGTGGTGGGTGTAGACAGCTGTCTAGTAGCAGTGGGTGTAGACAGCTGTCTAGTAGTGGTGGGTGTAGACAGCTGTGAGATGATTAACACACATGGGCCACAGTTGGCCACAGTAGGTTTCTTCAGTCCCATACAAAGGCAGCAGTAGTAGTCACATCACGGTGATGTCATCAGTCCATCAACCTTGGAAAAAAAGTCCCTCAGCCTGCAGGAGAGTCCACCTTCATGTCTAGTTACTGTCCAGTCACTCTCCAGCCACTGTCTAGTTACTGTCCAGTCACTCTCCAGTCACTGTCTAGTTACTGACCAGTCACTCTCCAGTCACTGTCTAGTTACTGTCCAGTCACTCTCCAGTCACTGTCTAGTTACTGTCCAGTCACTCTCCAGTCACTGTCTAGTTACTGTCCAGTCACTCTCCAGTCACTGTCTAGTTACTGACCAGTCACTCTCCAGTCACTGTCTAGTTACTGCCCGTATTGTCACTGTCTATTTTATGTGGGAAAGCAACTTCTAGTATGGTCCCCCCCAAGCCTGTAGTTTTGAACATTTCCCCAGTATGTTAGCACTGCCCATATTGTACGTCAGTTTGAACATTTTCCCCATATGTTGTTTGTACATTTCCCCCAGTAGTCATTTGAACATTTCCCATATGTTGTTACTGTCATCATATAACCCGTCTATTTTATGTCCAGCACTCTAGTAGGGTTGAAAACTGCCCAGTATTCCAGCATCTATATGTATTAAACTCTCCAGTATTTTTACGCCGTATTAGCACTTCTATTATGTAGTACCTGTCATGTCTTTAGCCCCAGTCCCCCCGGGATGTTGTTACTGTCCACATTAAGCACTTGTCTAGTATGAGTTTATCACGTATTACACCAGCACTTCCATTTTCACTGTCTACTGGGGGGCCCAAAATCCCATTCACGTCATTACTGAAAATCCCCCCCACCTGCAGTTAGGCCACCCCCAAATGTCTAGTTACGCCAGTCACTCCCACCTGTCTAGTTATGTCCAGTCACTCCCATCACTGTCTAGTTACGTCCATCACTCCCTCACTGTCTATTCTGCCATCATCTCCAGTCACTTCTATTCTGTCCATCACCCCTCCAGTCACGCTATTCTGCCATCACTTCCAGTCCTGTCTATTTTGCCATTCACTCTCCATCCCCGCCCTAGTTACTGCCACACTCTCCACACTGTCTAGTTACTGTCCAGCCTCCCAGCCTGTCTAGTTACTGCCATCACTCTCCATCACCCTAGTACTGCCAGCACTCTCCACACTGTCAGTTACGTCCAGTCACTTCCCCAGTCACTGTCTATTTTCTTCCAGTTCACTCCCCCCACTGTCTTTACTGACCCTCCTCTCCCATTTTCCCTGCTATTTTACGCCAGTCACTCTCCAGAAACCGTCTATACTGCCAGTCACTCTCCAGTCACGTCTATATGCCCCATACTCTCCAGTCACGCTATTTCTGCCAGTCACTCCCATTACTGCTATTACGCCTCACCCCAAATCACTGTCATTTTCTGCCATCACTCCCAGCCACGCTAGTTACTGCCATCACTCCCCAGTCACTGTCTAGTTCTGTCCATCACTCTCCAGTCACGGGGTCTTTATGACCAGTCCTCCCAGTCACGGGCTATTTTTAAACCATCACTCCCCCACGTCTAACTGCCAGTCACTCTCCAGTCACTGTCTAGTTACGACCAGTCACTCTCCAGCCACTGTCTATTTTCCTGTCCTCACTCTCCATCACTGTCTGTATGCCATCATCTCCAGTCACTTTTATTTGTTTCTGCCGTCACCCCCGCATTTCTAGTTACTGCCAGTCACTCTCCATCACGGTCTAGTTCTGTCCAGTCACTCCCCCAGTAAAACGCCCAGTTACTGCCAGTCACTCTCCAGTCACTGCCCTTTTCTGTCCAGTCACTCTCCACCCGTCATTACTGCCCAGTTACTGCCCCATCCCTCTCCCCACTGTCTATTTTATGCCACACCCCCAAGTCACGTCTAGTTACGCCCAGTCACTCTCAGTCCTGCAAATTCTGTCCTTTTTCTGTCCGTCCTCTCCTCACGTCATTACTGCCATCACTCTTCGTCCTGTCTTTACTGTCCATCACTCCATCACTTTTTAAATTTTCTGTCCAGTTACTGCCAGTCCCCCAAATCCTGTCGTACTGTCCATCACTCCCCATCATGTCTAGTACTGCCCCCACCCACTCTCCATCACGTCTAATTACTGCCCAGTTACGTCCACACCCCATCACTGTTTAATTACTGTCCATTACTGTCCAGTCACTCCCAGCCTGTCTTTTTTCGTCCACCCACCTCCATCACTGTCTAGACTGTCCATCACCTCCATCCTGCTAATTACTGCCCGTTACTGTCCAGCCCCTCTCCATCATTTTTATTACTGTCCAGTACTCTTTCCCCCATCACGTCCAGTTTTGTCCATCACCCCCAGTCACTGCTAGTTACTAACTGTCCAGTCACTCTCCAGCACGCCCCATTACTGTCCCCCCCTGTCCCATTTATTGTCCGTAACCGCCAAACTTCCAGTCACTGTCAATTTACGGGTCGCACTGTCCAGACTGTCCAGTCACTGTCCAGGTTTCCAGTCACTGTCCAGTTACTCCCCATCACTGTCCAGTTACTGCCCAGTCACTGCCAGTTACTGTCCAGCCCCAGGGCCAGAACTGTCCAGCCCACTGTCCAGTTACTCCATCCGTCCAGTTCGCCAGCACGCCATAACTGTCCACACTTCCAGTTCTACCAGTACTGCCCCCATCCCCGTCCAGTTACTGCCCAGTCACTGTCCCATTTTACTGTCCAGTCACTTCCATTTTTAATGTCCTCACCGCCATTACTGTCCATCACTGTCCATTTACTGACCATCACCGTCCATTACTGTCCATTATTTCCATTTTATTTTCCAGTCCCTGTCCATTTACGGGCCAGCACTGTCCATTACTGACCATCACTGTCCAGTTACTGACCAGTCACTGCCATCCCGACCACCCACTGTCTAGTCACTGTCCATTAAATTTCCTACTTCCTTTTACTGACCATCACTGCCAGTTACGCCCACACTGCCCATCACGCCAGTTACTGACCACACGCCAGTTACTGCCATCACTGTCCAGTCAGTTTTCAGTTACGGGACCATCACGTCCAGTCACCGTCCAGTTACTTCCAGTCACTGTCCTTTTACTGCCATCACCGCCAGTTACTTCCATTACTGTCCAGTTACTTTCCAGTCACTGCCCAGTTACGACCAGCCCACTGTCCATTACTCCCCAGTCACTGCCATTACTGGCCATTTCACTGTCCAGCACGACCTCACGCAGTCACTGTCCATTACTTCCATCACTGCCAGTTACTGCCTTTTACTGCCTTTTCGACCAACATGTCCGTCATTTTCCATCACGTCCATCACTGTCCATTACTACCAGTCACTGACCATCACTCCCCAGTCTGTCCATCACTGTCCATTCCTGCCAGTACTGACCAGCACCTCCAGTCACGTCCTTTTACGCCATACTGTCCAGTCCCTGTCCAGTAACTGTCCACACGTCCTCACTGTCCAGTCCTGTCCAGTCACTATCCATCACTTCCACTTACTGCCAGTCACTGTCCAGTCACGTCCAGTCACTGTCCAGTCACGCCATCACTGCCCCAAAAGTCCACCTGCCCAGGGGCCCACTATAATCTTTAAATTTTTGCCTTCCTTTTTAAGACAACTTATCCCCCTCACTCTCCCTCACCTCCCTCACCTCCCCACTCTCCCTCACTCTCCCCCTCACCCCCCCTCACTCCCCCTCACTCCCCTCACTCACCCTCACCCCCTCACCTCCCCCCTCCCTCCCCTCACTCCCCTCCCCTCCTCCCTCCTTCTCCACTCCCCTCACTCCCCTCACCCCCCCACTCTCCCTCACTCCCCTCACTCCCCTCACCCCCTTTTTCACTCCCCTCACTCCCCTCACCACCCTCACTCCCCCACCTCCCCCTCCCCTCACTCTCCCTCACTCTCCCTCCTCTCCCTCACTCACCCTCACTTCCCCACTCTCCCTCACTCCCCCACTCCCCTCACTCTCCCCCCCCCCACTCCCCCTCACTCACCCTCACTCTCCCACTCCCCCTCACCCCCCTCACTAAACCCTCCCCCCTCCCCCTCTCCCTCACCTTCCTCACTCTCCCTCACTCCTCTCTCTCACCCTCACCCCTCCCTCACTCACCCCCCCTTTTCCCCCCACTCTCCCTCCTCCCCTCACCTCCCCACTCTCCCCTCCTCTCCCTCACTCTCCCTCACCTCCCTCCTCACCCCACCTCCCCTCCCCCCACCCCCCTCACTCCCCTCCCCTTTCCCCCCCCTCCCCTCACTCACCCCACTCTCCCACCTCCCTCACCCCCCCCCCACTCTCCCTCACTCACCTCACCCCTCACCTCCCTCCTCACCCTAAACTCTCCCTCACTCTCCCTCACTCACCCCACTCTCCCTCACTCCCCTCACTCAACCCTCACTCTCCCCTCACTCTTCCCCTCACGTCACCCTCACTCTCCCTCCCCTCTCCCTCATCTCCCTCACTCCCCCTCACTCTCCCTCACTCACCCCACTCCCCTCACTCTCCCTCACTCTCCCTCACTCCCCCACTCTCTCTCACTCCACCCTCACTCTCCCTCACTCACCCTCACTTCTCCTCACTCTCCCTCACTCTCCCTCACTCTCCCTCACTCTCCCTCACTCCCCTCACTCTCCCTCACTCTCCCCCCACTCTCCCTCACTCTCCTCACTCTCTCTCACTCACCCTCCACTCTCCCTCACTCACCCTCACTCTCCCTCCTCCCTCACCTCCCCTCACTCTCCCTCACTCTCCCTCACCTCCCCACTCCCTCACTCACCCTCACCTCCCTCACTCTCCCTCACTCACCCTCACTCTCCCTCACCTCCCTCACTCTCCCTCACACACCTCACCTCCCTCACTCTCCCTCACTCTCCTCACTCTCCCTCACTCTCCCTCACTCCCCTCACTCACCCTCACTCTCCCCTCACTCTCCCTCCCCTCACCCTCCCTCTCCCTCCTCTCCCTCACTCTCCCTCACTCTTCCCTCACTCTCCCTCACTCTCCCTCACTCTCCCTCACTCTCCCTCACTCACCCTCACCTCCCTCACTCTCCCTCACCTCCCTCACTCCCCCTCACAATTCCCTCACTCTCCCTCACTCCCCTCCCCACTCTCCCCACTCTCCCTCACTCCCCCCTCACTCTACCTCCCTCACTCTACCTCACTCTCCCCTCACTCTCCCCCCACTCTTTCCCAACTCTCTCTCACTCTCCCTCACTCTCCATCACTCTCCCTCATTTCTCCCTCATTTCACCCCTCACTCTCCCTCACTCTCCCTAAACTCTCCCTCACTCTCCCTTACTCACCCTCAAACCCCCTCACTCTCCCTCACTCACCCTCACTCTCCCTCACTCTCCCTCACTCACCCTCACTCTCCCTCACTCTCCCTCACTCACCCTCACTCTCCCTCACTCTCCCTCACTCACCCTAAATTTTCTCCCTCACTCTCCCTCGCTCTCCCTCACTCTCCCTCACTCTCCCACCTCCCTCACTCCCCTCTCACACTCCCTCACTCCTCCTCACTCTCCCTCCCTCTCCCTCACTCTCCCTCACTCCCTCTCTCCCCTCACCTCCCTCATTCTCCCTCACTCTCCCTCACTCTCCTCACTCTCCCTCACTCTCCCTCACTCTCCCTCACTCTCCCTCACTCCCACACTCTCCCCTCATTTCTCCCTCACTCCCCCTCACTCACCCTAACTCTCCCTCATTCTCACTCTCCCTCACTCTCCCTCACTCTCCCTCACTCTCCCTCACTCTCCCTCACCCCCACCCTCACTCTAACTCACTCTCCTCACTCACCCTCACTCATTCTCACTCTCCCTCACTCTCCCTCATCTCTCTCACTCTCCCTCACTCTCCCTCACTCTCTCTCACTCACCCCTCACTCTCTCCTCACTCTCCCTCCATTTCTCCCTCACTCACCTCACTCCCCTCACCCCTCACCCTCCTCACTCTCCCTCACTCTTCCATCCCCTCCCTAACTCTCCCTAAACCACCCTCACACACCCTCACTCTCCCTCACTCACCCTCAATCACCCTCAATCACCCTCACTCACCCTCTCTCACCCTCTCTCCCTCACTCACCCTCACTCTCCCCTCACTCACCCTCACCCACCCCTTTTTCTTCTTCACTCACCCTCACTCACCCTCTTTCCCTCACTCACCCTCACTCTCCCTCACTCACCCTCACTCACCCTCACTCTCCCTCACTCTCCCTCACTCTCCCTCACTCACCCTCACTCTCCCTCACTCTCCCTCACCACCCTCACTTTCCCCCCCACTCACCCTCACTCCTA
>NC_069405.1:1743344-1773282 GCF_026875155.1 Cherax quadricarinatus
TTTTCCGGGTCAGTGGACTCTCAGTGAGTAAAAAGTAATCGAAGACGTCACAGCGTCCTACCCGTCACTACCGTGCACAAAAAGGAAAAGCTGACCTAGTACTTTTGCTTCCTTGCCACTTCCTCCAGTAAGAAAAGCAGAATGCATGAATCTTGCTGTCTTAAGCATAGAAAAACAATGTACACTATTTTTACCATGGTAATAAAGTGGGAGCAGGATTTTCCTTAATTGTCCTGCAAAGGTTTAAGAGATGGACTGTCTCTTATTAAATTACACTTTGCAACACTGGACTGCAATGAGAGTCGGTCGCTTGACCACACGTTGCATACGGGTACTGCATCTGGGATCAATTACTTGCGGGTAGCAGTAAACAAGATGCTTGCCCTTCTGAGAAGACGGGGCCCCTCAGGGCTGAAAGGGGGCCCTGAAGGGGGATGATACCCCCTCTGGAGAAAATTTCTCCACAACCAGGGCTTTTAGTCACCCAACAGTAGCGTGTGAGTGTGAGACAGTAGTGGAGGCAAGTGCTTTTGGGGAGTGTGAACAAAGTACCATTTATAAGGAATTTAGAAAAAAAAGTTACCCGGGTTTGAGTCGCGGCGTTGTGAGTTTTTGAGGTTGCATTGTGCAGGATGGGTGGAGATGTTTTTAATTCCACTGGTCAGGAACTGTCATGTCGGTACGCTTCTGGTTAAAACGTAATTGCTGAATGATGGTGAAATTATTTCTCCTTGCAGGTCACCCTTCCTTTTCGGGAGGACGACACATTTTGCCTGTCCTTTGGAATTACAGATATCACCGTGAACGTCATTACTTTGACGAGGGATTCCAGTCTGATAGGAATGTACTAATTAAAATATAATTAATAAAATACCTGCAAGTCCATTGACCTGGTTTTAATCTTCGGCCAATAAACCCCAATGGACGAAAATAAAACAAAATCTTTTTGTATATAAATTTCTAATATTTTTTTTTGTGGTAATGGACAGTGTGAAACAAGTATTATATGTGAGAGATAATTTAAACACAGGTCATTCGGTAAGGACGTATCACATTCACTTAGGTTACAGATTCAGATTGTGTGTATGTGTGTGTGAATTCATCTATTTGTGGTTGCAGGGGTCGAGTCACAGCAGTGGTCCCGCCTCTTCGTTGGTCGCTACTAGGTCATTTTCCCCTGCTCCATAAGATTTGTCGTACCTCTGCTAAAGCTATGTTGGATTCTGCCTCCACTAATCAGTTTCCATTTCCTGACAACTCTGTGACTGAAGAAATGCTTCCTAACATTCCTATAAGTCATCTGAGTCTTCAGTTTCCAGCTGTGACCCCAGTTGCTGTGTCCATCACTGAAACATTCTGTCCCTATCCACCTTGTCAATTCTATCAGTATTTTTTTATGTCGTTATATGTCTTTATTATCCCTCCTATCTTCAGTGTCGTCAGGTTCATACCCCTTTAAAACCTCCCCTGGTAGGACATGGCCCTTAGCTCCGGGACTAGTTTTGTTGCAAACTTTTGCACTTTCTCTAACTTCTTGACTTTGTTGACCAGGTGTGTGTTCCATTCTGGTGCTGCATACTTCAAATGGACCTGACGCACACGGGTTACAGTCTTGAACGTTCCTTTTACCGAGGTGTCGGAGCGCTATTCTCAGGTTTGTGTGTGTATGTGTATTTGTACCTAGATGTGGTTGCAGGGGTCGAGTCATAGCTCTGGCCCCGCCTTTCAATGGTCGCTACGAGGTCACTCTCCTTCACCATGAGCTTTATCATACCTCTTCTTAAAGCTATGTATGGACCCCTCCCTCCACTACATCATTTCCCCAGATATTCCACTTCCTGACAACTCTGTGACTGAAGAAATACTTCCTATAACCTTGTGATTAGTCTTAGTCTTCAACTTCCAATTGTGACCCCTTGTTGCTGTATCCCATCTCTGGAACATCCTGTATCTGTCCATCTCGTTTTGTCGATTCCTGTCAATATTTTATATGTTTGTTATCATATCTATCTTCCTGTCCTAAAGTGTCGTCATGTCGATTTCCTTTAACCCCTTCCTCGTATGACATACCCCTAACCTCTGCGACTAGTTTTGTGGGAAACCTTTGCACTTTCTCTAATTTCCTTACGTGCTTGGCTAGGCGTGGATTCCCAAACTGGTGCTGCATACTTCAATATAGGCCTAACGTACACGGTGTACAGGGTCCTGAACGATTCCATTAATGAGATGTCGGAATGTTTATTCTTAGGTTTGCTAGGCGCCCATCTGCTGCAGCAGTCATTTGGTGATGTGCGCTTCAGGAGATGTGCCTGGTGCTATACTCAACCCAAGATCCTTTTCAGTGGTGAGGGGTTTTTAGTTCTGGCCCCCTAGCTGTTCTCTGTCTGTGATTTCTTTGCTTTTCCCCGTCTTCATGACTAAAGCATTTGGTGGGGTTAAAAAACCAGGGGGCCGTTTAGGGCTGCTGCCTGTCCGATCCCTTTAAAATCCTGAGTGGTCCTCATCCGATTGAATTTTTTCTTTAAATTCACATCATCTGCAAACAAGAAAACTTTTGAGTCTATTCCTTCCCTCATGTCGTTCACAAATACCGAAACAGCATGGTCCCAGGACTGACCCTGTTGGACCCCGCTAAACACAGGGAAACCACTTGTGTCTTTCCCGAAGGTATTCCCTGATCCCTTGCGAGGGGTTTTGGTGCGCGTGTGTATGTGTGTTTTTAGTGTTGTGTTGTGTGTGTGTGTGTGTGTGGTGTGTGTGTGTGTGTGTGTGTGTTTGTGTGTGTGTGGTGTGTGTGTAAGCGCTTTCGGTGTGAGAACACAGTTTGTTTGAAGAGCCCTGTCCGGACAACACCCCTCTTTTCATTTTGAAATTCAGTGTGAACAAGACTTTTAAAAAGTGATTAAGACACCCTGAAAATTAATATTCTAATGCCTACTTAAGAATTAGCAAACCACCCAGTAAGCTAACAGATAGCCAGATGTTAAAAAGCCTGTCACCCGCTATAAAACCTGTGGTAAGATTGAATCCCTGCCACAGTCACATGCCCCTTTATCAGTCAACAATTTGACCAGAACAAGGTGAGAGTTTTGGAGGTGGGTGAGACAGCATCACCCACGAAATTTTCCCGGCCGTGGGAGTATTTTAATGGGGATGTTCAGGGTTTTGCGAACTCCGTTAGCGGGCGACGACTTAACCCAGCGTGAAGGTTTTTTTTAAACGGGGGAGATTGTGTGGTCCCAAAACTCGAAGTTTTGGTAGAACGCTTTGGGTCGCACGAGAGGACCTGGGTTTGATCTCTGGGGATGCGAGACGATTTTTTTAAGCAAAAAACTTCGCCTTGTTTACCCAACAGTATAAATAGTCCTGAGTTGGGCCCCTGTTTTGGGGTGGTATTATTTGCAGCTTGATTTAAACGCTTTTTACTCTGTTATGGAATTTTAGTCACATTAAACAGAAAAAGTTTGTGTTTAAGGAATTTGAAGAGGATGACTTACTTTGCTTATCCAGAACTTCTCAAGGATGGAATCTAAACAACGGAAGAAATAGATGGTGAGAGGAAAAAAGGAGGGGTGAGTGGAGTATGGGAGTGTGGTGTTTAAAAAGGGGGAGTGGGTTTTAGAGGGGGAATGTGAGGTAGATGGGCGAGTAGTGAGTGGGAAAAGGGTGAGTCGAGTAGAGGAGAGTGAAGGAGGTGAATTTAGAGAGAGTGGTGAAAGTAAGTGTGAATGAAAGAGGGGGGGAGGTTGTAAACTTAAAGGGGGGGGGTGAGTTGAATAAGAGAAGTGAGCGTGGTAAGAAGGGTGAATGTAAATGAGGGGGTGAGTGGGAGGTTACATGAGTGAGTGTGAGTCAGGGGAGAGTATGGATGAGGGGGTGAAGGGATAGTGAGAGGGGGGTGAGCCCCGAGTGAAAGGGGTGGTGAGGGGATAAGCGTGAGTGAGAGGGTTAAGAAGGATGAAACTGAATGAGTTGTATATGGTGTGTGGAGAGGGGGTTAAGGATTAGTGAGAGGGATTATTGTTAATGTGAAGGGTGAGTGTGAGTGAGAGGGAAAGAAGGAGACGAGAGACAGTAGAGTAATTGGAAGACAGTTGAAAAGGGGACAGCAAATGGGAGGCAGTAGAGGGAGACATTTAAGAGGAGATTAGTAGAGTGGAGAGAGTAAAGATGAGAGAGTGTGTTGATGAGAGACAATAAAAGAGAGAAAAAGATTGGGAAAGGAGACAAAAGAAAAGACAGTAGAGATAGATGGGAGATGTAGATGGAAACAGTAGAGAAGAGACACTAGAGAAGAGACAGAAAAGGAAACAGTAAAGGAGAGACAATCTAGGAGAGACTGTAGAGGGGATACAGTGGAAAAAAAAAACAGAAGTTAGACGGTAGATGCGAGACATTAAAGAAGAGACAGAAGAGAAGAGTGTGGAGGCAGAAATAGAGAGAGGGGAGAGAGAGAGAGAGAAGAGAGGAGAGAGAGAGGAGGAGAGAGAGAGAGAGAGAGAGGAGGAAAAAGGTACAGTAGACAGGTGTGCTCATTTACATTCCTGAGATATTTGTTGATGTTCCTGCCGTGTTTTAGGGTTTCAAACTTCTCAGGTATCGTGAAAACTTCATTATTTACTATCAAACTTTAGTACTTATGGGGGAAGGCTGTTTACTGGCTTACTGTGGTGAGGGGCACTGATACACTCTCTCTCTCTTTCCCCCATGTTATGTGGGAGAGTGGTGAGATATACGGACACACTGTCTCCCTCCATCCATTTTCAACTTTGGCCCCAAAAAAGTTCCTGCAGATTTCGTAATGTTAAGTAGGCTAATCTAAATGCATTGAAGAAAATTTCACATCATTACAGAAATTTAATTAGATTGAACATAATTTCCTCAACGAGAACTATACAAATTTCTAAATAATGTTTTCAGAATTTTCGATTATTGGATTGACAAAGCAGACATTGGGAAAAAGTGTGATACCTTACGTATGGTGGAGCCCAAATTTGTTACACCACTTATTTATGACTTAAGCAATGGTTATTAAAGAAGGTAAGCTTATTACAGCTGCAGAGATGGCGGAGGCCGCTGATGTATGTTCCTCAGAACATTCTTGCTATCCGTGATTCCAGGGTAAGTAAATCTAAGTCCAAACACGAAGGTTGAGAATATTGGTAAGTGCTTTGTTGATATTACTCAGAAGGTCCTCTCAGTGATGGCGCTGTTAAGGGTTTTGTGTCTACTATTCTGAAATACACAGGACATTCTTAGTTCTCTCGGATGAATAAATTATTTCTTGATTTAGTTTACTACTCTTAGGTTTTTTTTTTTAACCATTAATTAATGATTTACTGGTTGGATTGATGTTATGGCGGATTCTTAAAAAACCTTGCTGTGTTAGTGAGCAATGTCAAAGGTGCTTAATATCCCACATGGACGATAATGTAAATGTACCTCAGATTGCTTTCAATAAGAATCAGTTTTCAGGTAACTCTGATTCTGAGATTTAAGAGAACCAGTGCCTAGTATAGATGATTCAAGTGTTGTTTCCAGGTCTGCTGAATATGCCTTTACTAATAAGTCTCTTATTTCTGATGTTTCCGAGTTTTCTCACGAGTCTGAACCTTCAGTAACCTTCTACACCCCTTGTTTCATCCTTCACCGCGGTAAATGACGTGACGAGGTAATTACGATTCATTATTTAATTGCTTCGAGTAATAAACTTTTGAATCTTTCTCAGATGGACTTTGTTAAGGCTCATGTAGAATGAATCCCTGGAAAAGTTCAGACAGTTAGCTCAGAGTGGAACTTAAGTTAATGACTCCTGTGAGTTTGTTAACATTAGAGATATTTTGTTTAGGCAAGAGATCGCCTTCGGTAACCTGGACAATGGAAAGACCATTGTAGTTGTTCCTTCGGCGTGTTTCTCGACAGACAGTGTTAACAGGCAGGTAACTTCCCCCGTCTTTCTAATAAGATGTTCATTTTCCACTACAATCTACCTTGTCCATAATTACTATCGCATTTGCCTTGTCTGTTTCGTAAGATGGTATGACTTAAGCCATGGCATGACTTAACAAATCGTTGAGGACAATTGTCCTCAAAGAATTGTTAAGTCACAATCTAGTTTGTGCACCCGCACCTCATCCTGGGAGGTTAGAGGCTAGTTTATTGTACCCCCGAAAGCCACCCTTGGGGGGCCCCAAAGGCTAGTTTAATTGCACACCCGCAGCTCATCCTGGGAGCCCCAAGGGCTAGTTTATTGTAAAACCCGCAGTCATTTTGGGGGACCCACAGGCTAGTTTTTGTACCCCAAAAAGCTCCACCCTGGGAGACCACAGGCAAAGTTCTTTTGTACACCGCCAGCTCATCTTGGGACCCCCACGGGGCTATTTTTATTGTAAAAACACGCAGCTCATCCGGGGGGGGCCCCAACAGGCTAGTTTATTGTAAAACCCGCGCTCATCCTGAGAGGCCACGGGGCTATTTTATTGTACACCCCAGTCATCCGGGGGGGCCACAGGCTAGTTTATTGTACCCCCGGGCAGTCACCCCGGGGAAAAAAACCCAGGCTAGTTTTTTGTGCCCCCGCAGTCATCAGGGGGGACCACGGGCAAATTTATAGTACACCCGCAGCTCATCCTGGGGGGCCACAGGCTAGTTTTTTGGGTACACCCACAGCCCCTGGGAGGCCACAGGCTAGTGTACACCCCCCGGGCCACCCTGGGAGGCCACATGCAAGTTTTTTTGTACACCCGCACCCCTTTCCGGGAGCCCAAACAGGTTTATTTTATTGTAACACCACAGCTCTTCCGGGGAGACCACAGGCTAGTTTATTGTAAAACCCCAGCCCCACCCTGGGAGGCCACACGCTAGTTTATTGTAAACCCCGGCAGTCACCCTGGGGGGCCCACAGCTGGTTTGTTGTACATCCGCAGCTCTTTCCGGGGAAAGACCACGGCAAAGTTTATTTTTACACCTGAGCTCATCTGGGGACCCACAGGTGTTTACTGTACACCCGCAGCTAACCCTGGGGGGAACCACAGGCTAGTTTTTTGTACCCCTGCACCCACCCCTGGGAACCACAGGCTCTTTTTATTGTACACCTGCAGCTATTTTGGGGAAAACCACAGGCAAGTTTATTGTGCACCCCGCACCTCCCCTGGGGGGCCCGCGGGGTTATTTTTTTTGTACACCCGCAGCTCTCCTGGGGATACCCCCAAGGGCTATTTTTATTGTACACCCACAGCTCACCCGGGGAGACCAAGCCTAGTTTATTGTAAAACCCCCCCAGCCTCCTGGGAGACCAAAAGGCTATTTTTATTGTAAAAACCCCCCAGCTCATCCTGGGAGACCACAGGTTGGGTTTTTTTTGGGACCCCCCCAGCTCATCCTGGGAGACCACAGGTAGTTTTTTGTAAAAACCCGCACTCATCCGGGGAGACCACGGTTTTTATTGGGGCACCCGCCCCTCATCCGGGGAGGCCCCCGGGGTTTATTTTTTTTTACACCCGCAGCTCATCCGGGGAAAACCCACAGGAATTTTATTGTACAACCCCCCAGCTCATTGGGGGGCCCCACAGCCTAGTTTATTGTACACCCCAGCTCGCCCTGGGGCCCACAGGCTATTTATTTACCCCCCAAGCCCCATCCTGGGGCCACAGGCAAAGTTTATTGTACCCCCCCACTCATCCTGGGAGAAAACCCTGGCTATTTTAAATTTTGCACCCCGCGGCTATCCTGGGGGGCCCAAACCAGGTTTATTTTTTGTACACCCCCCGCTCATCCTGAGAGGCCACAGGCTATTTATTGTAAAAACCCGAAACCTCATCCTGGGGGGCCACAGGCTAGTTTTTTGTAAAACCCGCGGGTCTTCCCGGGGGGACCACAGGCTAGTTTATTGGGGCCCCCGGGCCCCTCATCAAGGGAGCCCAACGGGCAGTTTTATGGGAAACACCCCAGCTCATCCGGGGAGGCCCAGGATTTTTTATTGAACCCCACCCCTCATCCGGGGGGGGCCCCACAGGCTAGTTTATTGTACACCCCGAAAGCTCATCCCAGGAGCCACGGGTTTGTTTATTTTTACCCCGCAGTCCCCCCGGGGAGCCCACGGCTAGTTTATTTTACACCCCCCAGCTCACCCCGGGGGAGCCCAAAAGGCTGGGTTTATTTTTAAAACCCGCAGCTCATCCCGGGAGAACCACGGGCTAGTTTTTTGAAACCTGCAGCTCATCCGGGGGAAAACCACAGGCTAGTTTTTTTAAACACCCGCAGCTCATCCTGGGAGACCACAGGCTATTTTTAATTGTACAACTGCAGCCCCATCCCGGGAAAACCACAGGCTAGTTTATTGAAACACCGCAGCTTTCCGGGGAGACCACGGGGCCTGTTTATGTAAAAACTGCAGCTTCTTTTTCCCGGGGAGCCCAACAAGCTATTTTATTGTACACCCGCACTCATCCTGGGGACCACAGGCTATTTTATTGAAACCCCCACAGTCATCCTGGGGACCACTGGCTATTTTAAATTTTGCACCCGCGGCTCTTCCTGGGAGGCCACAGGTATTTTTAAAATTTTGTGCACCCGCAGTTTCCATCCGGGGAGACCACCCCTATTTTAATTGTACACCCGCAGCTCATCCTGGGAGCCAAACGGCTGTTTTTTGTAAAACCCCCCCGCTCATCTTGGGTTTTACCCCCAGGTTTATTTTTATTGGGGAACCCCCGCAGCTTTTCCGGGGAAAACCTGGGGGTTTAGTTTATTGTCACCCGCAGTTTCACCCCGGGGGAGACCACGGGGCTAGTTTATTGTACACCCCGCAGCTCATCCCGGTAGACCACAGGCAAGTTTTTTGTCACCAGCACTACCCCCGGGGGGAACCCACGGGTATTTTATTGTACCCCCTGCAGCCCCATCCTGGGAGACCACGGGGCTAGTTTTTTTTACACCCGCAGCTTTTTCCTGGGGCCCACAGGCTATTTTTTGTTCCCCCCACGCTCACCCTGGAGCCCCACAGGCTAGTTTATTGCACAACCGCACCCTCTTTCCCGGGAGACCACAGTCTAGTTTATTGTACACCCGCAGCTCACCCCAGGAAAAAACCGGGGCTAGTTTATTGTACCCCCCTGCAGTCATCCCGGGAGAACAGGTAGTTTTTTTAACACCAGAGCTCATCCCGGGAGCCCAAACAAGCTTGTTTATTGTAAAACCCGCAGCTCCTCCCGGGAGCCCTTGGCTATTTTTTTTGTACCCCAAACCACCCCCTCACCCCGGGGAGAAAAAAGGGCTTTTTTTTTTTGTCCCCCCCAGATCACCCGGGGACCACGGGCCCTGGTTTTTGTACACCCGCAGCTCACCCCGGGAAAACCCACAGGCTAGTTTTTTGTACACCCGCACCACCCCCGGGGAGACCAAAAGGCCTATTTTTATTGTACCCCTGCACTCATCCTGGGAGACCACAGGCTTTTATTGTACACCCGCAGCTCCATCCTGGGGGGCCCACAGGCTAGTTTATTGTCCCACCCCCTGCTATCCTTTTGGGGACCACAGGCTGGGTTTATTGCACACCCCCAGCTCCCCCGGGAGCCACAGTCTATTTTATTGTACCCCCCGCAGCTCATCCCAGGAGCCCAACGGCTAGTTTATTGTACCCCTCCCCACCCCGGGAGCCCAAACAGGCTAGTTTTTGTAAAACCAGCACCACCCCGGGGGGCCCAAACAGGCTTGTTTTTTTTTAAAAACCCACAGCTCCCCCCGGGGAGACCCATAGGCTGTTTTATTGTACACCCGCAGTCTTTCCCCGGGAGAAAAAAAGGCTATTTTATTGGCACCCGGGCAGATCACCCCGGGGGAGACCACGGCCCTGGTTTATTGTACACCCGCAGCTCATCCCGGGAGACCACGGCTAGTTTATTGTACACCCCCAGCTCACCCTTTGGGGACCCAGGCTAGTTTATTGTAAAACCCGGCAGTTTTCCCCCGGGGGGCCCAAGGCAAAGTTTATTGTAAAACCCGAAGCTCATCCTGGGAGCCACAGGTAGTTTTTTTTAAAAAGGGACTCACTCATCCCGGGGGGACCCGCACTCACCCCCGGGAGAAAACAGGCTAGTTTTTTTTATACCCGCAGCTCCATCCTGGGACCACATGCTAGTTTTTGACACCCGAGCTCATCCTGGGGGGACCACGGCTAGTTTTTGACCCCCGAAGCTCACCCCGGGGGAAAACCCACAGGCTATTTTTAATAGTAAAAACCCGCAGTTTCCATCCTGGGAGACCACAGGCTAGTTTATTTTTAACCCGCAGTTTCTTTCCCTGGAGACCCGGGCTAGTTTATTGTACCCCCGCAGCCCCCCCCGGGGGAGACCAAGGCTAGTTTTTTGTACACCCGCAGCCCATCCCGGGAGACCCCCGGCTATTTTTATTGTAAAACCCCCCCCCTCACCCCGGGGAAAGACCCACAGATATTTTTTATTGTACACCCCCCCAAAAACCCTGCACCCCGCAGCAAGAAGCCCCCAAGGCTGCTCCTATACCCTTGCCGTCCCCCGGGGCCCAAAACCCGAACTCCAGTGAGGGCCCAAAATTTGCAAGTAGGGGCTGCAACAACATGAAATTTAAACTTTAGTTACAAAAAAAACGAGGGTTTTGCCCGGACAACAAAATGGACTAAATTTTGACAAAAGAGGGCCCCGGCTTTTCAAGTACCGGGACCTGCGGGCCAAAGACGTAACCCGGGACACGAAAACTTTTTTTCCCACTAAATGAAAAAAATTTGGCCTCCTTTATCAAACTCTACCAGTTTTTAAGGGGGAAGACAACATAAACAAAAAATCCTGATCAAAAATCAAAAAGGGAAATCCCAAAGGTCTTTGGGACTTTTTTTTCGTAAATCCCAAAACGAGGGAAAGATTTGACCCTTTTTAAACAGGGCGGGCCCGGGCCCTTTTCAAACAGAGCTACTGCCAGACGTACAATTTGCGAAGGGGAAAATTTATTTTTTTACTGACTTTCCCTTTTGTTGACAGTAGTTCATACCCTGTACCCCCTTAAAATTATCACCTTTTACCTGTTAAAACGAGAGGGAAACACAGGGGGACATCGTAAAAACAACAGTACAAAACTCCAAGGTTTTGGCGGTTATCCCTCATGCCGCCCGGGGGAAAAAAGTGAAAAATTTTAAATGTCAAGGTTAATTTTTTAGAAAGCTGACCTATTTTCAGTGACCAGTGTACAGTGAAAAGAATCATAGCAGAAAAAGCCAAATATACAATAAACTCAAGGAAAGTCGGGGTTTTGTTATTTCCCCTCAGGTTTTAAAAATGGCTAGTCAGCAAAACAGGTCAGGAGAAAAACAACACGACACAACCCCCGATAAATGGAATTGAGGGGGATTTGGAAGGAAAAAACCCAAATTGTTAAAAACCCTTTCCCGGTCAAACCGAAGGAAAAGGGGTTTAGAATTTTTTTTGGTGAACCCCAGACTGTGAAGTGGGGTGGGTGGGGGGAGGGTGTAAAAAAGGGGTTTAAAAAGTAAGGGTGTTGTAAGTTAGGGGGAAAAGTGAGCAGTGAAGGGGGGTTTTGAAGAGGTAAAACGTAAGGGTTTTGTAATTTAAAGGGGAAAAGTGAGAAAGTAAAGGGGGTTTTAAAGGGAAAAATTTTACTAGAATTCATGAAATTTAAAGCAGTTTACTAAGTGAAACTGGGAAACTAAAAAAGAGAAAAAAAATTTTATTGTATATGAGAAAAAGAGCGAAAAGGGGGAAAAGGGGCCGGCATTGGGGGGGGGGAAACAGGCTGCCTTAATTTTAAATTTAAAAATTTCTTCTTAAATTTTCCTTGAAGAAAGAAATCAGCCAGGGGGGTTGGGAAAAAGGTAAATTGGAGTAAAAACAGCGCCCTGGACATAAAAAGCCCAACAGTTGCCACCCTACCAGAAAAGAAAAACCCACACGCCGCAAGGAGGGCCCAAACCACCGAAACCCCAAAACCCAAAAACAAGGCCCGGGCCTTATTGTAGCGCTTTAAGGGGTGATACCCAAAATTAACCCCAGGACCTCAAACTTTTGTGCAGGGGCCCAAAACAGACAAAAATAAACATAATAATGACGGTCTGTAGCTGGGGATAAATAACCTTAGCCCCATATGAAAATTTCAAAACATAGGTAAAATGTGAGACAATACACCTTTTTTATCTCAAACACTACCAAACGGGAAGCATACCTGTACAAAATTACGCTTAAAAAGCAAAAAAGGGGCCCCAAAAAGTAAAAGTGTAAGGGGGGGGTGAAATGATGGTGTAGTCAATTAAGAAAACCGGTGCCAAAATTTTCTTTTGTGTGAAAAATAAATCACTTTGGCACGTTCCCTTTTACCCGTGATGACATTGATTTACCAAATTTTTAATACAAATGACCCATTGCCATATATTGATGATTATGATTGTTTAGGGAAAACGGGGCCTTCACTTTTTTTTCATGTCAATGCAAGTTTCCTTCTTCCTAAATTTGGAAAAGAGTTTTGGATTCTAGCTAAAAAAAATTTGGGGCATTTAAAAAACCAAATCTCGGGAACTTGGTTGGATGATACGGTGATGACGACGAGGTAAAAATTTGAAGGTTAAAAATTAAAAAACCCCTTAGATAGGAACAGAAAGGGTGGGGAGTATGTGCCACATTAGAAATGACAGCTTCAACCCAAGCCCTAAATTAAAATAACAAAAAACTGGAGTTCTTTGGTTTGAAGTGCGGCTTCCCAAGCCCAAAAAAAAAAAAAAACCCCCCCTTTATGGGAAAACTAGTTACCCCCCCCTCCTCCCCCAGGCCAGTTTTAGAAGATTTTTTTTCCAGAGTCTTGTCCGGAGTTGAAAGAAATTGCGAAACAAAAATTATGGGGGGACTTCAATATCTTTTTTTCAGCAAAAAAAAAAAAGGGGCTATGCAAAAGGAAATAACCCAAATTCTAGGATTAAATAGCTACACCCAAAAATTTTAAAAACCCAAACCCGGTTTCACACATTTTTCAGCCACCCAAATTGACCACATACTTTGAAACCCCCGTTTGGAAAAACATTAGTCAGTCAGGCGTCTTTTTACCACAGGCCCTTATAAATCATTTCATCTTTTTACTGCACCAGGAAAATCACTGGGGAAAAGGAAAAGGCCTACACAGGACAATAAAAATGAGGTCAACGGAAACTCCCAGTAAAGAAACACTGGTAAATGGGCTACAAAAATTTGGGACTGGACAGAGATAACTGTTCACGGAGGGAAAACGATGCCGGGGAAAAAATTCAAAACAATGTTCACTACCTTTCCTTTGATAATATTGCCCCATTTTTAAAGAGGTTGGGGATTAAACGAAAACTGAACCCGGGATAAAACTGAGATATTAGATAATATAAATTCAGAGAAAAGCTCCCAAAAAGTTTTTAAAAGAAAAACAGACAGGATATTGCGCACTAAATAAATTTCCCAAAAAGGTGGGGAAACCCAAGTACGGGGGCTTAAAAAAGGGAAAGCAAAGGAAAAAAGCACTATTGCTAAAAAATTTTGAAAAAATTATAAGCATCCCCCCCCAAAAAAGCCCCTGGCAAAAAACTAAAAAGTTGGGGTATAGCCATAAGCCATTTGGGATGGGTTTAAAAAATAGTACCACTACGTTTAATGGGGTTTCCCAACGAAACCATCTAAGGGGGCAAATTGTTTTAAAATTTCCTACTACACATCTGTTCCCATCAACCTAGAAAAATAAAACTCCCAGCTGCATCAAATCCCTTTTAAACACAGATTTGATAATTTTTCAAACTTTACTATACCAATAAAGGGGTAACCCCAAACAGTTGTCAACTAGTAAGTGAAATTCTAAAGGGAATTTCATTCAAAAAAAAACAAGGGGGTTTTAAACCCCAAACCTAAGAGCACGGGGCCCTGATAACTTCCCGTCAAAAGTTCCTAAAAAATGGTGCTTCGGGAAACGTAAATTTCCCCTTTTTGCTCACATAATAAATCTATCAATCCCCACTAATCCCGAACCCGGAGGGGAAAAAGGGAAAGGCCCCAGAGTTACCCTATTTTCAAAAAAAAAATAAAAAGGTTTCTGATGAAGCAACTATAGACCTGTTATAAAACCGGGATAATATCTAAAATTCTGGGGGAAGGGGGGGTTTGTTTTCCCTTCAAGTATTTTAAGTCCCTTTAAATTTGACAACAGCTTTTCTCCTTCTATCAATGGGGCTTTAGAAGATCCTACTAAAAACCGAAAACCTCCCTTATTAATCTGATGGAATACCTAAAAACTGAAATGCCCAAAAGGGGAACCCATGGGTTTGGAAACCCTTTAAAGGCCTAAAAAGGGGCCTTGATCCGGGTCAACCACAATAATTATGTAAGAAACTTAAAAGCTTGGGTATAGGTTCGGGTGGGACTGGTTTAAGCCCCCTTCCTTAGCAACAGGAAACAAATAGTCAAAATCAAAAAAACGGAATCAAAACCCCTCCCGAAAAACTTGGGGGAAAATCCCCCAAGGTAGTATTCGGGGTCCCCTACTATTTTTATGTTATGTCAATAAATATCCCTATCGTGTCAAGTGCAAACTCCAAACTGTATGCAGTTTGACGGGGCTCTGTTAGTGCGGGTAAAGCCCCCAAAAGATATTGCAAATTTTTTTAACCCGGGAAAACTGGAGCCTGCAGAAAAATGGTTGTAGACAACAAACATCTTACACCTGGGGAAAAAACTGGGGCCTTTTCTTTTTGGGAACGAAACAAAAACTGAGAAGGGTAAAAAATTTTAATGTTCGGGTTTTAATGGGAGTCCCACTTTGGTTTAACAGTTAAATACGGGAATCCCTTTGACCCTGCAGGGTCAGGAAAATTTGAAAAGGGAAAGGTAGTAAAGAAACCCAAAGGGGCCAGGCTGAATTTCCTGTATAAAAAGCACAGGGGTCTACCTACTGAGGCTCGCAGGACCCTATGTCCCCCCCTTTAATACATCCCATTTTGGTTTATGCTTGCTTTCTTTGTTTTTCTCCCCTTGACAAAAAAAACTAAAAGGGTAGACTAAAAACACCCAGAAAAAAACGTAAATTCCCCCTGGGGCGGGGGCCCAAAGAACTTGTAGGCCGGGTTGAATTCCCAGCGTTGGTTATCGGGAATTTTGAAGGACGGGTAAAACAACTGAAGCTAAATCGGGTTTTATAAAATTGCTCACGGAACAGTGTCCAGAATATCTTGCTGTCAGTTTTTTAAAGGTTTGGGGAACCAAAGCAATCATAGTACTGGGGGGAGGGGGGCACAACTTTGTAGTACCCCCCAGTCAGGGGCCCCAGGCTTAAAAAACCTTTTTTTGAAACAGCAAAAAAGGGAATGGAACGGGGACAAACCCAACAAATGTAAAGGGCCAGTCATGGGCTTAAAACCATTTTAAAAGAAGGGCCAAAAAGTGTCTAAATAAATTAAAAGCAAAAACAAAAAAAGGAAAGGGGGGAATGATTTTCAAATTTTTAGCAAAAATTTAAGTGTAAATTTTACCTTACCCCTTATTTAAGGGAACCCCTGTATTGTAGATAGTCGTAATGACCCTCGGGTATAGATAGTCTTAATGACCCTCGTATTTTTGATAGTTTTTAAATTTAAACCCTTTCGGGGTTAGTAGATAGTTTTTTTTATATGATAATAAGGGGAAATTTTCCCATTTAAGAAAAAATAAGAAAATTTTTAAAAACCTTTATATTATAATAAAAAGGGTTTAAAAGGACCCCTTTTGGAAAAAAAAGTAAATCTGTTTGACTTTTTGGGTTATCCCGGGTTCCCTACACATATGCGGGCTATGTATAAATTCTATGTAACAAAAATTGTTTTACCTGAAAAAAATTTACTTACTTACTTACTTACTTATTTTTACACCCGCAGCTTACCCTGGGGGGGCCCAACAGGCTAGTTTATTGTAAAACCCGCGGCTCTTTCCCGGGGAGCCCACGGGGCAAAGTTTTTTGTACACCCGCAGCTCACCCTGGGAGACCAAAAGGCTAGTTTATTGTACACCCACCAGCTCACCCCGGGAACCCAGCTAGTTTATTGTACACCCGCAGCCCCTCCTGGGAGACCACAGGCTATTTTTAATTGTAAAAACCCGCGGGCTCACCCCCGGGAGACCAAAGGGCTATTTTAAATTGTACAACTGCGGGCTCACCCCGGGGGAGACCACAGGCTATTTTTATTGAAACCCCGGGCACCCTCATCCGGGGAACCCAAACGGGCCTATTTTATTGTACAACTGAGCTCTTTCCCGGGGAAACCCGGCTATTTTTTATTATACCCCCGGGCGCTCTTCCCGGGAGACCACAGGCTGTGTTTTTGTAAAACCCGCAGCTTTCCTGGGGGGCCCAACGGGGTAGTTTATTGTACACCCCCGCAGTTTCCTCCTGGGAGCCCACGGCTAGTTTTTTGGGCCCTCCCCCCCAGTTTCCTTTCCTGGGCACCCAAGGCAATTTTTTGGGTACACCCGCAGCTCACCCCGGGGGTAACACAAAAAAAGGCCCCACAGGGGTCAAAAGGATTTTGGCCAAAACCCAATTATCGTTTGTTAAAAATCACTTGAAAAAAATTTATTATTTATTTTGTTTTTTTTTCAGTTATTTTATATAGTTGTTGTACACAGTTCAATAAAGAATAAAAAACTCAAAAAATCCAGTTATAAACCTATTTTTTTTTTTCAAATTCTTCATATAGCTTGTTGTACACAGTGTAGCAAGCAAAAACAATCTTGAAAATTGTATGTTTCAATAATAAGAAAATAAAAACCCCTTTGTTATTAAATGGGTTTTCAATCTCAATAAAAAGGGAAATTTGATCATTAGGCGCGCAACCCTCTGTAACCCAATTAAAAATTTTAGATTCTTTTTATTAACAAGGATTTTTGCCTTTTCCTGTAAGATTTCCTTGGAGGGGGGTATTGAATGTTCAGACACTACTGAGATATTATTTCTTCAGTATGGCCCTGTCCACACACTTGTATTTAAAATTTACTGGGGCGTCCCCCCCTTTATACAACCTGTATTGCCTTTGTCCCGGCATTAAAATCTTTTCGTTATACGACCTTGTTTCTTTCCCAAAATATATAATTTACATGGTTTTTCATTTGATGGATAAAGGATGTCCCTTTTCTGTCTTTTGCTGTTCTACTTTTTTTCCCATGAAAGGTTATAAAACTGATCTAAAAAAAAAAGTTATTTGGTTTCATCCACCCAAAAAAGTCCCTTAAAAACCCCAGGATAGAAAAAAAAAAAAAGAGGAGGAAAAAATAAAGGGAAAAAGGGGAGGGGAAAACCCAGGAGGGAAGATGAAAAAAAGGAAGAATTTTTTGGAAGGACGACGTGGAAAAGAAAAATAGAAAAATTTGGTTTTTAAAAAAAATGGGGAATTTAAAAAAGGTAAAGGACCCCAAAAGGGAAAGTTGGAAAAAAAGGAAAAAGCAAATTTTTGGGGGGAGAATAACAAGGGGACAAAGGAAGATGAGAAGTTTTTAAGAAAAAAGGAAGTGGAGTGACAGGAAAAGTTGGATGTCAGGACAGCCTCAGTAGTCAATGTTGGGGCTCAACTGATGATTTAAACGGGTTTTCCGGCGTTGGACAAAACTTTTGATCACAATATTCCTCCCTCACGCTGCACTGTTCTGCAAAGGCTCCCTGCCCCCCTCATCTCCGCTACTCAACTTCCTACGTTCAATATGAATATTCAAAACCTTTTCCTTTATAAATTTAAAAACCTCATTTGGGCCCCCCTAGTAAGTCGTAATTTGGGTTAAAAAAAGTTTCAGTTAAATTGAAAAAAGGAGTATTTTTAATTTAAAAAAAATTTTCAATTTGTGTTTTCTGTTCCCGTATTATGGGAACGAGGTCAGTAAGTTAAATTTTGGGATAACAAATACATTACATAAAAAAATTTTTAACATAGCAGTATATAAAGTAGAGAACCTGGGGGTAACCCAAAAAAAAATCAGACAAAGGGGACTTTTTTCCCCTTGGGGTCCTTTTTCCTTTTTAAAAATAAAAGGTTAAAAATATTCTCTTATTATTCTTAATGAAAACTCGAGTTTCAATACTCCAAATTTTGGATGTTCCAAATCTGAAATAAGGGGAGGTGTCCTGGAAAGAAGTGAAAAAAGTGCCCCGATTTTTAGAGTTTATAAAGGATCCCGTGGTTGGTTTAAGGTGGTTTTTAGCTCAAAGAAGAACATGTAAAGTATTTCCAGGTTCTAATGTTAGTTCAAGTGGGAAAGAAAAACTTTATTTTTTTTTATCTTACTGAATTTAAATTGGGGACAGCCGAGTTAGTTGTTTTAAAATATTTCTTTTTTGGATTGTATAACCGGGGGAATATTATTAAAAATAACTGGAAAACAAAAAAAATTCTTTCTGCTTGTCGATATATATATATATATAAATATATATAATATAAAAATTTTTTATATATTTTTAATTAAAATTTTTAAAAATTTATTTATATTATATATACTTATATACAAAATTTTTATTTTTTAAAAACCCCTTGTCCCCCCCACTCCATTGCAGGACTCGAATTTTGAAAACCCCTGTTTTCAGAAATCCACAGTACTTTACCTTGGAAACCCCGATCCCAGCTTTTGGTCTTTGCTCCGAGGTTTAAAATACCGTGGGAAATCTGATACAGGGTTACACTTCGAGTCCTGTATGGACGTAGAGACCCAAAGTAAAATTTTTTTCGTCTTTTTGCAAAAATTTTTAAATATATAAATAAAAATTTTTTATGTACATTCAAGACAAGCCCAAGGGGTGGAAATCTTTAGCTCAAATATTTCACACTTTCAGGCGTCATCAGGACTCCCGCAATGTTGCAAAAGCCCGCAACAGGAGAAATAGGGTAATTTTTTAAACTCTGGTATGGTGACCCGGGGGCACCCGCCTCTGACCCGGGAGGGCAGCAGAATGCCAAAACCCCACAAACCGGGCCCTCTCCCCCCCCAAACCCCCCCCCCATGGGGTCGGGGGGTAGGTGCCACAGTCTGAAGACAGCATGACGTGAAATAACTGGAAGTAGTTTTAAAACCAGCCTAAGCTTCTGACAGTGGGGAAAAGGTCATGGGACATAAAAAAGTTACATTACAAAGTGAACATTTTCTACGAATGCAAAATAATGGGAACAATCTCTAAAATAATGAAATAGAGGGAATAAATCCCTTATTTTGGGCAAATTTTGTTCCCCAATTTTTCAGAATATTAGGGAATACTCCCAGTAACCAAATTTATAAATTTTCGTGTGTAAAATAACAATTCAGAATTTTTTCTTTTTTTATTTAAAAAAACAATGGCTGAATTTTTTAAAACCATTACCAAACATTATTATCCACCCTTTTTCCCCTAATTTCATTATCCCTTTAAAAAATTATTAAAAAACCTTTAATTTAGTAAAACCCCTAAATAGTTGTTTTCCCCCTTTTGCTATCACCAATTTTTTGCATAAACCCGGGTTTCTATCACCATGTTGCCCCTCACCTGGGTTCCAAACACCATGTTGCAACAAACAAAAATTTTTATCCCTGGGTTTCCATTTACCATGTTGCCATCACCCTTTTTGCCATCACCCCGTTGCCATCCCCCATGTTTTTTCCCCCTTTACCCTGTTACCATCACCAAAGTGTACCTTGTACCCGCTGTTCCCCAAACAGTTTTGGACCACAAAAGGTCACTCTTGGGGTCTCTTTTTGGGGTATTCCCCAGGATGTTACACAAAGTGGGACCCATCATAAATTTAACCCCCATTACTACTTCCCCTTTCTACTGATGGGTATTTAACTTTAGGTTTTCAGTTTACTGCAGGAAAAAACTAGACCCCCCCTAACATTTCGATACGGTTCCCAAATAAGGGGAATAATATAACATTTGTTAAGGGCCGTCCCCCGTTACAGGGCGGTAAAAACAAAACACTGCATTAAATACTTCATACTTGTAAAAGTAACGCTACAGAGCTCTAGTGGGGTGTTTTCAATACAGACTGTAAAACCGAGTTATATAACATTTAGTAAATAAGGAAGTAGTCCCCGGGGGGTTTATTTTGGGATGGGGGAACATGTGTCATCATTCCCCTAATTTGCCCCAAACAAGGGGCCCCCTTTCCCCAACAAAAAAAGGGGCTTAAAAAAAAAGATCACAAAAAAGGGGAAAAAGGGTGAGGGGTGCTGAAATTCAATACGACTCTGGTAGCAGCCCCCTAAACAGTCAAAAATGACTATGCAAATTATTTTTTTTTCATGAATGAGCCTCAAAAAAAATGTCAATGTATTTCCATATTTCTGACATTACCCCTACTCCACCAAATTTTAAGAAAGGTAAATTTACAACAAAGGGCCCATGCAATCATTTTCCCGGCCCAGTCCTTGGAACCCCTGTGTTTAAAAAAATAACCCCCCGGGCCGGGGTTAACCCGCGGTCAAGAGGGGTTTTCAAAAACCCCCCACCCCTCGCGTTAGCCATAGAAACCCGCCAGCCACAAAAAAAGATTTGTCCCAAATGATATATTTCCCACCCCCATAGGGGAAAAATTTGCACAGGCACCACTGGACCCCAAATGCAAGTTTTTAAAAAGACGAATCCCAGCTAGCGTGGGCCCGTGACGGAAAAATCTGCTCAAGTCCCCCTTTATGGGCCCTCCAAAAATGACTTTACGAAAAACGGGAATGGGACATTGCAAACAAAAACCCTACCCCGGCCGGGGTTGAAAACCCGGGCAGAGAGTCTCCAAAAAACCCCCCCGTCGCGTTAGCTACTAGACCCGCTAGCCACAATAAGGGTTCGTCCAACTAGGTATATTTCTAAAAAACGGGCACGGGCCACGTAGCTGGGATTGTCCCCGTAAAAACTTGCATTTGTGGTTCCCCGTGGTTTCCTTTGTTAACCCTTTCCCAAAGGGGGTAGAAAAATTTTTCCCAGTTGGGGGAATCTTATTTTTTGGGGGTAGCCCCTCTAGTGGCTAAAAGCACGGGCTGGGGTTTTTTTTAGGGGGTCTCTGACCGCGGGGTTTAATCCCCCGGGGGGTTGGTTTGTTTGCCCAAACGTGTTTATTACGATTTTGGGGAGTCAACTCTGTGTTTATTTAAAAACTGCAAAAAAACGCTTTTGTGTTTTGGGGCTAAATTTGCTAAAGGAGAAAAAAGCAAAAGGGCTTGGTGGGAAAATTTAAAATCACCAAAAAAAAATTTGGGTACAGTCCCCCTCAATAAAGGGGGGCAGCAAAGCATTAGATAAGAAAATATGGACCAATAGCTTTTAAAGTCCCCCACAAAACCTAAAAAATCTTTGAAAGAGTACTAAAAAAAGCATGACTAAAACCCCTTTTATTTCCAAAAAAACAACAATTTAAGGCAAAAGGGGGTCAAAGGGGGGTCTTCCTTCCCCTCGCCCAAATACGGGTCATTATGATAAGGTCTTGGAAAGCCCCTGGAAAAAAAAACAGAAAGTAATGTAATATACACAAAAATTTGTTTAAAACCTTTTGGAAGTGCGATCATGGTTAATAGCGCACCCAAAAGCGGGGCCCGAAAAAGGGTAACTGGCCCAAAATGGGGGAGATAGATCTTCAACTTTCTAACCAATGGGGAAAACAAATAAATAGTGGTTTAAAAAGAGTTAATTTGGGGAAACTGCCATAGTGATAAGTTCTGTTCCCCAAGGGAAAATACTCGCCCCCCCCCCTGTTGCTCATCCTTTATTTTCAGACCACAGACAGATTGATCTATATACACCGTGTTTTTCCTCTGCAGGAAAAGTTTCTAGGGTCGGGATGGACTGTCATCCACTGAGGACAAAGGGTTTAACCCTTTGAGTTGATAAACTTAAAAATTTCTCAAATGGACATACATTCATAATCCCGTTTTCCCACTTAAGTTATTTTCCCTCAGTTTAAATTTAATTTTATCATGGAGACCGTAAATATTTTAAAGCACAAGATTTTCTTTTTTTTCAAAAGATAAAGGTGTTTATGCACTTCTTGTTTTAAAAAAGTTAAAAACTAAAAGAAGAGAACTGAGACGAAAAAAAACCGTCACAAGGGGAATGGTTTTGGGAAAACACAAATAGTCTCCGCTCATTTTGACATTTGCCTGCGTTTGGGGGAGCTTCATTTATTGAATACAAGATGAAAAAAACTCCTGAAGACCCAAAAAGATGGTGGAAGGGCGAAAGGGAGAGGAATTTTTAATCCCGTCCACCCCTTTAAAGTGTTAAAATGATCAGGGCGTTAGCCCAAAACAGAAGCTGTAGGGAAGAAGCTTTTATACAGGGAATTTTGAGGTGTAATACCTTTTCAGGTTAATACGTCCCTCAACCCTGAAATTCGAAGTCTTTCCCAAAAAGAATTTTTAATTTCTGTGAATTAAAGAATTCCAAGAAAATTTTTTTAAAATTTCATTAAAAAAAAAAACTTCACATTAGCCATAATAAACTTTTAGGGATTATTTCTCCTTTTGAAGCAGACACGACGAGGGCATCCCTTTAAATTTTTTGGGTCAGAAATCAATATTTAATAAAATTTTTCCGAATGGCAAATTGGGGTATAATCTGGTTTTTTCTTTGTGGAAAACACACCAAGGGGGTGGAAATTTAATTTTTTTCTTAAGGGGGGCATTTTCCAGTTTTTCGCCAAATGATGAATCGGGCTCCAAGCCTTTTTTTAGTGAGTAAGCTGAAAAATTAACTCTCAAAATCAAAGGTTTCTCACTATTTTAAAACCAAAAATTTAAGTCTGCAAAAAAAAACCATTGAAAACGTACTCTAGGTGTTCCCCGGAAAAATTTGGAGGGGCAACTTGTATTAATTTGGTAAAAATTTCTTTTGGGCCCAATAAAAAATCAAAATTTTCTTTTGCTTGGGGCCCCTTTTACCTTAAAAGGAGCCAACTTTTTTTGAAGCGACCCCCGCTAATAGTTAAATAAGTTACCCCCGCCATTCCAAGTGCTGGGAATGTTGTTCCAGACATTCCGGATTTGCGAATGTTGTTCCAAAACATTCCAAGGGTGCAGGGAATGTTGGTTTTTCCCGGCATTCCCGGATGCTTTGGAAGGTTTTTTCCCAAACTAATTTCCCGGAGGGGGGTTTGGAAAGTTATCCCAGACATTCCAGGGTGCTGGGAAAAATTATTCCAGACTTTTCCCGGATGCTGGGAATGTTATCTCGACCTTCCCGGATGCGGGTTATTTTATCCCAGACTTTCCCGGGTGCTGGGAAAAATTATCCCAGACATTCCCCGGATGTTGGGGAAAAGTTATTCCCCGACCCTTCCATAATGCTGAGGGAAATTTTTTTCCCGACCCTTCCCGGGGGCTGGGGAAAATTTTCCCAGACCTTCCTGGATGGGTGGGAATGGGGTTCAAAAAAACTTTCTCCATTTAAAAGATTTAGAAAACTGACAAGTTGAAGGGAAAGGAGGGCAAATTTTGAAAATTTGGGAATCTTTAATATGGGAAAAAATTTTGCCAACCTTGTGATTTCGTCGTCCAATACAGAGAAGAACGGGGGGAAAAAAGATAAAATTTTGGAAAACAATCCTGATTTCCCAATTTTACTGTTAACCTTTATCAGAATGTTTTCACAATTGGGCTTCAACAATGGTCATAAGGGAACTGCACATGACATGTTCCTAAAAATAAAGAAAAAAATCTGCAACTAAAAGTTTTTGATTTTTTTCAAAAATATAAAATACAAAAAAAATTTTTAAAAACCACCTTTAAAATTGAAGGGGAACCTTTTTGGGTACTTTATCCCTTAAGATGGGAAATTTTATAAAAGGGGAAAATCTTGCCAACACATATGGGGGTAATGAGCGATAAAAAGGAAATATCGAGGCCCGTTTTTGGAAGGAACACTTAAAATTTTTTCCCCCAAAAAACGCTTTTCCCTTTGGAAAATTTTTCCCGCAGGGGGGAACCCGGGCCCCGGTGAGGACATTACCGGCCACCATCTGGGGGCCCCAACCCCCTCCACAAAACCCCCCCTGTTTTGGCGTTTTCCCCCCGAAAACCCCGTGTGGCAGTTTTTCAAAACCCCAAAACCCCCAGTGTGGCCACCTGAACCACCATCCACTAGTGGGGGCCATCTACACCACCAAACCCCCCAACTATGTGGCCAGTACACCACCACACTAGGGGTAAAAAACAAAAACCCCCACACCAGGGGGTGGCCCCCACCTTCACCCCACCAAAACCCAAAAGGGGGCCCCTCCCTACACCATCACCCCCAAATAGTGTGGCCAACCCACACCCCTCACCACCCACACTATATGGCCACCCGCCACCACCCCCCCACACTAGTGGGCCACCTACAACCACACCAAGTGTGTACACTTACCCCCCATGTATGGTTTCCTGCCCAAATACTCACCCCCAATACTATTCCACTTTCCTGACAACCCAAAACTGAAGATATTTTTCCTAACATCCCCGTGACTCATCGAGGCCTAAACTTTCCCAAATTTGACCCCTTGCTGCGTGTCCCTTTCTCGGGGAAAATTTCCCGTCCCGTTTAAACTTTTCAATTCCCCCCGTGTTTTAAATGTGTTATCATGGTTTCCCCCTATCCTTCCCGTCCCCCCCAGCGTCATAGGTTTAGTTTCCCCCTAACCTCCCCCCTCGTAGGGCATCCCCCTTTGCTCCAAGGGGCTAGTCCTTTTTTGCAAACCCCCTGCACTTTCACTAATTTTCCCTTTACGTGTTCGAAAGGTGTGGGGTTTTCCAAAAATGGTGCTGCAACTCCAGTATGGGCCCTGGCGTTTCACACTGTACAAATCCCTTTTAAAAGTTTCCTTATTTTGATACCGGGGAAACCCCCCTTCCCCCAGGGAGTAATCTGGTAGACTACAGCTCAGGGAATGTGTCGGTATTTTACTCACCCCAAGACCTTTTTCCTTGGGGTGTGTGTGTGGGGTGTGTGTGTGGGGTGGGGTGTGTGTGTGTTGTGTTTGGTGGGGGGGGTGTGTGTTGGGTGTGTGTTTGTGGGTGTGTGTGTGTTGTAAAAAATAAAAGCGATCTCCGGGGGCGGGGGAAGGGGAATGCTAGAAAAAGCTCTAGGCCCCCGCCCTTCCTGTTACTCGACATAAAAAGGGCAGTACAGGAAAAACCCTCGCTTCTTATATTTACAGCCATCTCTCTTGTTATTACCCTTTTTCATTGGGCCCCACTTAAAAATGTTTTTCCGTAAAGGGTTCCCCGCTTGTCAATGCAGGTTTTTAAATTTCCAAAAAACAAAGTGCCTTTAACAAGTAAGGATGATTATTGTTTTGGGTTTTTAACGTTGGGGAGTGAGTGGGAAAATAATTATGTTTTGAGCATTTAGCAAGAATCAAGTGATCACTAAACCCACTTTTTAAAAATTAACTTTTGGGGGCATAATATTTAAATGGAGAAAAATATTAAATAGAAGCAATTTAAATTTTTAAAAAGGGGGGATAAAATTAACAGGAGCATAATATTTAAATAGGAGCATAAATTAACTAGGGGCATAATAAATTTAAATTGGAGCATAAAATTAAAACCCAGGATCATAATATTAAAATAGGGGGATAATATTAAAATAGGAAAACATAATATTAACTAGGAGCATAATATTTAAAAAGGAGCATAATATTAACTAGGGGCATAAAATTAAAAAGGAAAATAATTTTAACTAGGAAAATAATATTAAAATAGGACCAAATTTTAACTAGGGGCATAATATTAACTAGGAGCATAAATTTAAATAGGACATAATTTTTAAAATAGGAACATAATATTAACTAGGAGCATAATATTTAAAAAAAGGGGTAAAAATATTAACTAGGTGGGATAATATTAACTAAGGGGGCATAAATTTTGCCCGTAATTTAGGTTTTCAATGTTTTACTGATTCCGTCAAAGCCCCACGTTTTTGGAAAACATGAGAAAGATCCTTTTTTTTATTTGGGCCCAGAAGTGACCTGAAGAGCGGGTGAGCGTTTAAAACAAAGGGGGTAAAATGGTGGAAGGTGGGGGCCCAAATTTGGGGGAAGGTGGTTTACACTCGTGGGAAAGGGGGGCAAAAATGGTGGGAAAGGGGGTCGATTGGTGGAAGGTGGGCACACTGGTGGAAAAGGGGGGCCCAAAAAGGGAAAAAAAAGGGGACAAATGGTGGAAGGTGGGGACACTGGTGGAAGGTGGGCACACTGGTAGAAGGTGGGCACAAATGGGGAAAAGGGGGGCACAATGGGGGAAAAATGAGCCACTGGGGAAGGTGGGCACATGGTGGAAAATGAGGAAAACTGGTGGAAGGTGGGGCACACTGGTGGAAGGTGAGCCACTGGGGGGAAGGTGGGCACACTGGGGAAGGAGGCTGCAGCATAAAAGGAAATGGGTGTGTGTCAAAGGGTGGGTTCGGGATCAAGGAGTGTACCCGATCAAGGAGTGTTTCAGCATCAAGGGGGTGCTGTTGAGAAAAGGCTTTAAAAACCCGGGTTTAAATTTAAAGAGGGTTTTTAGTAACTTGAAAGACAGCTCCGCCAGCCAGCCGCCCCCCGCAGACGAGGGCTTTTTGAAGCTTTTCGAAGGGCTCTTCAAAGGGCTGGGAAAGGGAAAATTTTAAATTTTTAAGATTTAAAATTTACCCCTAGGGGGTGTTAGTCAGCATTTTTCATTCCCCCGATGGCTGACAAACTTAACTTGTGTGGACCAAAAAATCGGCACCCTTTTTGCCGACTATAGGTTGATTCCCAAAATCCTTGCGACCCAAGAACTGCGCCAAAAACCCCCGTACTAAAGAAATTCGCAACCTACCTTGCTCTTGTTGCGTGGCTTTGGTGTTCTTCACAAACCCTTTGACAGGGAACGGTGGCTTTGGGTTTGAAGCTGAAGTGCCTTGGATGTCCCCGTCTTAAAAAGTCTAGGAATAAAGCACACTTTGGGACACTGGTTCCACAAGATTTGTCCCTTTTTGTTTTACAAAACTTATCAATAAAGAAGTATCACACTTCTTTTTAAGTGTTTAAATTGTGTTTTATGAGATTCTTTGTTCACACTAACGCCAATCGTTCTTTGGTTTGGTTTTCCTGGCCCTCAGTGTTCCCCTCTCATTTTGAGTCAAAAAAATAATTGAAGATGCCACAGCAACCCCCCCGTCATCCCCCAAAACAAAAAAAAAGCTGACCCCAGTACTTTTGGGTTCCTTGCCACTTCCTCGATGAAGCCCAAAACAGAATTTTTTTTATTCTTTTTGTCTTTAAGCATAGACAACAATGTCCACTGTCTTTACTATGCTAACAAAGTGGGAGCAGATTTTCCTTAATTGTCCTGCTAAAGTAAGAGATGTACGTCTCTTATTAAAATACACTCTGCAACACTGGACTGCAAGGAGCCACGGTCACTTGACCACGTCGCATACCGCGTACGGCAATCTGTGATCAATTACCCCACTGTAGCAGTAAACAAGACGCTTGCCCCTTCTGAGAGGGCTGGGCCCTCAGGGCTGAAAGGGGGCTGAAAGGTGCAAAAGGAACTGATACCCCCCCCTGGAGAAAATTTCTCCACACTGGGGGCGGCGGAGGTTCGCTGCAGGTGAACTTTTTCATATTTAAAACTTTAAATTTGATTTTCTCACTCGCCACCACTGCTGCTTGTCTTTTCTGAACAGCTTTAGTCTGTGGTTTTCTGGAGAATAAACTAATTTGTTTTCAACACTGTAATTCTAATGGAAACTAGTTTATTTATTGTCCGCTTATTCACTACACCTTTGCTTTAAAACATCAACTGTCCTGATGATTCCATTTGCATCGGGATATATGGTCAAAATTTTTTTCCAAGTGGCCATTGGGACCTCGGCCCATCATTTGTCAATAATCACTAGTCACCAGGTCTTAAGGACTTATAAATTTTCAGGAACACCAGCTCCAAGAAGTGTTCTCTCAATGAGGTGAGATAGTCTTCTCGCCAAATTTTCTCCCAACGTTCAATCACTTTAATCAGGTGTTTGAATTTACGTCTGAGTTTCTCAGGTTCGAAATAAGTAGGATCCTCTATGATTTCTTTATCATTCATGGAAAGGAACAGGTTCGGCCTTCTGCCATGGAGTAAATGAGATGGACTTAGCACTTTCTAAATTGTCCAGATCATCGGTAACATAAGTTAGAGGTCTGTTGTTGACTCTATTTTCTATTTCAGTCACAACTGTACGGAATTCTTCTAAGTCGATTCTTTGACGATGAAGAGTCTTCCTTAAACAACGTTTCACGTGCGATCATTCTTTCATAAAATCCGCCGTGCCATGGAGATTTAGGAGGAATGTATCTCCCAACGACATCTGCGTTGATTCAGCATCTGTTGTACTTCTGGTTGATCAAAGATCTTGCTTATATAAGCAGCACCAGCAACAAAGTTCGTTGCATTATCTAAAAATCATCAGTCTAGGACATCCCCTTCTGGCTGCAAACCTTCTGAATAATTTGATAAAGGTTTCAGCAGACATGTCAGTGGCCCACTTCTAGATGTTCTGCTCTAGTTGTAGCACAAGGAACAAACAGATGTCACCTTGATGGGAAACTTTGTCAACTGTTTTGGTTAAAATTATTGGTCCAGTGTAAAACTACACCTGTCACCTCAAATGGAGTGACATGACAAAAACTCTTCAGAGGGATTTTGGAGGTGGACCTGGGATACTGACATACTCGATATCGTAGTGACGAAAAAGTAATACAGTCCTTTATTTGTTTTTTCACACTTTGTCGACATTTTAGGTATCCAGTAGGATTGTCGTATATGACAAAGTGTGTCAGCTACCCCACCATGTAACACGTTTACTGTGGGCGTTTTGCACAATCAGTTTTGTTAGCCAATGATTCTTGGGATTTAATATTGGATGTATGGCTTTTTTTAGATAGTGAAGAATTATGAATTCTTCCTCGACATCTTATAATCTTTCTGAGTCGAGATAAAGTCCTAAAGAATTAATCATAACAGATTTCTTTGGGGATTTATCTTGTTTTCTAGAAATTTATATTCGTAGAGAAAACATCTTTTCTGTATTAGTTTCACCCAGTATTTAATGGGTTTTAAGACATTCATAATCAGGTTTATTTTCCTTAATGAATTTAAAGACAAGAGCTGTAACTCTTAAGAGTTTACCCAAAGATGAGTATTTAGATCCATCAATGACTATTTCTGTTTTTGTTTTGCAATATTTACACAACTTATTTCTGCTGTGCTCAAGCAGACTGTTTCTTCTGGCATTAATGTGAGCTTTTTGCTGAGGCCAGTTATTTTCATTAGAGAGCCAGTTTGGTCCGTGGAGCCATAATTTATTATCCACAAATTTCTTGAGTGGGACCACCACGTGACAACATGTCAGCTGGATTCTCTTGGGTAGAGACGTGGAGAAAGAGATAATCTCTCTGCATCTCTTTTATTTCTGCTACTCTTTTTTCTGTACATAGACCAACTTACTCTTATTATTCCTTAACCATTGGAGAACCCGCTTCATTTCACACCAGATCCCCGGTTTTTTCAATAGTGAGATGATCAAGTTACTTTGTTGAGATAGACAGCTAATTTTGTACCTACATAGAGTGCTGTCAGTTCCAATTGTGGTACTGTTCTGACCTTCAAGGGTGCTACCCTGGCCCTTTGAAGTAATTAGTGTACTTCCTTCAACATTACTCATGTAAGCTACAAGCGCCATAAACCTCTGGTTGACGCAATCACACAGAACACATGTAATATGTAATTGTTTCCCTCCCTTTACCCCATTTTTTCTGGGAAATTTAATTTGATAAAGTTGCTTTAAACTCCTTGGATATTTCATCCATGCTTGACTCATTTCTAGAGGCAAGTTCTCATCCCATCCAATTTTGAGTTTCCATGCATCTTGCATAAGCATTTTTCCCTTTATGGTAATTTGGGGAGACGAGTCCTAGAGGATCAAAACATTG
>NC_069405.1:1773782-1805765 GCF_026875155.1 Cherax quadricarinatus
TACTTGAATTAGTACCTTGTACATGCACTTGAATACCTTGTACATGCACTTGTATACCTTGTACATGTACTTGTATACTTGTACATGTACTTGTATACCTTGTACATGTACTTGTATACCTTTTACATGTACTTGTATACCTTGTACATGTACTTGTATACCTTGTACATGTACTTGTATACCTTGTACATGTACTTGTATACCTTGTACATGTACTTGTATACCTTGTACATGCACTTGTATACCTTGTACATGTACTAGTATACCTTGTACATGTACTTGTATACCTTGTACATGTACTTGTATACCTTGTACATGTACGTGTATACCTTGTACATTATCTTGTATACCTTGTATATGTACTTGTATACCTTGTACATGTACTTGTATACCTTGTACATATACTTGTATACCTTGTATATGTACTTGTATACCTTGTACATGCACTTGTATACCTTGTATATGTACTTTGTATACCTTGTACATGTATTGTATACCTTGTACATGTACTTGTATACCTTGTATATGTACTTGTATACCTTGTACATGTACTTGTATACCTTGTACATGTACTTGTATACCTTGTACATGTACTTGTATACCTTGTACATGTACTTGTATACCTTGTACATGCACTTGTATACCTTGTACATGTACTTGTATACCTTGTACATGTACTAGTATACCTTGTACATGTACTTGTATACCTTGTACATGTACGTGTATACCTTGTACATATACTTGTATACCTTGTATATGTACTTGTATACCTTGTACATGTACTTGTATACCTTGTACATATACTTGTATACCTTGTATATGTACTTGTATACCTTGTACATGTACTTGTATACCTTGTACATGCACTTGTATACCTTGTATATGTACTTGTATACCTTGTACATGCACTTGTATACCTTGTATATGTACTTGTATACCTTGTACATGTACTTGTATACCTTGTACATGTACTTATATACCTTGTATATGTACTTGTATACCTTGTACATGTACTTGTATACCTTGTACATGTACTAGTATACCTTGTACATGTACTTGTATACCTTGTACATGTACTTGTATACCTTGTACATGTACGTGTATACCTTGTACATATACTTGTATACCTTGTATATGTACTTGTATACCTTGTACATGTACTTGTATACCTTGTACATATACTTGTATACCTTGTATATGTACTTGTATACCTTGTACATGTACTTGTATACCTTGTACATGCACTTGTATACCTTGTATATGTACTTGTATACCTTGTACATGCACTTGTATACCTTGTATATGTACTTGTATACCTTGTACATGTACTTGTATACCTTGTACAAGCACTTGTATACCTTGTATATGTACTTGTATACCATATACATGTATATATATATATAATATATATATATATATAATATATATATATATATTTAAATATATATATATATATATATATATAATATATATATATATATATTTTATAATTATTATTATTATTATTATTATTATTATTATTATTATTATTATCACACTGGCCGATTCCCACCAAGGCAGGGTGGCCCGAAAAAGAAAAACTTTCACCATCATTCACTCCATCACTGTCTTGCCAGAAGGGTGCTTTACACTACAGTTTTTAAACTGCAACATTAACACCCCTCCTTCAGAGTGCAGGCACTGTACTTCCCATCTCCAGGACTCAAGTCCGGCCTGCCGGTTTCCCTGAACCCCTTCATAAATGTTACTTTGCTCACACTCCAACAGCACGTCAAGTATTAAAAACCATTCGTCTCCATTCACTCCTATCAAACACGCTCACGCACGCCTGCTGGAAGTCCAAGCCCCTCACACACAAAACCTCCTTTACCCCTCCCTCCAACCTTTCCTAGGCCGACCCCTACCCCGCCTCCTTCCAGTACAGACTGATACACTCTTGAAGTCATTCTGTTTCGCTCCATTCTCTCTACATGTCCGAACCACCTCAACAACCCTTCCTCAGCTCTCTGGACAACAGTTTTGGTAATCCCGCACCTCCTCCTAACTTCCAAACTACGAATTCTCTGCATTATATTCACACCACACATTGCCCTCAGACATGACATCTCCACTGCCTCCAGCCTTCTCCTCGCTGCAACATTCATCACCCATGCTTCACACCCATATAAGAGCGTTGGTAAAACTATACTCTCATACATTCCCATCTTTGCCTCCAAGGACAAAGTTCTTTGTCTCCACAGACTCCTAAGTGCACCACTCACCCTTTTCCCCTCATCAGTTCTATGATTCACCTCATCTTTCATAGACCCATCCGCTGACACGTCCACTCCCAAATATCTGAATACATTCACCTCCTCCATACTCTCTCCCTCCAATCTGATATCCAATCTTTCATCACCTAATCTTTTTGTTATCCTCATATATATATATATACACACGTGAAGGGATATGTATATGTCAGTACACTGTAAGTAAACTTAGAGTTTGATTTAATCTCAATACGACAATGTCTGGGATTAAAGTGTTCTTGACTGGTGGTGAACAAGTGACCCTCGTGTCGTAGATAGACCTTAAGTAAGTGAGTAAGTAAGTAAGTAAGTAAGTAAGTAAGTAAGTAAGTAAGTTTATTCAGGTATACACAAACAGTTACATAGATTATCATACATAGCAGTATATGTGTAGATTATCATACATAGCAGTGTATGTGTGTAGACAACCTGGGATAAGACAAAAAAGTCAGACAGAGTGACTTAAACCTTTACTTTAATACCTTTGATGAGTTTCGAGAGTGTCACTACTCTGTGAGCCCGGCCATGGGCCAGGTTCGTCTGGTGGTTGCCTGGTCAACCACTGGCATCCTTGAAACCCACTTAACAATATAGTTTGATGGGAACACTGGCATAAAAGGTTGATAAAATAATAATGACGTAAATACTGACACAGTAGCCAAATTTACTAACTTGATGTTATTAAAACGGAAATTTGGTTTTTTGGTTCCTCTGGTAAGTTATTAAAGTTTGTTGGTTCCTCTGGTAAGTTATTAAAGTTTGTTGGTTCCTCTGGTAAGTTATTAAAGTTTGTTGGTTCCTCTGGTAAGTTATTAAAGTTTGTTGGTTCTTCTGGTAAGTTATTAAAGTTTGTTGGTTCTTCTGGTAAGTTATTAAAGTTTGTTGGTTCCTCTGGTAAGTTATTAAAGTTTGTTGGTTTCTCTGGTAAGTTTTAAAGTTTGTTGGTTCTTCTGGTAAGTTATTAAAGTTTGTTGGTTCTTCTGGTAAGTTATTAAAGTTTGTTGGTTCTTCTGGTAAGTTATTAAAGTTTGTTGGTTCCTTGGTAAGTTATTAAAGTTTGTTGGTTCTTCTGGTAAGTTATTTAAAGTTTGTTGGTTCTTCTGGTAAGTTATTAAAGTTTGTTGGTTCTTCTGGTAAGTTATTAAAGTTTGTTGGTTCTTCTGGTAAGTTATTAAAGTTTGTTGGTTCTTCTGGTAAGTTATTAAAGTTTGTTGGAACTTCTGGTAAGTTATTAAAGTTTGTTGGTTCTTCTGGTAAGTTATTAAAGTTTGTTGGGTTTTTCTGGTAAGTTATTAAAGTTTGTTGGAACTTCTGGTAAGTTATTAAAGTTTGTTGGAACTTCTGGTAAGTTATTAAAGTTTGTTGGAACTTCTGGTAAGTTATTAAAGTTTGTTGGAACTTCTGGTAAGTTATTAAAGTTTGTTGGAACTTCTGGTAAGTTATTAAAGTTTGTTGGAACTTCTGGTAAGTTATTAAAGTTTGTTGGAACTTCTGGTAAGTTATTTAAAGTTTGTTGGAACTTCTGGTAAGTTATTAAAGTTTGTTGGAACTTCTGGTAAGTTATTAAAGTTTGTTGGTTCCTCTGGTAAGTTATTAAAGTTTGTTGGTTCCTCTGGTAAGTTATTAAAGTTTGTTGGTTCCTCTGGTAAGTTATTAAAGTTTGTTGGTTCTTCTGGTAAGTTATTAAAGTTTGTTGGTTCTTCTGGTAAGTTATTAAAGTTTGTTGGTTCTTCTGGTAAGTTATTAAAGTTTGTTGGAACTTCTGGTAAGTTATTAAAGTTTGTTGGAACTTGTAAATGAGAGGAACATAAAGAATATCTGGTTGTTGCTGGAGTTATTATCTAGTTGTGGTTGTACGAGTTGATTCACAGCTCCTGGCCCCTTGTGACGACTGTCTTGTGTCTGTACTTATCCTGGGATTATCTCGGTCAGCATCTGTCAGCATCTGTCAGCATCTTTTCGGCATCTGTCAGCATCTGTCAGCATCTGTCAGCATCTTTTCGGCATCTGTCAGCATCTGTCAGCATCTGTCAGCATCTGTCAGCATCTGTCAGCATCTGTCAGCATCTGTCAGCATCTGTCAGCATCTGTCAGCATCTGTCAGCATCTGTCAGCATCTGTCAGCATCTGTCAGCATCTGTTAGCATCTGTCAGCATCTGTCAGCAACTGTCAGCATTTGTCAGCAACTGTCAGCAACTGTCAGCATCTGTCAGCAACTGTCAGCATCTGTCAGCAACTGTCAGCATCTGTCAGCAACTGTCAGCATCTGTCAGCATCTGTCAGCAACTGTCAGCAACTGTCAGCATCTGTCAGCAACTGTCAGCATCTGTCAGCATCTGTCAGCATCTGTCAGCATCTGTCAGCAACTGTCAGCATCTGTCAGCAACTGTCAGCATCTGTCAGCAACTGTCAGCAACTGTCAGCATCTGTCAGCAACTGTCAGCATCTGTCAGCATCTGTCAGCATCTGTCAGCATCTGTCAGCAACTGTCAGCATCTGTCAGCAACTGTCAGCATCTGTCAGCAACTGTCAGCACTGTCAGCATCTGTCAGCAACTGTCAGCATCTGTCAGCATCTGTCAGCATCTGTCAGCATCTGTCAGCATCTGTCAGCATCTGTCAGCAACTGTCAGCATCTGTCAGCAACTGTCAGCATCTGTCAGCAACTGTCAGCAACTGTCAGCATCTGTCAGCAACTGTCAGCATCTGTCAGCATCTGCAGCATCTGTCAGCATCTGTCAGCAACTGTCAGCATCTGTCAGCAACTGTCAGCATCTGTCAGCATCTGTCAGCAACTGTCAGCAACTGTCAGCATCTGTCAGCAACTGTCAGCATCTGTCAGCAACTGTCAGCATCTGTCAGCAACTGTCAGCATCTGTCAGCAACTGTCAGCAACTGTCAGCCTGAGCTCAGACTACAACACAGCGATGATAATATTGTCAAGTAGTCCACTGTATTGCGCTGTGTTGCGCTGTGTTGCGCTGTGTTGCACTGTGTTGTGTTGTGTTGTGTTGTGTTGTGTTGTGTTGTGTTGTGTTGTGTTGTGTTGTGTTGTGTTGTGTTGTGTTGCGCTGTGTTGTGTTGTGTTGTGTTGTGTTGTGTTGTGTTGTGTTGTGTTGTGTTGTGTTGTGTTGTGTTGTGTTGCGCTGTGTTGCGCTGTGTTGCGCTGTGTTGCGCTGTGTTGTGTTGTGTTGTGTTGTGTTGTGTTGTGTTGTGTTGTGTTGTGTTGTGTTGTGTTGTGTTGTGTTGTGTTGTGTTGTGTTGTGTTGCGCTGTGTTGTGTTGTGTTGTGTTGTGTTGTGTTGTGTTGTGTTGTGTTGTGTTGTGTTGTGTTGTGTTGCGCTGTGTTGCGTTGCGTTTCGTTGTGTTGTGTAGCGTTGCGTTACGTTGTGTTGCGTTGCGTTACGTTGTGTTGTGTAGCGTTGTGTTACGTTGTGTAGCGTTGCGATACGTTGTGTTACGTTGCGTTACGTTGTTTTGTAGCGTTGCGTTACGTTGTGTTGCGTTGCGTTACGTTTTGTTACGCTGAGTTGCGTTGTGTTGTGTTGCGTTACATTGTGTTGCGTTGCGCTGAGTTGCGTTACGTTGGGTAGTGTTGCGTTACGTTGTGTTGAGTTGCGTTACGTTGGGTTGTGTTACGTTGCATTATGTTGTGTTGCGTTGTGTTACATTGTGTTGCGTTGTGTTACATTGTGTTGCGTTGTGTTACGTTGTGTTGCGTTGTGTTACGTTGTGTTACGTTGTGTTGCGTTACGTCGTGTTGCGTTACGTTGTGTTGCGTTACGTTGTGTTGCGTTGTGTTGCGTTGTGTTGTGTTGTGTTACATTGTATTGCATTGTGTTAGGTTGTGTTGCGTTACGTTGCGTTACGTTGTGTTGCGTTACGTTGTGTTGCGTTACGTTGTGTTACGTTGTGTTGCGTTACGTTGAGTTGCGTTGTGTTACGTTGTGTTGCGTTGTGTTACGTTGTGCTGCGTTACGTTGTCTTACTTCGTGTTGCGTTGCGTTACGTTGTGCTGCGTTACGTAGAGTTACATTCTGTTACGCTGTGTTGCGTTGTGTTGCGTTGTGTTGGATTATGTTACGTTGTGTTGCGTTACGTTGTGTTGCGTTGTGTTACGTAGTGTTGCGCTGTATTGCGTTACGTAGTGCTACGTAGTGTTGCGTTGTGTTGCGTTACGTTGCGTTACGTTGTGTTGCGTTGTGTTGCGTTGTGTTACGTTGTGCTGCGTTACGTTGTGTTGTGTTACGTTGTGTTACGTAGTGTTGCGTTGTGTTGCGTTACGTTATGCTACGTAGTGTTGCGTTGTGTTGCGTTACGTTGTGTTACATAGCGTTGCGTTACGTTGTGTTACCTAGTGTTGCGTTGTGTTGCATTACGTTTTGTTACGTAGTGTTGCGTTGTGTTGCGTTACGTTGTGTTACGTAGTGTTGCGTTACGTTGTGTTACGTAGTATTGCGTTGTGTTGCGCTAAGTACTGTTGCGTTGTGTTGCGTTACGTTGTGTTACGTAGTGTTGCGTTACGTTGTGTTACGTAGTGTTGCGTTGTGTTGCGTTACGTTGTGTTACGTAGTGTTGCGTTGTGTTGCGTTACGTTGTGTTATGTAGTGTTGCGTTACGTTGTGTTACGTAGTATTGCGTTGTGTTGCGCTAAGTACTGTTGCGTTGTGTTGCGTTACGTTGTGTTAAGTAGTGTTGCGTTACGTTGTGTTACGTAGTGTTGCGTTGTGTTGCGTTACGTAGTGTTGCGTTGTGTTGCGTTACGTTGTGTTACGTAGTGTTGCGTTACGTTGTGTTACGTAGTGTTGCGTTACGTTGTGTTACGTAGTGTTGCGTTACGTGGTGTTACGTTGTGTTGCGCTACGTAGTGTTGCGTTGTGTTGCGTTACGTTGCGTTACGTATTGTTGCGTTACGTTGTGTTACGTAGTGTTACGTTTTGTTGCGTTACGTAGTGTTACGTTACGTTGTCTTACGTAGTGTTGCGTTATGTTGTGTTGCGTTGTGCTGCGTTACCTAGTGTTGCGTTGTGTTGCGTTACGTAGTGTTGCGTTACGTTGTGTTACGTAGTGTTGCGTTGTGTTGCGTTACGTTGTGTTACGTAGTGTTGCGTTGTGTTCCGTTACGTTGTGTTACGTAGTGTTGCGTTACGTTGTGTTACGTAGTGTTGCGTTACGTTGCGTTACGTAGTGTTGCGTTACGTTGTGTTACGTAGTGTTGCGTTGTGTTGCGTAACGTTGTGTTACGTAGTGTTGCGTTACGTTGTGTTGCGTTACGTTGTTTTACGTAGTGTTGCGTTACGTTGTGTTACGTAGTGTTGCGTTGTGTTGCGTTACGTTGTGTTACGTAGTGTTGCGTTACGTTGTGTTACGTAGTGTTGCGTTGTGTTGCGTTGTGTTGCGTTACGTTGTGTTACGTAGTGTTGCGTTGTGTTGCGTTACGTTGTGTTACGTAGTGTTGCGTTACGTTGTGTTACGTAGTGTTGCGTTGTGTTGCGTTACGTTGTGTTACGTAGTGTTGCGTTGTGTTGCGTTACGTTGTGTTACGTAGCGTTGTGTTACGTTGTGTTGCGTTACGTTGTGTTACGTAGTGTTGAGTTACGTTGTGTTACGTAGTGTTGCGTTAGTTTGTGTTACGTAGTGTTGCGTTGTGTTGCGTTACGTTGTGTTGCGTTGTGTTGCGTTACGTTGTGTTACGTAGTGTTGCGTTGTGTTGCGTTACGTTGTGTTACGTAGTGTTGCGTTACGTTGTGTTACGTAGTATTGCGTTGTGTTGCGTTACGTAGTGTTGCGTTGTGTTGCGTTACCTTGTGTTACGTAGTGTTGCGTTACGTTGTGTTACGTAGTGTTGCGTTACGTTGTGTTACGTAATGTTGCGTTACATAGTGCTGCGTTACGTTGTGTTACGTAGTGTTGCGTTGTGTTGCGTTACGTAGTGTTGCGTTGTGTTGCGTTACGTTGTGTTACGCAGTGTTGCGTTACGTTGTGTTACGTAGTGTTGCGTTACATTGTGTTACGTAGTGTTGCGTTAAGTTGTGTTACGTTGTGTTGCGTTGTGTTGCACTACGTAGTGTTGCGTTGTGTTGCGTTACGTTGTGTTACGTATTGTAGCGTTACGTTGTGTTACGTAGTATTGCGTTGTGTTGCGTTACGTTGCGTTACGTAGTGATACGTTACTTTGTGATTCGTAGTGTTGCGTTACGTTGTGTTGCGTTGTGTTGCGTTACCTAGTGTTGCGTTGTGTTGCGTTACGTAGTGTTGCGTTACGTTGTGTTACATAGTGTTGCGTTGTGTTGCGTTACGTTGTGTTACGTAGTGTTGCGTTACGTTGTGTTACGTAGTGTTGCGTTACGTTGTGTTACGTAGTGTTGCGTTACGTTGTGTTACGTAGTGTTGCGTTGTGTTGCGTTACGTTGTGTTACGTAGTGTTGCGTTGTGTTGCGTTACGTTGTGTTACGTAGCGTTGCGTTACGTTGTGTTGCGTTACGTTGTGTTACGTAGTGTTGAGTTACGTTGTGTTACGTAGTGTTGCGTTGGGTTGCGTTGGGTTGCGTTACGTTGTGTTACGTAGTGTTGCGTTGTGTTGCGTTACGTTGTGTTACGTTGTGTTGCGTTACGTTGTGTTACGTAGTGTTGCGTTGTGTTGCGTTACGTTGTGTTACGTAGTGTTGCGTTACGTTGTGTTGCGTTGTGTTGCGTTGTGTTGCGTTACGTTGTGTTACGTAGTGTTGCGTTGTGTTGCGTTGTGTTGCGTTGTGTTGCGTTACGTAGTGTTACGTAGTGTTGCGTTGTGTTGCGTTCCGTAGTGTTACGTAGCGTTGCGTTGTGTTGCGTTACGTAGTGTTGCGCTGTGTTGCGTTACGTTGTGTTACGTTGTGTTACGTAGTGTTACGTAGTGTTACGTAGTGTTGCGTTGTGTTGCGTTACGTTGCGTTGTGTTGCGTTACGTTGCGTTGTGTTGCGTTACGTTGCGTTACGTTGCGTTACGTTGTGTTACGTAGTGTTGCGTTAGGTTGCGTTACGTTGTGTTACGTAGTGTTGCGTAACGTTGCGTTACGTAGTGTTGCGTTGTGTTGCGTTGTGTTGCGTTACGTTGTGTTGCGTTGCGTTGCGTTACTTTGTGTTGCGTTGCGTTACGTAGTGTTGCGTTGTGTTGCGTTGTGTTGCGTTGTGTTGCGTTGCGTTGTGTTGCGTTGTGTTGCGTTGTGTTGCGTTGTGTTGCGTTGTGTTGCGTTGTGTTGCGTTACGTTGTGTTGCGTTGTGTTGCGTTGTGTTGCGTTGTGTTGCGTTGTGTTGCGTTACGGTCGCAGATTCTTGGCTGAATTTTAATTAATAAAAGTTCTGAGAAACTTTTTTAATTAAATAGAATGTGCAATGTGTTGCGAGGGTCGAGTCACGTCCAGTGTGTTGCGAGGGTCGAGTCACGTCCAGTGTGTTGCGAGGGTCGAGTCACGTCCAGTGTGTTGCGAGGGTCGAGTCACGTCCATGTGTGTTGCGAGGGTCGAGTCACGTCCAGTGTGTTGCGAGGGTCGAGTCACGTCCAGTGTGTTGCGAGGGTCGAGTCACGTCCAGTGTGTTGCGAGGGTCGAGTCACGTCCAGTGTGTTGCGAGGGTCGAGTCACCGTCCCAGTGTGTTGCGAGGGTCGAGTCACGTCCAGTGTGTTGCGAGGGTCGAGTCACGTCCAGTGTGTTGCGAGGTCAAGTCACGTCCAGTGTGTTGCGAGGGTCGAGTCACGTCCAGTGTGTTGCGAGGTCGAGTCAGTCCAGTGTGTTGCGAGGTCGAGTCACGTCCCAGTGTGTTGCGAGGGTCGAGTCACGTCCAGTGTGTTGCGAGGGTCGAGTCATGTCCAGTGTGTTGCGAGGGTCGAGTCATGTCCAGTGTGTTGCGAGGTCGAGTCACGTCCAGTGTTTGCGAGGGTCGAGTCACGTCCAGTGTGTTGCGAGGGTTGAGTCACGTCCAGTGTGTTGCGAGGGTCGAGTCACGTCCAGTGTGTTGCGAGGGTCGAGTCACGTCCAGTGTGTTTGCGAGGGTTGAGTCACGTCCAGTGTGTTGCGAGGGTCGAGTCATGTCCAGTGGTGTTGCGAGGGTCGAGTCACGTCCAGTGTGTTGCGAGGGTCGAGTCACGTCCAGTGGTGTTGCGAGGGTCGAGTCACGTCCAGTGTGTTGCGAGGGTCGAGTCATGTCCAGTGTGTTGCGAGGGTCGAGTCACGTCCATGTGTTTGCGAGGGTCGAGTCACGTCCAGTGTGTTGCGAGGGTCGAGTCACGTCCAGTGTGTTGCGAGGGTCGAGTCACGTCCAGTGTGTTGGCGGGGTCGAGTCACGTCCAGTGTGTTGCGGGTCGAGTCACGTCCAGTGTGTTGCGGAGGGTTGAGTCACGTCCAGTGTGTTGCGAGGGTCGAGTCACGTCCAGTGTGTTGCGAGGGTCGAGTCACGTCCAGTGTGTTGCGAGGGTCGAGTCACGTCCAGTGTGTTGCGAGGGTCGAGTCACGTCAGTGTGTTGCGAGGGTCGAGTCACGTCAGTGTGTTGCGAGGTTGAGTCACGTCCAGTGTGTTGCGAGGGTTGAGTCACGTCCAGTGTGTTGCGAGGGTCGAGTCACGTCCGTGTGTTGCGAGGGTCGAGTCAGTCCAGTGTGTGCGAGGGTCGAGTCACGTCCAGTGTGTTGCGAGGGTCGAGTCACGTCCAGTGTGTTGCGAGGTCGAGTCACGTCCAGTGTGTTGCGAGGGTCGAGTCACGTCCAGTGTGTTGCGAGGGTCGAGTCACGCCCAGTGTGTTGCGAGGGTCGAGTCACGTCCAGTGTGTTGCGAGGGTCGAGTCACGTCCAGTGTGTTGCGAGGGTTCAGTCACGTCCAGTGTGTTGCGGGGTCGAGTCACGTCCAGTGTGTTGCGAGGGTCGAGTTTACGTCCAGTGTGTTGCGAGGTCGAGTTACGTCCAGTGTGTTGCGAGGGTCGAGTCACGTCCAGTGTGTTGCGAGGGTCGAGTCACGTCCAGTGTGTTGCGAGGGTCGAGTTACGTCCAGTGTGTTGCGAGGGTCGAGTTACGTCCAGTGTGTTGCGAGGGTCGAGTCACGTCCAGTGTGTTGCGAGGGTCGAGTCACGTCCAGTGTGTTGCGAGGGTCGAGTCACGTCCAGTGTGTTGCGAGGGTTGAGTCACGTCCAGTGTGTTGCGAGGGTTGAGTCACGTCCAGTGTGTTGCGAGGGTCGAGTCACGTCCAGTGTGTTGCGAGGGTTGAGTCACGTCCAGTGTGTTGCGAGGGTCGAGTCACGTCCAGTGTGTTGCTAGGGTCGAGTTACGTCCAGTGTGTTGCGAGGGTTGAGTCACGTCCAGTGTGTTGCGAGGGTCGAGTCACGTCCAGTGTGTTGCGAGGGTCGAGTCACGTCCAGTGTGTTGCGAGGGTCAAGTCACGTCCAGTGTGTTGCGAGGGTCGAGTCACGTCCAGTGTGTTGCGAGGGTCGAGTCACGTCCAGTGTGTTGCGAGGGTCGAGTCACGTCCAGTGTGTTGCGAGGGTCGAGTCACGTCCAGTGTGTTGCGAGGGTCGAGTCATGTCCAGTGTGTTGCGAGGGTCGAGTCATGTCCAGTGTGTTGCGAGGGTCGAGTCACGTCCAGTGTGTTGCGAGGGTCGAGTCACGTCCAGTGTGTTGCGAGGGTTGAGTCACGTCCAGTGTGTTGCGAGGGTCGAGTCACGTCCAGTGTGTTGCGAGGGTCGAGTCACGTCCAGTGTGTTGCGAGGGTTGAGTCACGTCCAGTGTGTTGCGAGGGTCGAGTCATGTCCAGTGTGTGTTGCGAGGGTCGAGTCACGTCCAGTGTGTTGCGAGGGTCGAGTCACGTCCAGTGTGTTGCGAGGGTCGAGTCACGTCCAGTGTGTTGCGAGGGTCGAGTTACGTCCAGTGTGTTGCGAGGGTCAAGTCACGTCCAGTGTGTTGCGAGGGTCGAGTCACGTCCAGTGTGTTGCGAGGGTTGAGTCACGTCCAGTGTGTTGCGAGGGTTGAGTCACGTCCAGTGTGTTGCGAGGGTCGAGTCACGTCCAGTGTGTTGCGAGGGTTGAGTCACGTCCAGTGTGTTGCGAGGGTCGAGTCACGTCCAGTGTGTTGCGAGGGTTGAGTCACGTCCAGTGTGTTGCGAGGGTCGAGTCACGTCCAGTGTGTTGCGAGGGTTGAGTCACGTCCAGTGTGTTGCGAGGTTGAGTCACGTCCAGTGTGTTGCGAGGGTCGAGTCACGTCCAGTGTGTTGCGAGGGTTGAGTCACGTCCAGTGTGTTGCGAGGGTCGAGTCACGTCCAGTGTGTTGCGAGGGTCGAGTCACGTCCAGTGTGTTGCGAGGGTCGAGTCACGTCCAGTGTGTTGCGAGGGTCGAGTCACGTCCAGTGTGTTGCGAGGGTTGAGTCACAGCTCCCGGACCCGCCTCCCAGCTAACTAGTACCCTCTTTACTCATTCATGCCCTTTATACCTACTCTTGAAGCTGTGTCTGATGTTTTGTATCCCTGTTGTGCTGACCTGTGTCTTCAGCTGGTGAGTCTTCACGTGTTTCTCACTATTTATTGTATTTAAGTGCGTGTGAACTTTGTATGTCGTGGCTATGTTTCTCCATGTTCTTTATGCTGTGGTGCTATGGTGTGTGATGGTGCTGTGATGTGCGGTGGTGCTTTGGTATATGGTGGTGCTGTGGTGTATGGTGGTGCTGTGGTGTGTGATGGTGCTGTGGTGTATGGTGGTGTTGTGATGTGTGGTGGTGCTGTGGTGTGTGGTGGTACTGTGATGTGTGGTGGTGCTGTGGTGTGTGGTGGTGCTGTGGTGTATGGTTGTGCTGTGATATGTGATGGTGCTGTGGTGTATGATGGTGCTGTGATGTTTGGTGGTGCTCTGGTGTATGGTGGTGCTGTGATGTGGTGGTGGTGCTGTGGTGTATGGTGGTGCTGTGGTGTATGATGGTGCTGTGATGTGTGGTGGCGCTGTGGTGTGTGGTGGTGCTGTGGTGTGTGGTGTGTTGTGGTGTATTATGGTTCTGTGATGTGTGTGGTTGCTGTGGTGTATGGTGGTGTTGTGGTGTGTGGTGTGTGGTGGTGCTGTGGTGTATGGTGGTGCTGTGATGTGTGGGGGTGCTGTGGAGTATGGTGGTGCTGTGATGTGTGTGGTGCTGTGGTGTATGGTGGTGCTGTGATATGTGGTGGTGCTGTGGAGTATGGTGGTGCTGTGATGTGTGGTGGTGCCGTGGTGTATGATGGTGCTGCAATGTGTGGTGGTGCTGTGGCGAATGGTGGTGCTGTGGTGTATGATGGTGCTGTGATATGTGGTGGTGCTGTGGTGTATGGGTGGTGCTGTGGTGTATGATGGTGCAGTGATGTATGGTGGTGCTGTGGTGTATGGTGGTTCTGTGATGTATGGTGGGGCTGTGGTGGTGCTGTGATGTGTGGTGGTGCTGTGGTGTATGGTGGTGCTGTGATGTGTGGGTGGTGCTGTGGTGTATGGTGGTGATGTGGTGTGCGGTGGTGCTGTGGTGTATGGTGGTGCTGTGATGTGCGGTGGTGATGTGGTGTATGGTGGTGCTGTGATGTGTGGTGGTGCTGTGGTGTGTGGTGGTGCTGTGATGTGTGGTGGTGCTGTGGTTGTGTGGTGCTGAGATGTATGGTGGTGCTGTGGTGTATGGTGGTGCTGTGGTGTGTGGTGGTGCTGTGGTGTATGGTTGTGCTGTGATATGTGGTGGTGTTGTGTATGGTGGTGCTGTGATGTGTGGTGGTGCTGTGATGTATGGTGGTGCTGTGATATGTGGTGGTGCTGTGGTGTATGGTGGTGCTGTGATGTGTGGTGGTGCTGTGATATGTGTTGGTGCTGTGGTGTATGGTGGTGCTGTGGTGTGTGTGTGCTGTGGTGTACAGTGGTGCTGTGATGTGTAGTGGTGCTGAGGTGTGGTGGTTCTGTGGTGTGTGGTGGTTCTGTTTTGTGTGGTGTGCTGGGATGTGTGGTGGTGCTGTGGTGTATGGTGGAGATGTGATGTGTGGTGCTGCTGAGATGTGTGGTGGTGCTGTGGTGTGTGGTGGTGCTGTAATGTGTGGTGCTGCTGTGATGTGTGGTGGTGCTGTGGTGTGGGTGTGCTGTGATGTGTGGTGGTGCTGTGATGTGTGGTGGTGCTGTAGTGTATGGTGGTGCTGTGGTGTGTGGTGGTGCTGTTTTGTGTGGTGGTGCTGGGATGTTTGGTGGTGCTGTGGTGTATGGTGGAGATGTGATGTATGGTGGTGCTGTGGTGTGTGGTGGTGCTGAGATGTGTGGTGGTGCTGTGGTGTGTGGTGTGCTGTGATGTCTGGTGGTACAGTGGTGTGTTGTGGTGCTGTGATATGTGGTGGAGCTGTGGTGTGTGGTGGTGCTGTAGTGTGTGGTGGGCTGTGATGTGTGGTGGTGCTGTGGTGTGTGGTGGTGCTGAGATGTGTGGTGATGCTGTGGTGTGTGGTGGTGCTGAGATGTGTGGTGGTGCTGTGGTGTGTGGTGGTGCTGTGATGAGTGGTGGTGCTGTGATGTGTGGTGGTGCTGTGGTGTATGGTGGTGCTGTGGTGTGTGTTGGTGCTGTGAGTGTGGTGGTGCTGTGGTGTTGGTGGTGATGTGGTATATGGTGGTGCTGTGGTGTGTGGTGGTGTGCTGAGATGTGTGGTTGTGCTGTGGTGTGTGTGGTGGTGCTGTGATATGTGGTGGTGCTGTGATGTGGTGGTGCTGTGGTGTATGGTGGTGCTGTGGTGTGTGGTGGTGCTGTTTTGTGTGGTGGTGCTGGGATGTGTGGTGGTGCTGTGGTGAATGGTGGTGATGTGGTGCATGGTGGTGCTGTGGTGTGTGGTGGTGCTGAGATGTGTGGTGGTGCTGTGGTGTGTGGTGGTGCCGTGATATCTGGTGGTACAGTGGTGTGTGGTGGTGCTGTGATATGTGGTGGAGCTGTGGTGTGTGGTCGTGCTGTGGTGAGTGGTGGTGCTGTGATGCGTGGTGGTGCTGTGTGTGTGGTGGTGCTGAGATGTGTGGTGATGCTGTGGTGTGTGGTGGTGCTGAGATGTGGTGGTGCTGTGGTGTGTGGTGGTGCTGTGTGTGTGGTGGTGCTGTGATGTGTGTGGTGCTGTGGTGTATGGTGGTGCTGTGGTGTGTGTTGGTGCTGTGATGTGTGGTCGTGCTGTGGTGTGTGGTGGTGATGTGGTGTATGTGGTGCTGTGGTGTGGTGGTGCTGAGATGTGGGTGGTGCTGTGGTGTGTGGTGGTGCTGTGTGTGTGGTGGTGCTGTGATGTGTGGTGGTGCAGTGGTGTGTGGTGGTGCTGTAATGTGTGGTGGTGCTGTGGTGTATGGTGGTGCTGTGGTGTGTGGTGGTGCTGTGGTGTGTGGTGGTGATGTGGTGTGTGGTGGTGCTGTGGTGTGTGGTGGTGCTGTGATGTGTGGTGGTGCTCTGGTGTGGGGTGGTGATGTGGTGTATGGTGGTGCTGTGGTGTGTGGTGGTGCTGAGATGTGTGATGGTGCTGTGGTGTGTGGTGGTGCTGTGATGTGTGGTGGTGCTGTGGTGTGTGATGGTGCTGTGAGTGTGGTGGTGCTGTGGTGTGTGGTGGTGCTGTTGTGTGTGGTGGTGCTGTTGTGTGTGGTGGTGCTGTGGTGTGTGGCGGTGCTGTGATGTGTGGTGATGCTGTGGTGTTTGATGGTGATGTGGTGTATAGTTGTGCCGTGATGTGTGGTGGTGCTGTGATGTGTGCTGTGATATGTGGTGGTGCTGCGATGTGTGTTGGTGCTGTGATGTGTGGTGTGCTGTGATGTTGTGTGGTGCTGTGGTGTGTGGTGGTGCTGTGGTGTGTGGTGGTGCTGTGATGTGTGGTGGTGCTGTGGTGTGTGGTGGTGTCTGTGATGTGTGGTGGTGCTGTGGTGTGTGGTGGTACTGTGATGTGTGGTGGTGCTGTGGTGTGTGGTGTGCTGTGATGTTTGGTGGTGCTGTGATGTTTGGTGGTGATGTGGTGTATAGTGGTGCTGTGATGTGTGGTGGTGCTGTGATGTTTGGTGGTGCTGTGATATGTGGTGGTGGTGCTATGTGTGTTGGTTCTGTGATGTGGTGTGGTGATATGATGTGTGGTGGTGCTGTGGTGTGTGGTGATGTTGTGGTGTATGGTGGTGCTGAGATGTGTGGTGCTGCTGTGGTGTGTGGTGGTGCTGTGATGTTGGTGTGCTGTGGTGTGTGGTGGTGCTGTGATGTGTGTGGTGCTGGTGGTGTGTGGTGGTGCTGTGGTGTATGGTGGTGCTGTGGGTATGGTGGTGCTGTGGTGTATGGTGGTGCTGTGGTGTATGGTGGTGCTGAGGTGTATGGTGGTGCTGTGGTGTATGGTGGTGCTGTGGTGTATGGTGGTGCTGTGGTGTATGGTGGTGCTGTGGTGTATGGTGGTGCTGCGGTGTATGGTGGTGCTGTGGTGTATGGTGGTGCTGTGGTGTATGGTGGTGCTCTGATGTGTGGTGGTGCTGTGATGTGTGGTGGTGCTGTGGTGTGTGGTGGTGCTGTGATGTACAGTAGTACTGTGATAAGATAAGATAAGATAAGATTTCGTTGGGATTTTTAACCCCGGAGGGTTAGCCACCCAGGATAACCCAAGAAAGTCAGTGCGTCATCGAGGACTGTCTAACTTATTTCCATTGTGGTCCTTAATCTTGTCCCCCAGGATGCGACCCACACCAGTCGACTAACACCCAGGTACCTATTTGCTGCTAGGTGAACAGGACAACAGGTGTAAGGAAACGTGTCGAAATGTTTCCACCCGCCGGGAATCGAACCCGGGCCCTCCGTGTGTGAAGCGGGAGCTTTAGCCACCAGTACTGTGATGTACAGTAATACTGTGATGTACAGTAATACTGTGATGTACAGTAATACTGTGATGTACAGTAATACTGTGATGTACAGTAATACTGTGATGTACAGTAATACTGTGATGTACAGTAATACTGTGATGTACAGTAGTACTGTGATGTACAGTAGTACTGTGATGTACAGTAGTACTGTGATGTACAGTAGTACTGTGATGTACAGTAGTACTGTGATGTACAGTAATACTGTGATGTACAGTAGTACTGTGATGTACAGTAGTACTGTGATGTACAGTAATACTGTGATGTACAGTAGTACTGTGATGTACAGTAGTACTGTGATGTACAGTAATACTGTGATGTACAGTAGTACTGTGATGTACAGTAGTACTGTGATGTACAGTAGTACTGTGATGTACAGTGCTACACAAACCATGGTGAACTACACACTGTCATTGTACACTCACTAATCCCTGTATTTAAGTTTATTTACGTACGTAGACACATAAATACACTGACACAAATTATCATGCATAATAACTTATAAATTACATTCCAGGAAAACCCAGAAAAGTCAAAGTGCCTTTTTTGGGTCCCTGATGAAGAATTACAAACCCAGGAATGGATGGCGTTAGAACCCATGGCGGTTGCAAGGCTGCACATGATGCAACTTGCACCAGATTACCCCATTTAGCTTGAGTGAGCGTCAGCTAAAAGGAAAATCTGTACACCTTAATCCGCCGTAGCTGGCGCTAAGTGCGCCGTAAATTCCCTGCCAGCGTAACTTTGGTCTTGCAACGGAAGGTTAAGTTTGATTAATGCTGGTCGAGTTGTGCCTCTCACCTGGACTGTCTGCAAGTTGCAGGTGCAATCCTGCGCTCTCTTGTATGGGACTGGAGCGCACTGATGTGGGATTGGATCATACTTATATGGGACTGGATCGTACTTATGTGGGATTGGATCATACTTATATGGGATTGGATCGTACCTATACGGGATTCGATCGTACCTATGTGGGATTGGATCGTACTTATGTGGGATTGGATCGTACTTGTGTGGGATTCGATCGTACTTATATGGGATTGGATCGTACTTATGTGGGATTGGATCATACTTATATGGGATTGGATCGTACCTATACGGGATTGGATCGTACCTATGTGGGATTGGATCGTACTTATGTGGGATTGGATCTTACTTATGTGGGATTGGATCATACTTATATGGGATTGGATCGTACTTATGTGGGATTGGATCGTACTTATGTGGGATTGGATGGTACTTATGTGGGATTGGATCGTACTTATGTGGGATTGGATCGTACTTATGTGGGATTGGATCGTACTTATGTGGGATTGGATCGTATTTATATGGGATTGGATCATGCTTATATGGGATTGGATCATATTTATATAGGATTGGATCGTACTTATATGGGAGTGAATCGTAATTATATGGGACTGGATTATTCCCTTATACGGGACTGGATCATATTCTTGTATGGGATTGGATCATAGCTTTATTTGGCATTGGATCGTACTCGTATATAGGATTGGATCATACTCTTATATTGGACTGGATCGTACTCTTGTCTGAGATTGGATCGTAACCTTAAATGGAACTGGATCATACTTATATGAGATTGGAATGCACTTTTATATGGGATTGGATCGTACTTATATGGACTGAATCGTTATTTTATGGAATTAGATCGCACTCTTATGTGGAATTGGACTATATTCTTATATTGTATAGGATAGAGGATTTGAAACACATACACGTCTCGGTGTACATACAGATATACACACCTTCCTGTGTACACATGACATATACACATCTCCAGTCGTATATACACAGACATATACGAGAATGTGTATGAAATTTGTGTATATACACATGGAATTTTTTAAACGAACTGAAATAATGGTGGGTCAAAAATGTATATTGAATTTTTAAACATAGTGGGACAAAGCAGTTTATATATATATATATATATATATATATATATATATATATATATATATATATATATATATATATATATATATATATATATATATATATATATATATATATATATATATATATATATATATATTTGAATTAAATTATTTCAGGCTATAATTAAATCCAAACACAATGAGATTAGTGATGGGTCATAAAACGGAATAGTGTGTGACGTACACAGTGTGAGGATCATTATACAGTGTGAGGATCGTATAGTGTGTGACATACACGGTGTGAGGATCATTATACAGTCTAAGGATCGTACACAGTAAGTGGATCATACACAGTGTGAGGATCATACACAGTGTGAGGATCATACACAGTGTGAGGATCATACACAGTGTGAGGATGTGAGGCCGGGTTCCTGACTCATGACTCACTCATGAGTCCAACATAACAATGTAATCTACATGTGAATAAATCACTAAGGTTTGAATCCTCTCTGCCGCACTAGCAACAAAAAAAAAGAGAGAGATACAATATAAATAAGTGAGATTAAGTCGTAATAAAGACAGGATCACAACCTCTCCTTCTGGTTTTTCATACATATTCACCACTGGTTGTAATTTTTCTCATTCGTAACGTTGCTCTTCAAAGGACTCATTTCCATGTGTCGTGAATCACTCATTGCATTCTGACAGTCAACAGATTTATCCAGTTAATTTGTCACAAAGCTTTGAGCTCATCCCTCAAACACTGAAAAACAAGATAGCGAAAAAAATGGCATAAAAAACATATATGATTTTCCTCCCTCGCCAAAATGTTCGCTGGCAAATCTTAAAGAGATCACCACTGCTGATATGGGTGGGAATTATTAAATGGAACTGATGTATAAAATATTCCTGGCTGTAAAAATAGTGTTGATTGTGGAAGGTGGGAATGGGGAATGGTTGGAAGACCTGGGAAGGGGGAGTGGGGGTATGATAGACTGATAGATATTTATTATGATTTGAATGATGTGGTGGAGGCAAACTCAGTGCACAGCTTCAGAAGTAGGTATGATATGGTCCAAGAGGCCGATCAAAGTGCTGTAAGGAGGCGGGGCCAGGAGTTGAGTCTCGACCCTCGCTAACACAACTCGGTGATTGCACAGACACACACACGATGTTCCAGGGAGGGGACACAGAAACAAGAGGCCACAATTGGAAGTTGAAGACACAAATGAGTCAGAGAGATAGTAGGAAGTATTTCTTCAGTCATAGAGTTGTAAGGCAGTGGAATAGCCTAGAAAATGACGTAGTGGAGGCAGGAACCATACACAGTTTTAAAACGAGGTTTGATAAAGCTCATGGAGCGGGGAGAGAGAGGGCCCAGTAGCAACCGGTGAAGAGGCGGGGCCAGGAGCTAAGAATCGACCCCTGCAACCACAAATAGGTGAGTACAAATAGGTGAGTACAAATAGGTGAGTACATATACTTACACACACAGAAGACGTAAGATATAGCTCCTGGGGCAGGGAGAGAGAGAGGACCTAGTAGCTACCAGCGAAGAGGTCTGGCCAGGAGCTGTGAATCGACCCTTGCAACACGAATAGGTGACCACACACACATGCTCACACACACACACACACACACACACACACACACACACACACACACACACACACACACACACACACACACACACACACACACACACACACACAACGTTAACTTCACAACCGTCCTCATTACAGCGCTGGATGTCGACCTTGTCCTTTGATTTGCTTCTTAGCGTCTAAGGCTTCAAAGAAGAGCTGGAACAGAGTAAGGAGGATGAGAAGTGAGTGAGTGAGTGAGTGAGTGAGTGAGTGAGTGAGTGAGTGAGTGAGTGAGTGAGTGAGTGAGTGAGTGAGTGAGTGAGTGAGTAAGAGTGTGTTGAATTATCGTTTCCTCTGAGTGCACGGTGGGAATCACGTAGTATTAGATGACAAGAATTACAGAAACGAGCATTAAAATGAGAACAATAAAAATAAAAAGATCGAAAAAGATCAAGTCTTCTCTTTTCCAGGTTCTGGAGACATATATTTCAGCCACATTTCCCTCAGAAGTTGTCTGGAAGGACCAGAACCATCACACAGTCTGGCTCCTTCACATTGTATTACATCTGACCTTAATGTTTACCATCATAATGGCCAGGACCACGAACGGTGTCTTCTTTAACTCCAGAGCCACAAGCAGATCCTTCTTTAACTCCAGAACTACGAGTGGATTCCTTTCTCAATCCATTTCTTCAAAAACCCATTTTTTCCCGAGTGCTGGCATATTTTCATGATGCTGGACGATATTCAGTGACTACAATTCCTTAGCCACAAATCATCGTCCATGAACACCTAAGCTACAAAACGAAACGAAAACTAAATGATGCTTTGGTTCGTCTAATTATTTTCAAATCTGAGACCGAGCCGCGGGGGCGTTGACACGCGAAACCCTCTCCAGGTAAACTCCAGGTAAATCGAGAGTGAGAGACAGAAGGGGGAATAAAATGTCAGAGGTAGAGGGTGAGCCAGCAGCCAAGGTCAGGTAAGTTACACGGTAGAGAATAAACGTACACGAATGAATTAGCGTGGAACACATTTACTGAAGATGTTTCGGTCCTGGGACCTTGAATCACTACTAACGTATGTACGTGAAGTGCATTCACTCTAAATTCTTGGTATTTTCTGCCTTCTTACTCCCAAGTTACGTGTGCTTTGATTACAGCATTTGACAGTGTACTTGGAGTAGCAGACATCCACGGAAACAAAGATGGAGCAAGGAATCACGTTAGGAATGTTGTGTATGACGTCTGATTCAACAAGACGACATCTGTGACGGACTGATTCAACTAGACGACATCTGTGACGGACTGATTCAACAAGATAACATCTGTGACGGACTGATTCAACAAGATAACATCTGTGACGGACAGTATCAACAGAGGACTAACTCGACGAATGAGCCACAATGTCCATCATCTGGGATGCACACGTACGAACTTCATCAAATTCATCAATGTTCCTGCATTATGTCTGATCTCAAGACGACCAACTTGATGGTTATAATCTGTATCACGACTGAGAGAAACTTTTCCTCTGCCAACAAGGTGAACATTTCTTGTGTGTTTAAGTCTGATGGGAAAACGAGCGGCACGTTTCGCTAATACAATAGCAAGGAGGACCTCAGAGCACACACTCGAAACATGGACTCGAGGAGAATACACAAATAACCCGCACAAAGGAGAGAGGAGCTTACGACGACGTTTCGGTCCCTTTCCTTGTCCTTAGACTGACCCCACCACCACTTTTACTACTACTACTACTACTACTACTACTACCACTACTACTACTACTACTACTACTACTACCACTACTACTACTACTACTACTACTACTACTACTACTACTACTACTACTACTACTACCACCACCACCACTACTACTACTACTACTACTACTACTATACTATACTACTACTACCACCACCACTACTACTACTACTACTACTACTACTACTACTACTACTACTACTACTGCTACTACTACTACTACTACCACCACTACTACTACTACTACTACTACTACTACTACTACTACTACTACTACTACTACCACTACTACTACTACTACTACTACTACTACTACTACTACCACTACCAGCATAACCACTACCACTGCTTCTTCCTCTCTTCGTCCCGTCCCTGCCCCCTCGCCTATATAAACTGGCTCCCTCACTCTCTTGTGTTAGTGTGACTTGTAAATAGTCCAAATCGGACCGAAACGTCGTCGTAAGCGTCTGCCATGTGCGGGTTATTTGTGTATCGTTCCAGTCACGGTATTGTGTCTTGTTGCTCTTAAAGAGTGGGGAAATTTCAGCCAGAATTGTTACCAAGTGTATTGGTTTAGCGACAAGTAATTTAATATCCACGAACGAAGGGAATTTATAAGTATGTGTAAATTATAAAGATATAGAGGTCAAAATACCAGTGTCTTCACAAGATAAGTGAATTTAGCAGTGATAAATATCTCTGTAACAGAGTCAGCAGATGTTACCAAACCAGAAATATCTCTGTAACAGAGTCAGCAGATGTTACCAAACCAGAAATATCTCTGTAACAGAGTCAGCAGATGTTACCAAACCAGAAATATCTCTGTAACAGAGTCAGTAGATGTTACCAAACCAGAAATATCTCTGTAACAGAGTCAGTAGATGTTACCAAACCAGAAATATCTCTGTAACAGAGTCAGCAGATGTTACCAAACCAGAAATATCACTGTAACAGAGTCAGCAGATGTTACCAAACCAGAAATATCTCTGTAACAGAGTCAGCAGATGTTACCAAACCAGAAATATCTCTGTAACAGAGTCAGTAGATGTTACCAAACCAGAAATATCTCTGTAACAGAGTCAGTAGATGTTACCAAACCAGAAAAATCGTTAAGAATACAAGATTAATTTTCAATTTCAGAGAGGAAAAACTGAGGTTCACAGATGTGAACCTCACGAAGGAAGAGAAAAAATAGGAACCCATTTATTAAGAGTGTAAAGCGTGATGCATGTGCGGTGGCCAGGCTTGCAGAGACGGACAAATAAGCCGGCCAACGCAGGTGGCCAGGCTTGCAGGAGAGGGAACAATATAAGCCGGCCACACAGCGTGGCCAGGCTTGCAGGAGAGGACAATAAAGCCGGCCACACAGCGGTGGCCAGGCTTGCAGGAGAGGGACAATATAAGCCGGCCACACAGCGGTGGCCAGGCTTGCAGGAGAGGGACAATATAAGCCGGCCACACAGCGGTGGCAGGCTTGCAGGAGAGGGACAATATAAGCCGGCCACACAGCGGTGGCCAGGCTTGCAGAGAGGGACAATATAAGCCGGCCACACAGCGGTGGCCAGGCTTGCAGGAGAGGGACAATATAAGCCGGCCACACAGCGGTGGCCAGGCTTGCAGGAGAGGGACAATATAAGCCGGCCACACAGCGGTGGCCAGGCTTGCAGGAGAGGACAATATAAGCCGGCCACACAGCGGTGGCCAGGCTTACAGGAGGAGGGACAATATAAGCCGGCCACACAGCGGTGGCCAGCTTACAGGAGAGGGACAATATAAGCCGGCCACACAGCGGTGGCCAGGCTTGCAGGAGAGGGACAATATAAGCCGGCCACACAGCGGTGGCCAGGCTTGCAGGAGAGGGACAATATAAGCCGGCCACACAGCGGTGGCCAGCTTGCAGGAGAGGGACAATATAAGCCGGCCACACAGCGGTGGCCAGGCTTGCAGGAGAGGGACAATATAAGCCGGCCACACAGCGGTGGCCAGGCTTGCAGGAGAGGGACAATATAAGCCGGCCACACAGCGGTGGCCAGGCTTGCAGGAGAGGGACAATATAAGCCGGCCACACAGCGGTGGACAGGCTTGCAGGAGAGGGACAATATAAGCCGGCCACACAGCGCAGGTTAAGAACATAACGAAGTAGTTAGTTAAAATCCCATTCTGCTGCGGACTTAGTGGATGGAAGAAGATTAAGAGGAACGAGAAAAGGATTGGAGAGGCCGGAGAACAACAAGAACTAGAGCTCAACCCTGGCGAACTGAAATAAGAATTAAACAACGTCTTCTCTGTCTCTCTCTTATACACTGGGTTTTACAAGGTTAGGTTAAGGTTCCTAATTTTATATTGCAAGGTGAGAGCTGTTACCTACATCACCTCATTTGAAAGCCTGTTTATTGCTATGAGACATACAGGATGAAGTTGGAGCTATCTGTGGGCCAGCAATTTCACTTCAATTGTCTTTTTGATGTGCGAACATGTTCCAGAGTCTAGTCATCCCAGGGATAAATGGAGAAGGTTACAGCCAGAGTTAAGTTGCTGCTTCCTGCCCGTCTTGTGGTGTAGAAGCTTATTTCACGCTGTCCTCGGAGTGGATACAAGTGTGGTACTTTGACAATATTGGCCTCGTACATAACAGTAAGGCCACCCACATCCCTCCTGTGTTGAAGGCTCTGCTGAAATGACAGAACTCTCTCTCTATCTCTCTCTGTCTCTCTCTCTCTCTCTCTCTCTCTCTCTCTCTCTCTCTCTCTCAAATCAGTAAGACCTGTGGTCCGGCTCCATTAAGGCGTGACGGATAAATTTCAATATTATCCGCACCAGTGTGTACCTTAATGAATATATGCATTAGTCTCCCCTAAAGTAATCTATATTGGATATCTGGAGTCAATGCTGGTCTCAGCACCTAGCTGCTGGTCTCAGCACCTAGCTGCATGGTCTCAGCACCTAGCTGCTGGTCTCAGCACCTAGCTGCTGGTCTCAGCACCTAGCTGCTGGTCTCAGCACCTAGCTGTTAGTCGCAGCACCTAGCTGCTGGTCTCAGCACCTAGCTGCTGGTCTCAGCACCTAGCTGCTGGTCTCAGCACCTAGCTGCTGGTCCTACAACTCCTCCTCCCTACCATCCCTCTCTCCATCACTCACTGTTTATGTGACCACCGTCACAATAGTCACAAATCATCAGGAACCGCACATTTACCCTCGGGTACCGTGTGGTGACTGTGGTGACTGTGGTGACTGTGGTGACTGTGGTGACTGTGGTGACGGTGGTGACTGTGGTGACTGTGGTGACTGTGGTGACGGTGGTGACTGTGGTGACTGTGGTGACTGTGGTGACTGTGGTGACTGTGGTGACTGTGGTGACTGTGGTGACGGTGGTGACGGTGGTGACTGTGGTGACTGTGGTGACTGTGGTGACTGTGGTGACTGTGGTGCTGTGGTGACTGTGGTGAAATGTGGTGACGGTGGTGACTGTGGTGACTGTGGTGACTGTGGTGACTGTGGTGACGGTGGTGACTGTGGTGACAGTGGTGACTGTGGTGACTGTGGTGATGTGGTGCGGTGGTGACTGTGGTGACTGTGGTGACTGTGGTGACTGTTTGGGGATGTGGTGACGGTGGTGACGGTGGTGACTGTGGTGACTGTGGTGACTGTGGTGACGGTGGTGACTGTGGTGACTGTGGTGACTGTGGTGACTGTGGTGACGGTGGTGACTGTGGTGACTGTTGGTGATGTGGTGCTGTGGTGACTGTGGTGACTGTGGTGACTGTGGTGACTGTGGTGACGGTGGTGACGGTGGTGACGGTGGTTGACTGTGGTGACTGTGGTGACTTTGGGGGACTGTGGTGGGCTGTGGTATGTGGTGACTGTGGTGACTGTGGTGACTGTGGTGGGCGGTGGTGACGGTGGTGACGGTGGTGACTGTGGTGACTGTGGTGACTGTGGTGACTGTGGTGACTGTGGTGACTGTGGTGACCGTAGACATGAGCCAGACTAGTTAATTAAAGTGTTGGCGTGAGGGAACAGAGGGAGGGAGGGAGGGAGGGAGGGAGGGGGGGAGGGGGGGGAGGGGAGGGAGGGAGGGAGGAGGGAGGGAGGGAGGGAGGGTGGGAGGGAAAGGGGGGAGGGAGAAAGGGAGGGAGGGAGGGAGGGAGGGAGGGGGGGGGAGGGAGGGAGGGAGGGAGGGAGGGAGGGAGGGAGGGGGGGAGGGAGGGAGGGAGGGAGGGTCGATAGATAAATGGATGAATGGAGTGGAAACGACGAAGGGAAATGGAAAAGGCGATGACAGAAAAGAGGAGAGGGGCGGAGAGGGAAGAGGAAGAGGAAGAGGAAGAGGAAGAGGAAGAGGAAGAGGAAGAGCAAGAGAAATAATTATACAGTCGACGAGATGATTTTCTCTTCTCAACAAACATCAAAATTACTCCCCGGAGCATCAAAATTTCCCCAGGAGCATCAAAATTTTTTCCCCGGAGCATCTTTTACCCCAGGGCATCAATTACTCCCCGGAAGCATCAAATTACCCCAGGAGCATCATATTTCTCCCAGGGATCAATTTTTCTCCCGGGCATCATATTTTCTCCAGGAGCATATTATCCAGGAGCCAATATTACTCCAGGGCATCAACATTACTCCCCGGGGGATAATTTACTCCCCGGAGACAAATTACTCCCGGAGCATCAAATTATCCCAGGAGCACAAAATTACTCCCCGGAGCACAATATTATCCCGGAGTTCAATATTACTCCAGGAAAAATCAATATTCTCCCGGAGCATCAATATTACTCCCAGGGGCCAATTTACCCCCGGAGCATCAAAAATTTTACCCCAACAATAAAAAAAAAAATTTATCCCAAAATTAATATTAAACTCCCAACATCAAATTAAACCCCAAAAATCAATATTACCCCCCCCCCAACACATATTACTCCCCCGGGTAAAAACCCCCATCAATAAATTTTTTTCCCAGGGGGCTCAATTTTACTCCCCGGGGGAAACAAAATTATTCCCCGGACATCTTTAAAAAAATTATCCCAGGAGCATCAAATTACTCCCCCCAGGGATAATTTTTACTCCAGGGGCTCAAATTTTCTCCCCGGAGCTCAATATACTCCCAGGGGATCAAATTACTCCCGGAATCAATATTTAAAAAAACCCCCAGGGGAAAAAAACATCAATATTACTCCCGGGCATCAAATTATCCCCGGGCTCAATATTTCTCCCAGGGCATCAATATTACTCCCCGGGTATCAATATTACCCAGGACATAATATTACTCCCCGGGCATCAATATTACCCCGGAGCATCAAATTACTCCCGGAGCATCAATATTACTCCCAGGGGCACAAAATTTTTCTCCCAGGGCATAAAATTTCTCCCAGGAGTTCAAAATTATCCAGGAACACAATATTACTCCCGGAATAAATTTTTTCCCGGGCATCAATATTTCTCCCCGGGCCAATATTCTCCCCGGGAAACAAAATTAAATCCCCGGAAATCAAAATTACTCCCAGAGAAATATTTCTCCCGGAACATCAATATTACTCCCCGGGGGCTCAATATTACCCCCGGGCCCCAATTTTCCCAGGGCATCAAAATTAATCCCCGGGGCATCAATATTACCCCCGGGCACAATTTACTCCAGGAGCATCAATATTACTCCAGGAACATAAAATTTTCTCCCAGAATCAATATTATCCCCGGAGCATAATATTACTCCCAGGAATCAATATTTCTCCAGGAGCTCAATAATCCCCGGAATCAATTTATCCGGGGCATCAAAATTACTCCCGGAAACATCAATATTTTCTCCCCGGAGATAATATTACCCCGGGGGCTCAATTTACTCCCGGAACTCAAATTATCCCAGGAATCATATTACTCCCCGGAAAATTTCCCAGGGAAAACAATATTACTCCCCGGACTCAATATTACCCCAGGGCTCAAAATTACTCCCCATCAATTTACTCCAGGGAAAATCAATATTTTCCCCAGGAATTTAAATTCTCCAGGGGAAAACAATTTACTCCAAGGGAAAATAATTACCCCGGACATCAATTTTCTCCAGGAACAATATCTCCAAAAAAAAATCAATATTCTCCCCGGGAAATCATTTACTCCCCGGGAAATCAATATTCCCCGGATATCAAAAATTTTCTCAAGAAACATAAATTTCTCCCCGGAAAATCAAATTTTCTTGGAACATCGATATTACTCCCCAGGAAATCAATATTACTCCAGGAATAATATTATCCCCGGAACATCAAAAATTCCCCAGGGAAATTTTAAAATTACTCCAAAAAAATCATTTTTTCCCCGGAAAATCAATATTATCCAGAAAAACCCGATAAATACTCCCCCAAAAATAAATTTTCCGGAACATAAAAATTCCCAGGGAAAATCAATATTTCTCCCCGAAAAAACAATATTAATCCCCGGAAACATCAAATTTTTTTCCAAAACCAAAAATTACTCCCAGGAACATCATATTCTCCCAGAAAACAATTACTCCAAGGAAAATAAATTACTCCCGGAAATAATAATTACTCCCCGGAAAAATCTTTTTCTCCCCGGACTCAATATTATCCCCGGACATCAAAATTCTCCAAGAAAACTCAATTTACTCCCAGGAAACCAAAAATTATCCAGGGGAACAAATATTACTCCCGGAACAAATATTTTTCCCCAACATCAAAATTACTCCAGGGAAAATCAATATTACCCCAGGAAAAATCAATATTACCCAGGGAACATCAATATTACCAAAAAACATCAAAATTTTTCCCCCGGAAAATTTACTCCGGAAAATCAAAAAAATTTCTCCAAAGGAAAATCAATATTATCCAAGAAAAATCAAAATTCTCCCCGGAACATCAATATTTTTTTTAAAGGGAAAATCAATATTTCTCCAGGAACATCAAATTATCAAAAAAACATCAATTACTCCCGGAACACCCAAAATTAAATCCCCGGGGAAATCAAAATTTTCTCCAAGGAAATCATTTTTTCTCCAAGGAAATCAATATTTCTCCCCGGAAAAATAATATTCCCAGGGAAAATCAAATTTTAAAGGGAAAACCCAAAATTATCCCCGAAAATCACATATCCAGGAACTTTTTATCCCCGGGGCTCAAAATTTCTCCCGGAAAATCAATATTACCCAGGGAAAAAAATATTCTCCCAGGAAAAATCAATTACCCCAGGAACTAAAATATCCCAGGGAAAAATCTATTACTCCCAAAGGAAAAATCAAATTATCCAAGGGGGCTCATTTATCCCCGGAACATAATTTACCCCGGAACATCAAAATTTTTCCAGGAACATCATAATTTTCCCCGAAAAATCAAAAATTTTCCCCAGGAAAAAAATTTTATTCCCAGGAAAACGAATTTCTCCCCGGAAATAATAAAAATACTCCCCAAAAAACTCAATATTAATCCCCGGAAATAATATTACTCCCCGGAACATCAATATTACTTAGGAACATAAAATTATCCAGGGAAATCAATTTTACCCCAAAACATCAATATTATCCCCGGGAAAATCAAATTTCTCCCAAAACCAAAAAATTATCCCGGAAACAATATTACTCAAGAAAAATAATATTACTCCAGGGAAATAAAATTTCTCCCCGGAACTCAATAATTTACTCTAAAAAAACATAAAAATTCTCGGAACATATATTACTCCAAGAAATCAATATTCCCTCCGGCATCAATATTCTCCCGAAATCTATTTCCCAGGAAATCAAAATTTTCCCAAAAAACTCAATATTACTCAAAGGACATATATTACTAAAGGAACATCAAATTATAAACCCAACATCAAAATTTTTTCAAAAGGGAAAATCAATATTACTCCCAGGAACACAATATTACTAAAAAAAACTCAATATTACCCTGGAACATCAAAATATCCTGGAAAATCAATATTTTCCCGAACATCAATATTTTTTCCCCGGAACATCAATTTTTCGGAACATCAATATTACTAAAGGAACATCAATTTACTCCAGGAAATCAATATTTTCCAGGAACATCAAAACCCCGGAACATCAATATTACTCGGAACTCAAAATTTCTCCCGGAAATAATATTACTCCCGGGGAAACAAAATTACTCCCGGAACATCAATATTCTCCCAAAGGAAAATAAATTACTCCCGGAACATCAATATTACTCCCCCGGAAATCAATATTACTCCGGAACATCAATATTACTCCCAGGAAATCAATATACTCCCCCGGAAAATCAATATTACTCCAAAATCAATATTACTCCCGGAACTCAATAAACTCCCTGGGAAATCAATATTCTCCCCGGAAATCATTTACTCCCGGAACTCAATATTTCTCCCCGGAACATCAAAATTTCTCCCGGAACATCAAAAATTACTCCCCCGGAAAAAAACAATATACTTCCCCGGAAAATCAAAAATTTCTCCCGGGAAAATAATATTACTCCCGGACATCAAAATTTTCTCCTGGAACATCAATATTATCCCCGGAACATCAAATTTACTCCCCCGGAACTCAATATTAAACCCCTGGAACATCAATATTTCTCCCAGGAAAATCAATTACTCCCTGGAACATCAATATTACTCCCAGGAACATCAATATTACTCCCAGGAACATCAATATTATTCCCAAGAACATCGATATTACTCCCAGGAACATCAATATTACTTTCAGGAACATCAATATTACTCCCAGGAACATCAATATTACTCAAAGGAACATCAATATTACTCCCAGGAACATCAATATTACTCCCAGGAACATCAATATTACTCCAAGGAACATCAATATTACTCCCAGGAACATCAATATTACTCCCAGGAACATCAATATTACTCCAAGGAACATCAATATTACTCCAAGGAACATCAATATTACTCCCAGAAACATCGACATCACTCCCAGGAACATCAATATTACTCCCAGGAACATCAATATTACTCCCAGGAACATCAATATTACTCCCAGGAACATCAATATTACTCCAGGAACATCAATATTACTCCCAGGAACATCAATATTACTCCCAGGAACATCAATATTACTCCCAGAAACATCAACATTACTCCTAGGAACATCGATTTTACTCCCAGGAACATCAATATTACTCCCAGGAACATCAATATTACTCCCAGGAACATCAATATTACTCCAAGAAACATCAATATTACTCCCAGGAACATAAATGTTATTCCCAGGAACATCGATATTACTCCCAAGGAACATCAATATTACTCCAAGAAACATCAATATTAATCCCAGGAACATCAATATTACTCCAGGAACATCAAATTTTTCTCCCAGGAACATCAATATTACTCCCAGGAACATCAATATTACCCCAAGAAACATCAATATTACTCCCAGGAACATCAATATTACTCCCAGGAACATCAATATTACTACCAGGAACACCAATATTACTCCAAGAAACATCAAAATTACTCCCCGAATATGAAATTACTCCCCGGAAATCAATATTACTCTCAAGAAAAATTTAAAATTACTCCCAGAACATCCCAAAATTACTCTCAAGAACATCAATATTACTCCCCGGAACATCAATATACTCCCCGTAACACAATATTACCCCAGGGAA
>NC_069405.1:1806265-1835193 GCF_026875155.1 Cherax quadricarinatus
CAGTCACCACGTCACCACCGTCACCACCGTCACCACGTCACCACAGTCACCACCGTCACACAGTCACCACTGTCACCACAGTCACCACAGTCACCACAGTCACCACAGTCACCACAGTCACCACAGTCACCACAGTCACCACAGTCACCACAGTCACCACAGTCACCACATTTACCACAGTCACCACAGTCACCACATTGACCACAGTCACCAAAGTCACCACAGTCACCACAGTCACCACAGTCACCACAGTCACCACAGTCACCACAGTCACCACACGGTACCCGAGGGTAAATGTGCGGTTCCTGATGATTTGTGACGGTGGTCACATAAACAGTGAGTGATGGAGAGAGGGAAGGTAGGGAGGGAGGAGTTATAGGAGCAGCAGCTAGGTGCTGAGACCAGCAGCTAGGTGCTGAGACCAGCAGCTAGGTGCCGAGACCAGCAGCTAGGTGCCGAGACCAGCAGCTAGGTGCTGCGACTAGCAGCTAGGTGCTGCGACTAGCAGCTAGGTGCTGAGACCAGCAGCTAGGTGCCGAGACCAGCAGCTAGGTGCTGAGACCAGCAGCTAGGTGCTGCGACTAGCAGCTAGGTGCTGAGACCAGCAGCTAGGTGCTGCGACTAGCAGCTAGGTGCTGAGACCAGCAGCTAGGTGCTGAGACCAGCAGCTAGGTGCTGCGACTAGCAACTAGTTGCTGCGACTAGCAGCTAGGTGCTGAGACCAGCAGCTAGGTGCTGAGACCAGCAGCTAGGTGCTGAGACCAGCAGCTAGGTGCTGCGACTAGCAACTAGGTGCTGCGACTAGCAGCTAGGTGCTGAGACCAGCAGCTAGGTGCTGAGACCAGCAGCTAGGTGCTGAGACCAGCAGCTAGGTGCTGAGACCAGCAGCTAGGTGCTGCGACTAGCAGCTAGGTGCTGAGACCAGCAGCTAGATGCTGAGACCAGCAGCTAGGTGCTGCGACTAGCAGCTAGGTGCTGCGACTAGCAGCTAGGTGCTGAGACCAGCAGCTAGGTGCTGAGACCAGCAGCTAGGTGCTGAGACCAGCAGCTAGGTGCTGCGACTAGCAGCTAGGTGCTGAGACCAGCAGCTAGGTGCTGCGACTAGCAGCTAGGTGCTGCGACTAGCAGCTAGGTGCTGAGACCAGCAGCTAGGTGCTGAGACCAGCAGCTAGGTGCTGAGACCAGCAGCTAGGTGCTGAGACCAGCTGCTAGGTGCTGCGACTAGCAGCTAGGTGCTGCGACTAGCAGCTAGGTGCTGCGACTAGCAGCTAGGTGCTGCGACTAGCAGCTAGGTGCTGAGACCAGCAGCTAGGTGCTGAGACCAGCAGCTAGGTGCTGAGACCAGCATTGACTCCCAGATATCCAATATAGATTACTTTAGGGGAGACTAATGCATATATTCATTAAGGTACCAACTGGTGCGGATAATATTGAAATTTATCCGTCACGCCTTAATGGAGCCGGACCACAGGTCTTACTGATTTGAGAGAGAGAGAGAGAGAGAGAGAGAGAGAGAGAGAGAGAGAGAGAGAGACAGAGACAGAGACAGAGAGAGATAGAGAGAGAGTTCTGTCATTTCAGCAGACCCTTCAACATAGGAGGGATGTGGGTGGCCTTACTGTTATGTACAAGGCCAATATTGTCAAAGTACCACACTTGTATCCACTCCGAGGACAGCGTGAAATAAGCTTCTATACCACAAGACGGGCAGGAAGCAGCAACTTCACTCTGGCTGTAACCTTCTCCATTTATCCCTGGGATGACTAGACTCTGGAACATGTTCGCACATCAAAAAGACAATTGAAGTGAAATTGCTGGCCCACAGATAGCTCCAACTTCATCCTGTATGTCTCATAGCAATAAACAGGCTTTCAAATGAGGTGATGTAGGTAACAGCCCTCACCTTGCAATAACCTGCGCTGTGTGGCCGGCTTATATTGTCCCTCTCCTGCAAGCCTGGCCACCGCTGTGTGGCCGGCTTATATTGTCCCTCTCCTGCAAGCCTGGCCACCGCTGTGTGGCCGGCTTATATTGTCCCTCTCCTGCAAGCCTGGCCACCGCTGTGTGGCCGGCTTATATTGTCCCTCTCCTGCAAGCCTGGCCACCGCTGTGTGGCCGGCTTATATTGTCCCTCTCCTGCAAGCCTGGCCACCGCTGTGTGGCCGGCTTATATTGTCCCTCTCCTGCAAGCCTGGCCACCGCTGTGTGGCCGGCTTATATTGTCCCTCTCCTGCAAGCCTGGCAACCGCTGTGTGGCCGGCTTATATTGTCCCTCTCCTGCAAGCCTGGCCACCGCTGTGTGGCCGGCTTATATTGTCCCTCTCCTGCAAGCCTGGCCACCGCTGTGTGGCCGGCTTATATTGTCCCTCTCCTGCAAGCCTGGCCACCGCTGTGTGGCCGGCTTATATTGTCCCTCTCCTGCAAGCCTGGCCACCGGCACATGCATCACGCTTTACACTCTTAATAAATGGGTTCCTATTTTTTCTCTTCCTTCGTGAGGTTCACATCTGTGAACCTCAGTTTTTCCTCTCTGAAATTGAAAATTAATCTTGTATTCTTAACGATTTTTCTGGTTTGGTAACATCTACTGACTCTGTTACAGAGATATTTCTGGTTTGGTAACATCTACTGACTCTGTTACGGAGATATTTCTGGTTTGGTAACATCTGCTGACTCTGTTACAGAGATATTTCTGCTTTGGTAACATCTACTGACTCTGTTACAGAGATATTTCTGGTTTGGTAACATCTACTGACTCTGTTACGGAGATATTTCTGGTTTTGGTAACATCTGCTGACTCTGTTACAGAGATATTTCTGGTTTGGTAACATCTACTGACTCTTTTTACAGAGATATTTCTGGTTTGGTAACATCTACTGACTCTGTTACAGAGATATTTCTGGTTTGGTAACATCTACTGACTCTGTTACAGAGATATTTCTGGTTTGGTAACATCTACTGACTCTGTTACAGAGATATTTCGGGTTTGGTAACATCTGCTGACTCTGTTACAGAGATATTTCTGGTTTGGTAACATCTGCTGACTCTGTTACAGAGATATTTCTGTTTGGTAACATCTACTGACTCTGTTACAGAGATATTTCTGGTTTGGTAACATCTACTGACTCTGTTACAGAGATATTTCTGGTTTGGTAACATCTGCTGACTCTGTTACAGAGATATTTCTGGTTTGGTAACATCTGCTGACTCTGTTACAGAGATATTTCTGCTTTGGGTAACATCTGCTGACTCTGTTACAGAGATATTTCTGGTTTGGTAACATCTGCTGACTCTGTTACAGAGATATTTCTGGTTTGGTAACATCTACTGTCTCTGTTACAGAGATATTTCTGGTTTGGTAACATCTACTGACTCTGTTACAGAGATATTCTGGTTTGGTAACATCTGCTGACTCTGTTACAGAGATATTTCTGGTTTGGTAACATCTACTGACTCTGTTACAGAGATATTTCTGGTTTGGTAACATCTACTGACTCTGTTACAGAGATATTTCTGGTTTGGTAACATCTGCTGACTCTGTTACAGAGATATTTCTGGTTTGGTAACATCTGCTGACTCTGTTACAGAGATATTTCTGGTTTGGTAACATCTGCTGACTCTGTTACAGAGATATTTCTGGTTTGGTAACATCTGCTGACTCTGTTACAGAGATATTTCTGGTTTGGTAACATCTGCTGTCTCTGTTACAGAGATATTTCTGGTTTGGTAACATCTGCTGACTCTGTTACAGAGATATTTCTGGTTTGGTAACATCTACTGACTCTGTTACAGAGATATTCTCGGGTTTTGGTAACATCTACTGACTCTGTTACAGAGATATTTCTGGTTTGGTAACATCTGCTGACTCTGTTACAGAGATATTTCTGGTTTGGTAACATCTGCTGACTCTGTTACAGAGATATTTCTGGTTTGGTAACATCTAACTGACTCTGTTACAGAGATATTTCTGGTTTGGTAACATCTACTGACTCTGTTACAGAGATATTTCTGGTTTGGTAACATCTGCTGACTCTGTTACAGAGATATTTCTGGTTTGGTAACATCTGCTGACTCTGTTACAGAGATATTTCTGCTTTGGTAACATCTGCTGACTCTGTTACAGAGATATTTCTGGTTTGGTAACATCTGCTGACTCTGTTACAGAGATATTTCTGGTTTGGTAACATCTACTGTCCTCTGTTACAGAGATATTTCTGGTTTGGTAACATCTACTGACTCTGTTACAGAGATATTTCTGGTTTGGTAACATCTGCTGACTCTGTTACAGAGATATTTCTGGTTGGTAACATCTACTGACTCTGTTACAGAGATATTTCTGGTTTGGTAACATCTACTGACTCTGTTACAGAGATATTTCTGGTTTGGTAAACATCTGCTGACTCTGTTACAGAAAAATTTTTCTGGTTTGGTAACATCTGCTGACTCTGTTACAGAGATATTTCTGGTTTGGTAACATCTGCTGACTCTGTTACAGAGATATTTCTGGTTTGGTAACATCTGCTGACTCTGTTACAGAGATATTTCTGGTTTGGTAACATCTGCTGTCTCTGTTACAGAGATATTTCTGGTTTGGTAACATCTGCTGACTCTGTTACAGAGATATTTCTGGTTTGGTAACATCTACTGTCTCTGTTACAGAGATATTTCTGGTTTGGTAACATCTACTGACTCTGTTACAGAGATATTTCTGGTTTGGTAACATCTGCTGACTCTGTTACAGAGATATTTCTGGTTTGGTAACATCTACTGACTCTGTTACAGAGATATTTCTGGTTTGGTAACATCTACTGACTCTGTTACAGAGATATTCTGGTTTGGTAAAAATCTGCTGACTCTGTTACAGAGATATTTCTGGTTTGGTAACATCTGCTGACTCTGTTACAGAGATATTTCTGGTTTGGTAACATCTGCTGACTCTGTTACAGAGATATTTCTGGTTTGGTAACATCTGCTGACTCTGTTACAGAGATATTTCTGGTTTGGTAACATCTACTGTCTCTGTTACAGAGATATTTCTGGTTTGGTAACATCTACTGACTCTGTTACAGAGATATTTCTGGTTTGGTAAAAATCTACTGACTCTGTTACAGAGATATTTCTGGTTTGGTACATCTACTGACTCTGTTACAGAGATATTTCTGGTTTGGTAACATCTGCTGACTCTGTTACAGAGATATTTCTGGTTTGGTAACATCTGCTGACTCTGTTACAGAGATATTTCTGGTTTGGTAACATCTGCTGACTCTGTTACAGAGATATTTCTGGTTTGGTAACATCTGCTGACTCTGTTACAGAGATATTTCTGGTTTGGTAACATCTGCTGACTCTGTTACAGAGATATTTCTGGTTTTGTAACATCTGCTGACTCTGTTACAGAGATATTTCTGCTTTGGTAACATCTGCTGACTCTGTTACAGAGATATTTCTGGTTTGGTAACATCTGCTGACTCTGTTACAGAGATATTTCTGGTTTGGTAACATTTTACTGACTCTGTTACAGAGATATTTCTGGTTTGGTAACATCTACTGATTCTGTTACAGAGATATTTCTGGTTTGGTAACATCTGCTGACTCTGTTACAGAGATATTTCTGGTTTGGTAACATCTGCTGACTCTGTTACAGAGATATTTCTGGTTTGGTAACATCTGCTGACTCTGTTACAGAGATATTTCTGGTTTGGTAACATCTACTGACTCTGTTACAGAGATATTTCTGGTTTGGTAACATCTGCTGACTCTGTTACAGAGATATTTCTGGTTTGGTAACATCTACTGTCTCTGTTACAGAGATATTTCTGGTTTGGTAACATCTACTGACTCTGTTACAGAGATATTTCTGGTTTGGTAACATCTGCTGACTCTGTTACAGAGATATTTCTGGTTTGGTAACACCTACTGACTCTGTTACAGAGATATTTCTGGTTTGGTAACATCTACTGACTCTGTTACAGAGATATTTCTGGTTTGGGTAACATCTACTGACTCTGTTACAGAGATATTTCTGGTTTGGTAACATCTGCTGACTCTGTTACGGAGATATTTCTGGTTTGGTAACATCTGCTGACTCTGTTACAGAGATATTTCTGGTTTGGTAACATCTACTGACTCTGTTACAGAGATATTTCTGGTTTGGTAACATCTACTGACTCTGTTACAGAGATATTTCTGGTTTGGTAACATCTGCTGACTCTGTTACAGAGATATTTCTGGTTTGGTAACATCTGCTGACTCTGTTACAGAGATATTTCTGGTTTGGTAACATCTGCTGACTCTGTTACAGAGATATTTCTGGTTTGGTAACATCTGCTGACTCTGTTACAGAGATATTTCTGGTTTGGTAACATCTGCTGACTCTGTTACAGAGATATTTCTCGTTTGGTAACATCTGCTGACCCTGTTACAGAGATATTTCTGCTTTGGTAACATCTGCTGACTCTGTTACAGAGATATTTCTGGTTTGGTAATCTGCTGACTCTGTTACAGAGATATTTCTGGTTTGGTAACATCTACTGACTCTGTTACAGAGATATTCTGGTTTGGTAACATCTACTGACTCTGTTACAGAGATATTTCTGGTTTGGTAACATCTACTGACTCTGTTGCAGAGATATTTCTGGTTTGGTAACATCTACTGACTCTGTTACAGAGATATTTCTGGTTTGGTAACATCTGCTGACTCTGTTACAGAGATATTTCTGGTTTGGTAACATCTGCTGACTCTGTTACAGAGATATTTCGGGTTTTGGGTACATCTGCTGACTCTGTTACAGAGATATTTCTGGTTTGGTAACATCTGCTGACTCTGTTACAGAGATATTTCTGGTTTGGTAACATCTGCTGACTCTGTTACAGAGATATTTCTGGTTTGGTAACATCTGCTGACTCTGTTACAGAGATATTTCTGCTTTGGTAACATCTGCTGACTCTGTTACAGAGATATTTCTGGTTTGGTAACATCTGCTGACTCTGTTACAGAGATATTTCTGGTTTGGTAACATCTACTGACTCTGTTACAGAGATATTTCTGGTTTGGTAACATCTACTGACTCTGTTACAGAGATATTTCTGGTTTGGTAACATCTACTGACTCTGTTACAGAGATATTTATCACTGCTAAATTCACTTATCTTGTGAAGACACTGGTATTTTGACCTCCATATCTTTATAATTTACACATACTTATAAATTCCCTTCGTTCGTGGATATTAAATTACTTGTCGCTAAACCAATACACTTGGTAACAATTCTGGCTGAAATTTCCCCACTCTTTAAGAGCAACAAGACACAATACCGTGACTGGAACGATACACAAATAACCCGCACATGGCAGACGCTTACGACGACGTTTCGGTCCGATTTGGACTATTTACAAGTCACACTAACACAAGAGAGTGAGGGAGCCAGTTTATATAGGCGAGGGGGCAGGGACGGGACGAAGAGAGGAAGAAGCAGTGGTAGTGGTTATGCTGGTAGTGGTAGTAGTAGTAGTAGTAGTAGTAGTAGTAGTAGTAGTAGTGGTAGTAGTAGTGGTAGTAGTAGTGGTAGTAGTAGTAGTAGTAGTAGTAGTAGCAGGTGGTAGTAGTTAGTAGTAGTAGTAGTAGTAGTAGTAGTAGTATGGTGGTGGTAGAGTAGTAGTAGTAGTATGGTGGTGGTGGTAGTAGTAGTAGTAGTAGTAGTAGTAGTAGTGGTGGTAGTAGCAGTAGTAGTAGTAGTAGTAGTAGTAGTAGTAGTAGTAGTAGTAGTAGTAGTAGTAATAGTGGTGGTGGTAGTAGTAGTAGTAGTAGTAGTGGTGGTGGTGGTAGTAGTAGTAGTAGTAGTAGTAGTGGTGGTAGTAGCAGTAGTAGTAGTAGTAGTAGTAGTAGTAGTAGGAGTAGTAGTAGTAGTAGTAGTAGTAGTGGTGGTGGTAGTAGTAGTAGTAGTAGTAGTGGTGGTGGTGGTAGTAGTAGTAGTAGTAGTAGTAGTAGTAGTAGTAGTGGTGGTAGTAGCAGTAGTAGTAGTAGTAGTAGTAGTAGTAGTAGTAGTAGTAGTAGTAGTAGTAGTAGTAGTAGTAGTAGTAGTAGTAGTAGTAGTAGTAGTAGTAATAGTGGTGGTGGGGTCAGTCTAAGGACAAGGAAAGGGACCGAAACGTCGTCGTAAGCTCCTCTCTCCTTTGTGCGGGTTATTTGTGTATTCTCCTCGCGTCCATGTTTCGAGTGTGTGCTCTGAGGTCCTCCTTGCTACTGTATTAGCGAAACGTGCCAATCGTTTTCCCATCAGACTTAAACACACAAGAAATGTTCACCTTGTTGGCAGAGGAAAAGTTTCTCTCAGTCGTGTTACAGATTATAACCATCAAGTTGGTCGTCTTGAGATCAGACATAATGCAGGAACATTGATGAATTTGATGAAGTTCGTACGTGTGCATCCCAGATGATGGACATTGTGGCTCATTCGTCGAGTTAGTCCTCTGTTGATACTGTCCGTCACAGATGTCGTCTTGCTGAATCAGTCCATCACAGATGTCGTCTTGTTGAATCAGTCCATCACAGATGTCGTCTTGTTGAATCAGTCCATCACAGTTGTCGTCTTGTTGAATCAGTCCATCACAGATGTCGTCTTGTTGAATCAGTCCATCACAGATGTCGTCTTGTTGAATCAGTCCATCACAGATGTCGTCTTGTTGAATCAGTCCATCACAGATGTCGTCTTGTTGAATCAGTCCATCACAGATGTCGTCTTGTTGAATCAGACGTCATACACAACATTCCTAACGTGATTCCTTGCTCCATCTTTGTTTCCGTGGATGTCTGCTACTCCAAGTACACTGTCAAATGCTGTAATCAAAGCACACGTAACTTGGGAGTAAGAAGGCAGAAAATACCAAGAATTTAGAGTGAATGCACTTCACGTACATACGTTAGTAGTGATTCAAGGTCCCAGGACCGAAACATCTTCAGTAAATGTGTTCCACGCTAATTCATTCGTGTACGTTTATTCTCTACCGTGTAACTTACCTGACCTTGGCTGCTGGCTCACCCTCTACCTCTGACATTTTATTCCCCTTTCTGTCTCTCACTCTCGATTTACCTGGAGTTTACCTGGAGAGGGTTTCGCGTGTCAACGCCCCCGCGGCTCGGTCTCAGATTTGAAAATAATTAAAAATGAACAAAAGCATCATTTAGTTTTCGTTTCGTTTTGTAGCTTAGGTGTTCATGGACGATGATTTGTGGCTAAGGAATTGTAGTCACTGAATATCGTCCAGCATCATGAAAATATGCCAGCACTCGGGAAAAAATGGGTTTTTGAAGAAATGGATTGAGAAAGGAATCCACTCGTAGTTCTGGAGTTAAAGAAGGATCTGCTTGTGGCTCTGGAGTTAAAGAAGACACCGTTCGTGGTCCTGGCCATTATGATGGTAAAGATTAAGGTCAGGTGTAATACAATGTGAAGGAGCCAGACTGTGTGATGGTTCTGGTCCTTCCAGACAACTTCTGAGGGAAATGTGGCTGAAATATATGTCTCCAGAACCTGGAAAAGAGAAAGACTTGATCTTTTTCGATCTTTTTATTTTTATTGTTCTCATTTTAATGCTCGTTTCTGTAATTCTTGTCATCTAATTCTACGTGATTCCCACCGTGCACTCAGAGGAAACGATTATTCAACACACTCTTACTCACTCACTCACTCACTCACTCACTCACTCACTCACTCACTCACTCACTCACTCACTCACTCACTCACTCACTCACTCACTCACTCACTCACTCACTCACTCACTCACTCACTCACTCACTCACTTCTCATCCTCCTTACTCTGTTCCAGCTCTTCTTTGAAGCCTTAGACGCTAAGAAGCAAATCAAAGGACAAGGTCGACATCCAGCGCTGTAATGAGGACGGTTGTGAAGTTAACGTTGTGTGCGTGTGTGTGTGTGTGTGTGTGTGTGTGTGTGTGTGTGTGTGTGTGTGTGTGTGTGTGTGTGTGTGTGTGTGTGTGTGAGCATGTGTGTGTGGTCACCTATTCGTGGTTGCAAGGGTCGATTCACAGCTCCTGGCCAGACCTCTTCGCTGGTAGCTACTAGGTCCTCTCTCTCTCCCTGCCCCAGGAGCTATATCTTACGTCTTCTGTGTGTGTAAGTATATGTACTCACCTATTTGTACTCACCTATTTGTACTCACCTATTTGTGGTTGCAGGGGTCGATTCTTAGCTCCTGGCCCCGCCTCTTCACCGGTTGCTACTAGGCCCTCTCTCTCCCCGCTCCATGAGCTTTATCAAACCTCGTTTTAAAACTGTGTATGGTTCCTGCCTCCACTACGTCATTTTCTAGGCTATTCCACTGCCTTACAACTCTATGACTGAAGAAATACTTCCTACTATCTCTCTGACTCATTTGTGTCTTCAACTTCCAATTGGGGGCCTCTTGTTTCTGTTCTCCCCCCGAACATGTTGTGTGTCTGTGCATCACCGAGTTGTGTTACGGGGGGTCGAGACTCAACTCCTGGCCCCCGCCTCCTTACGCATTTTGATCGGCCTCTTGGCCATATCATACCTACTTCTGAGCTGGCCGGGGTTTGCCTCCACCACATCAAAAATCATAAAAAAATATTACAGTCTATCATACCCCCACCCCCCCTTCCCAGGTTTCCCCAACCTTTCCCCCCATTCCACCTTTCCCAATCCACTATTTTACACCGGAAATTTATACACATTCCTTAAAATAATTCCCCCCCAATCGCATGGTGACTTTTTAAATTTCCCAGCGAACATTTTGGGGGGGGGAAAAATCATAATGTTTTTTACCCCTTTTTTTCGCTACTTTTTTTTCAGTGTTTGAGGGAGAGTCAAAGTTTTTGTGAAAAATTAAACTGGATAAATCTTTTTGACTGTAGAATGCAATGAGTGAATTTCACGCACATGGAAAGAGCCCTTTTAAAAGGCAACGCTAGAATAGAAAAATTACAACCAGGGTGAATAGTATAAAAAACCCAGAAGGGAGAGGTTGTGCCTTTTTTATTCGATTTAATCTTACTTATTTATTTTATCTCCTCTTTTTTTTTTTTTTGCTAGGCGGCAAGAGGATTAAAACCCTTAGGTTTTATCACATTAATTTTTTGTTATGTTTGACTCAACTGGTCATGAGTCAGAACCCGGGCCTCAACCCACACTGTGTATGATCCTCACACTTGTTATCCTCACACTGTGTATATCCTCACACTGTGTAATGATCCTCAACTGTGTATGACCCACAACTGTTAGACCCCTCACATGTGTTGTCCTCAACGGGTTATGTCCTCACACTGTTTAGATCCTCAACTGTGTATGATCCCACACTGTGAAAATACCCCACACTGTTAGATCCTCACACTGTGTATGTCCTCACACTGTTATGATCCTCACACTGTTTGTCCTCAACTTTTTAATGACCCCACATGTTTGATCATCCACTGTGTATATCCTCACACTTTATGATCCTCACCTGTTATGACCTCAATGTGTAATGTCCTCACACTTGTATGATCCTCACACTGTGTATGACCTCACACGTGAGATCCTCCACTGTGTATGTCCCCCACGTGTATGATCCCACACTGTGTATGACCTCACATGTGTAGATCCCCCAAAAGTGTATGATCCTCACACTGGTTTTCCCTTTACACTGTGTATGACCTCACCTGTGTATGATCCTCACACTGTGTTATCCTCACCTGTGTATGATCCCACACGTGTTTGATCCTCACCGGTATGATCCTCGTATGTGTAATCCTGTACTGTTAATGTCCTCCACTGTGTTTGATCCTCGCACGTTATGTCCTCACACGTGTATGATCCCACACGTGTAGATCCTCACACTGTGTATGATCCCATACTGTTATATCCTCACACTGTGTATGCCCCTCACACTGTGTATGTCCTCAAACTGTGTTGTCCTACACGTTATGATCCACATACGGGAATGATCCTCACCTGTGTATGACCTCACACGTGTAATCCACAACTGTGTATATCCTCACACTGTGTAATCCCACATATTTGGTATACCCTCACACGTGTATGATCCTCACACTGTGTTGATCCTCACACTTTTTATGATCCCCACTGTGTTGATCCCACATGGTTGACCTCACACGTGTAGACCTCACCTGTGTTGACCCACATACTGTGTTATCCTCCACTTGTATGATCCTCCACGGGTGTAGACCCACACTGTGTATGACCCCTCACACTGTGTATGATCCTCACACTGTGTATGACCTCACACTGGTATATCAACCACGTGTATTCCACATACTGTGTTGACCCCCTTCACACTGTGTATGACCTCACCTGTGTATTTTCCCCCACCTGTGTATGACCTCACACGTGATGATCCTCACACTGTGTATGATCAACACATGTGTATTCCACATACTGTGTAGATCCCACCTGTGTATGATCCTCCACTTGTATGCCCCTCAAGTGTAGATCCTCCCCTGTGATGTCCTCACATGTGTAGATCCTCACACTGTGTATGATCCTCACACTGTGTAGATCCTCAAACGTGATGATCCCACACTGTGTTGACCCACATACTTGAATGATCCTCACACTGTGTATGATCCCACACTGTGTATGACCACAACTGTGTATGATCCTCCACTGTGTATATCCCTACTGTTATGATCCTCACACTGTGTATGACCCTCACATGTGAATCCACCATGTTTATGTCCTCACACTGTGTAGACCTCACACTGTGTTATCCTCACACTGGTATGATCCTCACACTGTGTTGATCCCATACTGTGTATGATCCTCCCTGTGTATGACCTCACACTGTGTAGCCCTCACACTGTGTAAATCCTCCCCTGTGTATGATCCTCACACTGGAGATCCTCACACTGGTATGATCCTCACACTGTGTTTTTAAACACATGTGTATGACCCACATACTGTGTATTCCTCACACTGTGTATGATCCTACATGTGAAAGATCCCACACTGTGAGGACCTCACACGGTTATCCTCCACTTGATGATCAACACACTGGTATGACCACATACTGTGTAGATCCCACATGTTATGATCCTCACAGTGTATACCCTCACGTGTTACCTACACGTGTATGACCTCAACTGTGTAGTCCTCCACTGTGTAAAATCCTCACACTGTTATGATTACGACCTTATACTGTGAATATCCTCAAACTGTGTTGCCCCTCACCTTGTATGATCCTCACACTGTGTATTACAACTGTCGTCCTCACAGTATAATGACCTCACACTGTGTAGTCAACACATACACCCTTACACTGTAAATGATCCTCACCTGTTACGTCCACACCCTTTTCCGTTTTTGACCCATACAAAACCAATTTAATTATAGCCTGAAAAAATTTAATTCAAATATTAATATTATATATATATAATATATTTATATTATATTATAATATTTATATATTTATTATAGGTTAGGTTGGTAGACACAACCCCCGGGAAGTATCCGCCTGCCAAGACTGTGAAACAAAAAACCTGTAACTGTTTTCATGATGGTAGGTTTGGCGGGTTTTTTTTTTCTGTCTCATAAACAGAAATTTTCAGGGATATCTTGTACTCCTACTTAAACTTTGGTCACACTTCACGACCCACAGCATTATAATACAACATCTATTTTTTTCCCCTTTTTTCTAATAACTCTTGTTTTTTTTTTATTTTTCTTTTGTCCAGGGGGAGGGGAAAAAATTTTTCCTCCGTAAGCATCGTTGTTGAGGCACTAAAATGCCGGGAGCAAGGGCTAGTAACCCTTTCCCTGTATACAATTACTAAAAAAAAAAGAAGAAAAACTTTAAAAAACCTGGTTGCTTAAATGTGGGGATTAGGCGGTGACAAGAAACATAAATTGCTGAGTTATAAATGAAAGAATTGGATGCCCTGGCTCTAAGCGAAACAAATAAGGGGTAGGAATTTTGGGGGAAATAAATGGGATTAAATCTGGATATCTGAGAGATTTTTAGACAAAAAAAGGGGTACAGTATGTTAAATGATCATTAGGGAAGGAGAAAAGAAAATATGAATGGTAAATTCAAAAATTATGGGGTTTAAAGAAAAGGTTTTGGATGGGGAAAAGGGGGGTCATAATAAGGTTTGCACCGGAAGAGAGGAAGCAGAGGGAGAAGAGTTTTTGGGGGAGAGTTAAGTAAATGTTAGGAGCCTTTAAACCCAAAGTGAGAGAGTAATTGTGGAGGGACTTGAATGCAAAAGTAGGAAAACTTTTAGAGGGGGTGTGGTATAATTTTTGGGGTGCCAGGGGTAAATGATAAGGGGACCCCTTTGATTGAACTTGTATAAAAAGGGGGTTTTATGGGTAATAAAAATTTTTTAAAAAAAAGGGGATAAAAAGTTTACACGATATGATTAGGCGAAATGACAGTTTTTGTTGGATTATGTTTTGGGAATAAAGACGTTGATAGACTTCGGATTACATTTTTAGAGGGCCACAGATAAATCAGATCACTTTCAGTTGTAGCTACACTGAGAGTAAAAGGTAATGGGATACAAGGAAATAAAAGCTCAGGAAGAGAGAGGTGAGGTTTAAAAACAAAAAGAGGGGGAGTTAGGGTAAGATATAAAATATTGGGATAGATGGGCTAATGAGACATAGGCAAGGGGGTCGAAAGGATGGAGTGGGTTAAAAAGGGAGTGTTAAGTGTTCACAGAAGTTTGTGGTTACGGGAAAAAGTGGGTGCGGGGGGAAAGGAGTGATTGGTGAATGTGATGTAAAGGAGTGTAGGGAGAAAAAAGTTAGCTAGAGAAGTTTTTAAAATAAAGTGAGAAAGGGGGGGAAAGTAAGGGAAAAAAGGAAAATTAAGAGATTTAAAGAAATTAAAAAGGAAGCAAATGAGAGGGGGGTAAGTTATCAACAAATTTTTTTTGAAAAAAAAAAAATTTTTAAGGAGTTTAAACAAAAGAAACAGAGAAAAATGGTTTTGTCAGTTAAAATGGGAGGGGGAAGGTTATTAAATGGAGAGTTGAGGTTTGGGGAAGAGGAAGGAATTTTGAGGATTGTTTAAATGTTGATAAAATAGGAAGCTGTATTTCGTTATGGGAAGGGGGGGGATAACACTTGTAGGGGAGGAAGAGCCGTTGGATGGGGGGGGAATTCGTGAGGCAGTAGGTAAAATGAAGGGGTAAGGCAGCCGGATTTGGGTAAAATGAAATTTAAAGCAGGTGGGATTGTTTTGGAGTGGGGTGAAATTATTTAATAAATTATGGAAGGGGGAAGGGCCCCGGGGTTTGGGCAGAGAGCATGCAATTCCTTGTATAAAGAAAAGGGGATAAAAGAATGCAAAAATTATGGGGGGATAAGTCGTTGATGACCTGAAGTGTATGTAGAGTTATAATTGAAAGAATTAAAAGTAAACGGAGAATAGGATAGCAGATAAACAAGGGGTTTTAGGAAAGGTAGGGGGTGTGGACCGGGTGTTTACAGTGAAACATATAAGTAACTATTTAGATAATCAAAAGGGTCTTGTGGCTTTTAGATTTGAAAAGGCGTATGACAGGGTGGGGGGGGGGCAATGGGGCAGGTTGCAAGGTATGGTGTAGGAGGTATTTTAAAAGCAGTAAAGAGTTTTTACGGGGGAAGTGAGGCTCAAGTTAAGAAATTAAAAAGGGGGAAAAATTTTTCCCAAAAAAGAGGCCTTAACAAGGTTTAAGTCACCGTGGTTTTTAATATTTATAGTGGGGTTTTTAAGAGAAAAAATGCGAGGGTCTTGGCAAGAGGCGTGGATTTAAAAAAGTAAAGAATCACACACAAAGGGGAGTTGTCACAGTGCCTTTGTGATGACACGTGCCTTGGGAGATTCAAAAGAAGTTAGAGATTGGGGATAATTTGGGTAGGGGTGAAAAAGAAAAATTAAAGGGAATAAAAGGAAAGGAAAGGGTTATGGGGATAAAAAAAAAGATTGGGTGATGAAAGAGTATCAATTGGAGGGGGAGAGTATGGAGGGGGTGAACGTTTTAAAAGGGATGGAGTGTCAGGGGGGTTATGAAAAGATGGGGTGAATATAGAATTGATAGGAAAAAGTGAGGGGTGCACTAGGACTGTGGAACAAAAATTTTTGTCCTTGGAGGAAAAGAGGGGGAAGTTGAGAGTATATTTTACCAACGCCTTATAGGGGTGTAAAGCGGGGTGTGAATGTTGCACGAGGAGAAGGCTGGGGAGTGGAGGCATGTCTGGGCAATTGGGTGGAATATAAGCAGAAAATTTCGTATTTGGAAGTTAGGGGGGGGTGGGGGATTACCAAAAACTTTTGCCAGGGGGTTGGGGAAAGGGGTTTGTTGAGGGGGTTTCGGACATGTAGAGAAATGGGCGAAACAAATGATTTCAAGAGTGTATCGTCTGTAGGGGAAAAAGGGCGGGTGGGGGTGGCCTGGAGGGTTGGGGGGAGGGGGAAAAGGAGGTTTTGTGTGCAGGGTTGGACTTCCAGCAGGCATGCGTGACGTTTTTGATAGGAGTGAATGAACAAAGGGTTTTTAATCTTGACGTGCTTTTGGAGTTGGAAAAGTAACTTTATAAAGGGTTTCGGGGAAACGGCGGGCCGGACTTGAGCCCGGGAGAGGGGAAACAGTCCCTCACTCTAAAAGGGGGTGTTAATTTGCAGTTTAAAAACTGTAGTGTAAAGCACCCTTCTGGCAAGACATGAGGGTGAATTGTGAAGTTTTTTTTTTTGGGGCCACCCTGCCTTGGGGTGGAATCGGCCGGTTGAAAATTAAAAAAAAAAAAAAAAATAATATATTATAATAAACTGCTTTGTCCCACTAGTTTAAAAATTAAATATACATTTTTGACCCCCATTATTTCATTCTTTAAAAAAATTCCATATGTATTACACAAATTTCATACACTTTCTCGTTTTTGTCTGTGTAAAAAGATAGAGATTGTATATGACATGTGTCACAGGAAGGTGTTATATCTGTATGTACACCGAACGTATATGTTTTCAAATCCTTATTTTATCAATATAAGAATATAGTCAAATTCCCAAAAGAGTGCGACAAATTTCCAAAAAATAACGATTCAGTCCATAAAAGTACGACCCCAACCCCATAAAAAGGCATTCCAACTCTATAAGTAGACCCCGTCCTTTAAAAGGTTACGATCCTCTCAGACAAGAGTACACCCATCCATATAAAGTATGATCCAATCTATATACAGTACATCCAATGCCATATAAAGTAGATCCAACCCAACGAATATGATACGCCCCTATAAGGGAAAATCCAGCCCCTAAATTACATTCACCCCCTTTTAAAGTCGATCCAACCCTAAAATATGTCCAATCCCAATAAGCAGACCCAATCCTATAAAAACGATCCTCCCACATAAGAAAACCCCAAATCCCACAAAAGACTTTCCAATCCACAAATAGATCCAATCCCACATAAGTACCCCCAAATCCCACATAATACATCCAATCCCATAAGTACGATCCAATCCCAATAAGTATGACCAATCCCACAAAGTAAGATCCAATCCCACAAAAGTACGATCCAAATCCCCATAGGTACACCCAATCCCGCGGGTACGACCAAATCCCATATAATTTGATCCAATCCCACATAAGTACGACCATCCCATATAAGTACGACCCAACCCCACAAAAGTAGATCCAACCCCACATAGTACGACCCAATCCCAATGGGACGATCAAATCCCGTAAGGTACGATCCAACCCCATATAATAGGGATAACCCCCATAATACATCCAGCCCAAATAAAATATACCAATCCCCCATCAGTGCGCTCCATCCCATACAAGAAGCGCAGGTTTTGCACCTGAAACTTGCAGCGTCCAGGTGAGAGCAAAACCGCCCGCTTTAATCAAATTTAAACCCTTTCCGTTGCAAGCCCAAAGTTACCTGGCGGGGAAATTTACGGGCACTTACCCCCGCTACGGGGGGATTAAGGGTACGTTTTCCCTTTAGTGACGCTCACTCAACTAAAGGGGTAATCTGGTAAAGTTGCATCATGTGCCCTTGAAAACCCGCCAGGGGGTTCAAACGCCATCCATTCCGGGGTTGAAAATTTCTTCATCGGGGCCCCAAAAAGGCACTTTGTTTTTCGGGGTTTTCCTAAATTTAAATTTTAAGTTATTAGCTTGATAATTTGTTCAGTGATTTTTGTGTCTACGTCGAAATAAACTTAAATCAGGAAATTTCTGAGTGTACAATGACAGTGAGTTCACCCTGGTTTGTTAGCACTTAATCACAGACTACTGTACATACGTTTACTGTACATCACAGAAATTTCTGTACTCCAGTACTACTGCTCACTTTTCTGTACATCACAGTATTACTGTACATCACAGTATTTTAAAAGGTTTTCATCAAAAGTAACTGTACACACAGTATTACTGACAACACAGTATTACTGTACATCCTTAATCTGTCATCACCTATTACTGACCCAACAACGTTTACTGTACACACAGTACTCTTTCATCACAGTTTTAATTACTGAACATCAATATTTCTGTCACACAGTAACACAAAAAGACACTGTACATCACATATTGTAAATTTCTTTCATCACAAGTTTTTTACTGTACATCCGTCTACTGACACCGAAATCGTACATCACAGTAACTTACAACCCCAGTTATGTACATCACAGATTTTCTGTATCACAGTATACTGTAATCACAGTACTACTGTACATCAAAATATATGTACATCAAAAGTAATTCTTACATCACAGTATTTCTGTACACACAGTTTTGTACTTATCCCCAGTCTACTGTCATACGTACACTGACCAAGTACACGAAAATCACTAATTGACACACAGTATACTGACATCACTTTTACTGTAATACGTAATTACATCACAGTACTCTGTACAAAACAAGTATTTTCTGTACCCACGTATTCGTACTCACAGTTACTTTCATCAGGGGGATTACTGTACATCACGTAACTGTACATCAAGTACTAGTCACACGTTTTCTGCTTTTTTAAAAATTTCATCACATACTACTGAACAATTTTATGTACATCACATATTACTGTACATCACAGTAACGACATACGATTTACTTCACACAGCACCCAAAAAGTACACACAGTATACTGTACATCACCGTTTAAATTACTGTAATCACAGTAAAATGTAATAAAATAATTTCGTACATCACGTAATTACTGTACATCACAGTAAACTGTACATCACAGATTAGTCTCAAAACTGTAATCACAGTATAAAGACATCCGATTTCTGTACTCACATATACTGACACACGTAATTTGTAAAACAGTTTCTTTTCAAGACACGACTACAGTTTTCGACATCCGTACTAGTAAAAAAGTCCAATTCGTCATCCCAGAACCGTACAAAACAGAATACTTTGGGAATCCCAGTATTACTGTACCCAGAACTGGGGCATAATTACTGCTCCTTTCTTAATAAAGTTCCTTCCACAGTTTTACTTCTCCCGTTTTTGCCCAGAAAAAACGACACACAGATTGAATACGTATTCTGAAAATACCAAAACACAGTATTTCTGTACATCACGTTTTCTGTACATCACAGTATACTGACACACGTATTTCTTTTCGTAACATCACAGTAATTAACATCACAGATTACTGTAAAAATTTCCCCCAGTTTACTGTACATCACAGTATACTGTACAAACCCGTATTACGGGCATCACAGTATTTTCTGTACACACAGTAATGTACATCACAGATACTGTACATCCAGTATTTTCTGTACATCACAGTATACTGTAATCACAGTAACGTACATCACAGAAATTTCTGTAATCACAGTATTACTGTACACACAGTATACGTACATCACAGTATTTCTTACATCCAAAGAAAAAATTTTCTGTACATCACAGTATATGTACATACAGTATTCTGTACTCACAGTATTTTCTGTACATCACAGTATTTCTGTACATACAGTATACGTACTCACAGTATTTGTACTCACAGTACTACTGTCATCACAGATTACTGTACAACCCCCAGAAAAAAACTGTACATCACAGATACTGACATCACATAATTACTGTATCAAAGTATTACTGTACATCCCCAGTATTACTGTACATACAGTATACTGTACATCACAGTATTACTGTACATCACAGAACACCACATAAACAAAATCAAGACACCCACATACAGATTACACATCACAGACACTTTCAACAGAAAATTTTTTTACAGCACCACACACATCACAGTAACCCCACATCACAGAACCACATCAAGAACACACCCCAGAACTTTCCACAGAACTACACACAGAACACATCCGAACCCTTTCACCACAGCCAACACCCACACACACAACCACACACAATACAGCCCCCACCACACATCACAGCAACCCAAAACACAGCACCACCACACACAAGCCCCCCCAAAACGCACCACCACACTCACAGCACCCCCCCAAAAAAGCAACCATAACACCACACACCACCACCCTAAAACCACACACCACCAATAACCCCAGCACCACCATACACCCGAACCTCCCATAACCCACACACAAAATAACACAGCACCACCACACACCCCAGCACCACCATACAACAGCACCACCCAAAATCACAGAACCAACTCACAAAAACCACACACAGAGACCCCCATAACCACAGCACCAAACATCACAGCCCACCACCAACCACACCCCCAACCCCCACCCCAAACCACCCAACCACGCACCACCACACATCAAGCACCACCATACACCCCAGCACCACCAACACCACACCCCCCATAAAAACCACCAACCACAAACCACCCAGCCCACCCCACACCACAGCACCCCCATACACCCACACCAACCCCAACACCACCAACCCCCAAAAAACAGCACCACCAACACACAGCACCACCAAACCCAGCACCACCAAACCCGACCCCCACCATCCCCCAGCACCAACCAACACCAAGCACCCCCACACCAAGCACCACCAACACCACACCCCCAAACCCCAAGCACCACCCCAAAACCCGACCACCCCCACAGCACCCCAAACCCAAAACACCCCACCAACACCCACACCCCCATACACCCAGCCCCCAAAAAAACAGAACATAACCCCACACCCACCCCAAAAAAAAAAGACCCCCAACCCCAGCAAAACATCCCGCACCAAAATACACACAACACCCCCATAAAACCCCCCAAGAAAAAAACCCAGCACCCCAGAACCACCCCAAACACTGAACCTTAAAACCCCACCCCCCAACACAAAAGCACCACCCCCCAACACCAACCAAACCCCCACAGAACCCCCTCCACACATCCCAACCCCCAACACCACGACCACCCTAACCAAAGCACCCCCACACACATCACCCCACACCATAAACCCCCCACACATAAAGAAACCAATAACCCCCCGCACCACATAACCCGCCACAACCACAAAACCAATAAAAGAAAACACCCGGGAAACCCCACCAACCCAAAAACCCCCCAAACAAACAAAACCCCCCAACACAATTCCAAAGAAAGAGGATAAACCCTTTAAATAAAAGGGTACTGGCTCGCCCCACTAAATACATGAAACACTGGCTGAAAACCCTGAACACAGGCTGACCGCCCCTCGCCACCGGAGTATAACCCCCGAAAAGGGGGCTATACCCCCGAACCGGACGTGACTCACCCTCGCAAACACTGGACGGACTGACCCTCGCAACACACTGGGCGTGACTCAAACCCCGCAACCACTGACGGACCACCCTCGCAACACATGGACTGATCACCTCGAAACACGACTTTACTCAACCCCCCCAACACACTGGACGTACTCGACCCTCCAACACACTGGGCGGACCACCGCAAACCCCGACGGACCAACCCCCGCAAAAAAAACTGGACGGACTCGCCTCGCAACACACTGGGCTGACTCACCCTCGCAACACCTGGACGTACTCACCTCGCAACACCTGGACGGGACCGACCCTCGCAACACCGGGCGTGACTCACCCCGCAACACACGGGCGTGACTCGAACCCGAACACACTGGACGTGACCAAAACCCCGCAACACACGGCGGACTCCCCTCGCAAAACCCCTGAGGACTCACCCCGCAACAACTGGACGTGACTAACCCCGAAAACACTGGACTGACCGACCCTGCACACACTGGACGTACCAAACCCTCGCAACACACTGGGCTGACTCGACCCTCGCAACACACGACGTGGAAAAATCTACCCTCGCAACAACGGACGTGACTCGACCCCCCCCAAACACGGACGTACTCAACCCTCGCAAAAACACTGGCGTGACTCGACCCCGCAACCACTGGGGCGTGATCAACCCCCCAACACACGGAAAGGGGCTCACCCCGCAACACACTGACTACTCAACCTCGCAACCACGGACGGGGCTCAAACCCCCGCAAAAACAGGGCGTCTCACCCCCAACACACTGGACTACTCACCCTCGCAACACACTGGACTGACTCACCCTCGCAAAACACGGCGTACTCACCTCGCAACACCTGGGCGGGCTGACCCTCGCAACACAGGACTGACCGACCTCGCAACACACTGGGCGGCTCACCCCCGCAACACATGGACTGACTCGACCCCGAACACACTGGACGGACTGCCCTCGCAACCCACTGGACGGACTCCCCTCCCCAACCACTGGGCGTGACCGACCCCGCAACACACTGGACTGACTCACCCTCGCAACACATGGACTGACTCGACCTCGCAACACACTGGGCGTGACTCGACCCCCGCAACACAGGACGTGACTCGACCCTCGCCACACTGAGGATCACCTCGCAACACACGGACGTACTCGACCCGAACACATGGACGTGACCAACCCCCGCAACACATGGGGTGACTAACCTCGCCCAAAACGACGTGACTCAAACCCCCCCAACACACTGGACGTACTCGACCCTCGAACACACGGGGGGGGATCACCCTCGCAAAAACACGGGCGTGACTCACCCTCCAACACACGGACGTGACTCACCCTCGCAACACACGGACGTGACCGACCCCCGCAAAACACGGGCTGACTCACCCTCGCAACACACTGGAGGGCCACCCTCCAACACACGGGGCTGACTCGACCCCGCAACACACTGGCTGACTCGACCCTCCAACCACTGGACGGACCGACCCTCGCAACACACGGCGGGCTGACCCCCGCAACACACTGGACTGATGAACCCGAAACACTGGACTGCTCACCCTCGCAAACACTGGCCCTGCTCGCCCCCGCAAAACACGGACTGACTCACCCTCCAACACAGGACTGACTCACCCTCGCAACAAAAGGGGGCGGACTCAAACCCCCGCAACACACTGGGCGGACTGACCCCGCAACACACTGATGACTCACCCGAACACACTGACTACCGACCCTCGCAACACACGGGCGACTCACCCTCGCAACACATGACTACTCCCCTCGCAACACACTGGGCGTGACTCGCCCCGAACACATGGACGTACTCACCCTCGCAACACACTGGATGACTCCCCCGCAACCATGGAGTGACTCGACCCCCAAAACCGGACGGTTTTGACCCACCCTCGCAACCACTGACGGACTCGACCCCGCAACACACGGGCGGACTCGACCCCCCGCAACACCTGGAGGGACTCACCCTCCAACCACTGGACGGACTCGACCCTCGCAACCCCTGGGCTGACTCACCCTCGCAAAAACACTGGACGGGCTCGACCTCGCAACAAACCCCGGGTACCCCCCCTCGCAACCCCTGACGTGACTCACCCTCGCAACACACGACTACTCGCCCCCGCAACACACGGGCGTGACTCACCCTCGAACACACTGGCGTACTCACCCCCGCAAACAACTGGACGTACTACCCTCGCAACACACTGGCGTGCCGCCCTCGAACACACTGGCGTGACTCGACCCCCGCAACACACGGGCGTGACTCACCCTCGCAACACACTGGACGTGACTCGAAAACCCCTTTGCAACACACTGGACTGACTCACCCTCGCAACACACGGAAATGACCAACCCCCGCAACACACTGGACGGACTAACCCCGCAACACACTGGACGTGACTCAAACCCCCAACAAACCCCGGGCGTGACTACCCCGCAACACACGGCGTGACCGACCTCGAAAAACCACTGGACGTGACTCAACCCCCGCACACACTACGTGACTCAACCCCCCAACACAGGGGGTGACTCGACCCTCGCCCAAAAAACCCCCCACATGGGCGTGACTCCCCTCGCAACACACTGGACTGCTCAAAACCCCGCAAAAACACTGGGCGTGACTCGACCCCCGAACACACTGGACGTGCTCAACCCTCGCAACACACTGGCGGACTCACCCTCGCAACCACTGGACTGACTCAACCCTCGCAACACACGGAAAATGGACTCAACCCCCAACAGGACGGGCTCAACCCCGCAACACATGGACTGACCAAACCCCCGCAACACACTGGACTAAACCCCCGAACACATGGACGTACCACCCGCCCAAAACACTCACCCACCCGCAACCACACGGACCAACCCCGCAACAAACGTACCAAAACCCGCAACCAACGGACCAACCCTCCCCAAAAAGACGTGACCCAACCCTCGCAACACACGACTATCAACCCTCGCAAACACGACTACTCAAACCTTCGCAAACACTTACGTACCACCCCCCGAACACCACGTATCGACCCCGCAACACAAAACGGCCAAACCCCCGAAACACTAAATACTCGACCCTCGCAACCACACGGACACTCACCCCCGAAAAACACTACGGACCCCGAAACCCTCGCAAAAAACCACGGACACTCGACCCTCGCAAAAAACACTACGTACTCACCCCCCGCAACCACCCCGGACACTCGACCCCGAACACACGGACACCGCCCCGCAACAACGGGACGGACCGACCCCGCAAAACTACGGACTCGACCCTCGCAAACAAACCCCACGTACCGACCCTCGCAACACACTACACTCACCCCCGCAACACACACGTACCACCCCGCAACACACTCACTCGAACCCGCAACACATGCACCCCCAAAATTAATTTTTAAAAAAGTTTCTAAAAAAAAAAACACCAAAACCACCGAAGCAAAACAACGAAAACCCAAAGCAAACAACAAAAAAACAACGAACACAACGCAACACAACCAACACAAACCCAAACACAACGTAACGCAACACAACGTAACGCAACACAACGTAACCAAACGTAACGCACACAACCAACACAACCAACACAAAGAACACAACCAACACAACGCAACACAACGAAACGCAACACAACGAACACAACGTAACGCAACACAAGTAACGCAACACAACGTAACACAACCAACACAACGCACACAACAACGAACACAACCGTAACACAACGCAAACACAATGTAACACAACGCAACACAATGTAACACAACGCAACACAACATAATGCAACGTAACACAACCAACGTAACCAAAACTCAACCAACTAACGCAACACTACCCAACGTAACGCAACTCAACGCACGCAACACAACGTAACGCACACACAACACAACGCAACTCAGCTAACAAAACGTAATGCAACGCAACACAAGCGTAACGCAACGCTACACAAACAACGTAACGCAACGCAACACAACGTACGCAACGCTACACACGTAACGCACAACGCAACACAACACAACGTAACGCAACGCAACACAACGTATCGCAACGCTACACACGAACGCAAACGCTACAACACAACGTAACGCAACGCAACACAACGACGCACGCACACAAGTAACGCAACGCAACAACAACACAACGACGCAACGCACACAACGTAACGACAACGCCACACAACACAGCGAAACGCAACACACACACCCAACGTAACGCAACACAACACAACACAACACAGCACAACACAACACAACACACACAACACAACACAACACAACACAACACAACACAGCGCAACACAACACAACACAACACACACAACACAGCGCAACACAACACAACACAACACAACACAACACAGCGCAACAACAACACAACACAACACAACACACACAGCACAACAACACACACACAACACAACAAACACAACACAACACAACACACACAACACTACACAACACAACACAACACAGCACAACACAACACAACACAACACACACAACACAACACACAACACAACACAACACAACACAACACAGCACAACACAACACAGCACAACACAACACAGCACAGCACAAACACAACACACACAACACAACACAGCACAACACAACACAACACAACACAGCACAACACAACACAACACAACACAACACAACACAACAAACACAACACAACACAACACAGAACAACACAACCAACACAACACAGCACAACACAACACAACACAACACAACACACACAACACAGCACAACACAACACAGCAAAACGCAGCACAACACAACACAACACAGCACAAACAACACAACACAACACAACACAACACAGACAACACAACACAACACAACACAACACAGCAAAACGCAGCACAACACAAACAACACAACACAACACAACACAACACACAAAACGCAGCACAACACACACAACACACACAACACAACACAACACAACACAACGCACAACACAACACAACACAACACAGCACAACACAACACAACACAACACAAGACACACAACACACACAACACAACACAAGACAACACAACACACACAACACAACACAACACACACAACACAACACAACACAACACAACACAGCACAACACAACACAACAACAACACAACACAACACAACACAAACACACACAGCACAACACAACACAGCACACACAACACAACAGCACAACACAACACAAGCACAACACAACACAGCACAACACAACACAACACAACCAGCACAACACAGCACAACACAACACAACAAACACACGCAGCACAACACAACACAACACAACACAACACACACACACAAACACAAGAACAACACAACACAACACAACACAACACAAGACAACAAACACAACACAACACAACACAACACAACCAGCACAACACAACACAACACAACACAGCACAACACAACACAACACAACACAACACAACACAACACAAACACACAACACAACACAACACAACACAACGCAGCACACACAACACAAAACAACACAACACAACACAACACACAACACACAAAACACAACACAACACAACACAGCACAACACAACACAACACAACACACACAGCACAACACAAACCACACAACAACAACACACACAACACAACACAACACACACAACACAACACAAGACAACACAAACACAACACAACACAACACAACACAACGCAGCACAACACAACACAACACAACACAACACAACACAACACAGCACAACACAACAGAACACAACACAACACAACACAACACAACACAACACAACACAACACAGCACAACACAACACAACACAGCACAACACAACACAACACAACACAACACAACACAACAGCACAACACAACACAACACACACAGCGCAACACAACACAGCACAACACAACACAACACAACAGCGCAACACAACACAACACATCAACACAACACAACACAACACAACACACACAGCACAACACAACACAACACAGCACAACACGACACAACACAACACAACACAACACAACACAACACGCGCAACACAACACAACACAACACAGCGCAACACAACACAACACAGCACAACACAACACACAACATAACACAGCGTAACACAGCGCAACACAACACAACACAACACACACAACACAACACAGAACAACACAACACAACACAACACAGCACACACAACACAACACAACACAACACAGCACAACACAACACAGCAAAACGCAGCACAACACAACACAACACAGCACAACACAACACAACACAACACAACACAACACAACACAACACAACACAACACAACACAGCAAAACGCAGCACAACACAAGACAACACAACACAACACAACACAGCAAAACGCAGCACAACACAAGACAACACAACACAACACAAAAAACAACACAACACAACACAACGCAGCACAACACAACACAACACAGCACAACACAACACAACACAACAAAAACACAGCACAACACAACACAACACAACACACAACACAACACAACACAGCACAACCAACACAACCAACACAACACAACACAACAGCGCAACACAACACAACACAACACAACACAACACAGCGCAACACAACACAACACAACACAACACAACACAACACAGCACAACACAACACAACACAGCGCAACACAACACAACACAACACAACCCCAACACGACACAACACAACACAACACAACACAACACAACACAACACAACACAACACAACACAACACACACAACACAACACAACACAAGCGCAACACAACACAACACAACACAACACGACACAACACAACACAACACAACACAACACAACACAACACAACACAACACGACACAACACAACACAACACAACACAACACAACACAACACAGCCCCAACAAAAACACAACACAACACAACACAAACCCCAACACAACACAACACAACACAGCACAACACAACACAACACAGCGCAACACAACACAACACAACACGACACAACACAACACAACAAAACCCACAAACACAAACAAAACACAACACAACACAACACACACAACACAACACAACACAACACAACAAAACACAGCACAACACAACACAACACAACACAACACAACACAACACAGCACAACACAACACAACACAGCGCAACACAACAAACACAACACAACACAACACAACAAAACACAACACAACACAGCACAAACAACACAACCCCAACACAACACAACACAACAAAACACAGCACAACACAACACAACACAGCAC
>NC_069405.1:1835693-1883625 GCF_026875155.1 Cherax quadricarinatus
TGTGACGAGGTGCCAGGTGGTGTGACGAGTGGCAGGTGGTGTGACGGGGTGCCAGTTGCCAGGTGCAGGGGGCCCTGCTGTTACAACAGTATCATGTCACTCTAGCACCAGCACATGTACACTGTGACCCTCTCTTATATGTACACTGTGACCCTCTCTTATATATACACTGTGACCCATCTCTTATATGTACACTGTGACCCTCTTATATATACAGTGTGACCCTCTCTTATACGTACAGTGACCTTCTCTTATTTGTACACTGTGACCCTCTCTGATATATACAGTGTAATCCTCTCTTATACGTACAGTGACCCTCTCTTATTTGTACACTGTGACCCTCTTATATGTACGCTGTGACACTCTCTTATATGTATATTGTGACCCTCTCTTATTTGTACACTGTGTCCCCCTCTTACATGTACACTGTGACCTCATATGTAGACTGCGACTCTTACATGTACCTTGTGATCCCCTCATACTGACCCACTCTCCCTCACACCGTGACTCTCACATGCACACTGTGACAAGATAAGATAAGATAAGATAAGATTTCGTTCGGATTTTTAACCCCGGAGGGTTAGCCACCCAGGATAACCCAAGAAAGTCAGTGCGTCATCGAGGACTGTCTAACTTATTTCCATTGGGGTCCTTAATCTTGTCCCCCAGGATGCGACCCACACCAGCCGACTAACACCCAGGTACCTATTTGCTGCTAGGTGAACAGGACAACAGGTGTAAGGAAACGTGTCGAAATGTTTCCACCCGCCGGGAATCGAACCCGGGCCCTCCGTGTGTGAAGCGGGAGCTTTAGCCACCGGGTGTATCAGGGAGATAAGATGTTTTCTAATGGTAGTTTTGAAGGTGATGAATGTGTCTGCAGTTCTAGAGTTCTCAGGTAGGGTGTTCCAGATTTTAGGGCCTTTGACATACATTGAATTTTTGTAAAGGTTTAGTCGGACACGGGGAATGTCGTAGAGATGTTTGTGTCTGGTGTTATGCCTGTGGGTTCTGTCACAACTATCAAGAAAGCGTTTTAGTTCAAGGTTGATATTGGAGTTTAAGGTCCTGTAGATGTAGATTGCACAGTAGTAAGTGTGGATGTACTGAACAGGGAGTAAATTTAGATCTATGAAGAGTGGGGGGGGGTGTGTTGCCAGGGATGGGATTTAGTGATTATTCTTACTGCAGCTTTTTGTTGGGTTATTATTGGCTTTAGGTGTGTTGCTGCAGTTGATCCCCAAGCACAAATAGCATAGGTGAGGTATGGATAAATAAGTGAGTGGTATAGTGTGAGAAGGGCATTTTGCGGCACGTAGTATCGTATCTTGGAGAGGATCCAACTGTTTTGGATACTTTTTTGGTTATGTGTTGGATTATGGGGTGCTGAAATTCAGGTTGTTGTCAAGATATAGGCTAGGAATTTGCCCTCATTATGTCTGGTAATTAGAGTGTGTTGTCGATCTTAATGTTAATTTGTGCATCTCCTGCTCTGCTACCAAACATATATAGTAGGTTTTGTCAGTGTTAAGCGTAAGTTTATTGGCTGTCATCCAAGTTGATATTTTGATCAGCTCCTCATTAACAATGGTGTTGAGGGTGGCAAGATTAGGGTGAGGATGACATAAGGCACTACCTTAGCAGAGTTTCTGCTGAGGGGAATCATAGGCCTGTCCCGTGTGAAAAAATTATTATATTGAACTTTGTGTCAGAGGAAGAAAGTCTCATGAAAGCATTGAGTTACATAGTGTATAGTGTATACTACAGTGGCTCCTAGTTATTGATGATAATAGGCTAAAGTGTCATTTTGAAAACAGGTGAATTTGTAAATGAAGTGATAAGCCTTTAGAGGCAGGTGCCAGAGAAGGCGCCAGAAAACTTACCAAAGGGCAGTGTTTTTTATATTCTTCCTGGCTTGCTAGTTTACTCGCATATAATCTGTGATACCAGTGAATTAGCAGAATACAGTGTTGTAGTAGCATCTCCCAAACCGGTATTATAATGATACTTAGTGGAGTGGAGTGACATTTCATTAGTTTCTTTTTTTTTCTTGAAATACCAGGACGTTACTGTGATTTTCATATAACCTTAGTTACCAGCCGGGTTGGATCAATATTACACAACGAGAAGCAATTATTACTACAGAAAAGGCCCTTCCTCAAAATTTGCACCATCAACTATAGTGATAATATAGCATTTATTGTGTGGAGACGGAAAAAACAAAAAAATAGAGAAGCTAGGATACAGACGATTGATAAAAAGGGTGGAGGTCGACTGTACGTCATTGTAGGAGCTGCAGCAGTCACCGGCTCTTCAACACGCATGTTATTACTTTTGTATCAATTCAAATCACATATACTCGGGTAGATAATTTACAGTAGATCTCTTCATGTGTTAGCTCAAACTCACCGGACCAGTATGTTTTAATAAGTGACCCACTGATAGATCAGATAGAAATGGTCCGAACCTTGACTGGTCCGAACCCTTGACTGGTCTGGAACCCTTGACTGGTCGAACCCTGGGACTGGTTTCAACGGTTTTCGTGTGCACCACTAGCAGGTTATTAATAGTAATATTCAAAGAGGGGTTGCTAGTAGATTGCAGTAATAAAACCATTCAAATCATTATGAAGCTGTGTGTAGTCTGTGGTCAGTCAAACAAACGGGCTTCCCACATGCACTATATTGTATTTCTGTGGAATTGGTGTCACGCCCCTTGTGCAGATTATCCAAGAACTAGTACAAGCAGTATTAAAACAGGGAAGTGTTTTTGGGTATGCCAATTGAGATAAATCTGTGGACTTAAAATAACAAGGGTATTTAAAAGAGGTCATACTTCAAAGCTGCTTTCATAGAAAACGTGGAAGCTTTCTACTACAGATGGGAACATAAAAGTCCGGCTGAAGGGTACTGCCCTGATTTTATTTTTTTTTTTTTGTTTAACTGGCCATGTAGTCAGAACTGTAAGGCTAGTGATGATGTCCTGGTAGTCAGTAAATGGGGGGCTGATAGTGCTGTCCTGGGGACAGTAATGGGGAAGCTGGAGGTGCTGTCCTGGGGAGACAGTAATGGTGAAGCTGGAGGGTGCTGTCCTGTGAGACGTAATGGGTGAAGTGGAGTTGCGGTTATGGGAGAACAGTATGGGGAAGCTGGAGATGCCTGTCCAGGGAGACGTAAGGGTGAAGCTGGAGATTTTGTCCAGGTAGTCGGGAATTATACGCTAGAAGGAATACATATGAATGACCTCATAGGGGACAGAGTGCCATAGTAGGGAAACAAGTGTAGTCAAAGATAAGATATAACCAATATTGAAACTAGAAATACCGCAGGAAATAGCCAAATACGTGAGAGGAATACTTCACTTAGCATATAGTGAGGATATATTACCAAAAACCTAATGGTGAGGAGCTCCATTGTTGGTGCTAGGGGAGGATAGAAGTAAGACAGGGAAACATGCACCACAGTAATACAGTCACAGAAACCAAGGCAACGGAACCAGCTGTGCACATACTATGCACTCTGGTATTCTGCTGCTGGGAATTGGAAAAATAAAAAACAGATGGGACGTGCAAACCTTGACCACCCTAGAAATGCCATGCCCATATGACAACAGGAAAAATGCAAACTCCATTTCCTGTAAGCTTTTTGACCCTGAACTTGTGGTACCTCTTCAGTACAGGAAAGGACTGTGCTATAACTTAAAATTGCCAGGCATACCATCTAAAGGGGACAAAAAGATACAAAAACATCCGGGCATGGGAAACCTTGGGGTAGCACAGCACTCAAGAGGGGAGAGGTTTTTTTTTAGTACCAGGAAAGGAAAAAAAAACTGGCAGGAAATGGCAGAAATCGTACACCAAAATCCAGTCATTCCTGGAGTGGAACCACAGTCGATGGCCTTCACTCCAAAACCAACAGATACAGATTAGAATGCCGCGAAAAAAAATCCCCCCCCAGTACCGACAATACCACCAGTCGAAACATTCTTCTTTGCAAATATACTGGGTCTAGCCAGGCAACAAACAACAAAATACCTTTCATCCGTGACTGATTGCAGAGGCAAAGGCAATGTTCGCGGCTTTTCAATGAGACCCACATAAAGGATCACTTGGGACAACGAAATATGGATCCCAGGTGTTTACAAACCTATACAAGATTGTGACAGAGTGAACAGGCCAAAAGGGGGGGGTTGGCCTGTACATTTTTTTTGCCCTGGTCACTTGTTTGCACAGAACTGCTAAATGCCTCAAATGATTGATAGTGGAAGTTTTAGCAGTAAAGGTCGAGAACCATAACCTTGTCATTGTGATAGTCTACAAGCCTCCGGAGCAACATCCCACGCAATTCCAGGAAAAGCTGTTAATAAATGACCATGTCTGGAAAACCTTCCAGCTCCTGACACCCAAACATCTTGCTTCCGGGGGATTCAACTTAAGGCCACCTCAAATGGAGGAATGTAGCCAAATAATAATGTTGCTCAGAATAACACCAGGAGGCGCTCTGATGACAAACTCCACTCACGCGAGCTTTTAATCTCTGCACAATAAATTCAATTTTAAACAGCAAATAATAGAGCCTACTAGACTGGAAGAATACAACTAGACCTCATCTTCACTACAGATGATGATCTGATAAGAAATATCACCATATCAAAACAACAATATACTCAGGATCACAACATAATTGAGGTTGTGTCGTCTGGTATCGCGGAGCCCCAGACCGACATAATGGACTAGTCACGAGGGAGCATTCACCAAATTCAACTTCAATAAACAAAATACATAAAAGTGGGACCAAGTAAACCAAGTCCTAACCGGGGGAATATAAGCTGGTAAGATATATAAGCAACACAGACCCCAACTTAAGCTAGACAGATTAACTCGGTAGCACTCGATGATGCACAAGGCTTATTCCTCTAGAAAAAGGAGGAGTAGATTGTAAACAGAAGAGACAGGCGCCTCCTTTACAGGCGACGGAAAAAGAATAACGATCGCGGCTCTAAAAGAGGTCAATATATCTGAAATGCGTAGGGAGGACACTGGTCAGGAAATAGCAAGCATCGAACTTAAGCTAAAAGAATCCTTTAGGAGTCAGGAATCGCGGGAAGAACTAAAAGCCATAAAATGAAATCGAAAGTAACCCAAGGTATTTCTTCTCCTATGCCAACTCAAAATCGAGCAACAACGTCCAGTTATTGGGCCCCTACTTAAAACAAGATGGGTCCTAACAGATGACAACAAGGAAATGAGTGAGCTACTAAAGTCCCATATGATCAGTTTTTAGACAAGCCGCTAACCAGACTAGAGGAGTCGGAGATCAAAATGAATTTTTTTATTGAGAGAGACACAAATTTGATAACACAAGCTATCCGAATGTTATCATGACGCAAATGACTTCGAACAGGCGATAAATGACATGCCCATGCACTCTGCCCCAGGGCCAGACTCATGGAACTCTGTGTTCTCAAGAAAAAATAAACTGCAAGAAGCCCCTATCACGAGCCTTTTCCATACCTATGGAGAGGGAGCATGGTCACGGGGGTCGTTCCCACTGTTACTAAAAAAAACAGACATAGCCCCACTACACAAAGGGGGCAGGCAGTTAAAGCAACAGCAAAGAACTACAGACCAATAGCACTAACATCCCATATCATAAAAATCTTTGAAAGATATACTAAGATATACTAAGATATACTAAGCAACACAGACCCCAACTTATGCCTAGAACAATTACTCGGTAGCACTCGATGTATGCACAAGGCTTATTCCTCTAAGAAAAAGGAGGTCGTAGATTGTTAAAACTGAAAGAGACAGGCGCTCCCTTTACAGGCGACGGAAAAAGAAATAAACAGAGCGTGCTAAAAGAGGTCAATATATCTGTAATGCAGTAGGGAGACACTGGTCAGGAGAAATAGCAAGCATCGAATTAAGCCCTAAAAGAATCTTTTAGGAGTCAGGAATCGCGGGTAGATCTAAAGCCATAATGAAATCGAAAGAAAAACCAAAGTATTTCTTCTCCTTGCAAATCAAAATCGAGAACAACGTCCAGTATTGGGGCCCCCTACTTAAACAAGATGGGTTCCTACACAGATGACAAAAATGGAAAATGAGTGAGATACTCAAGTCCCAATATGACCAGTCTTTAGCAAGCGCTAACCGGACTGAGAGTCGAAGATCAAAATGAAGTTTTTATGAGAGAGCACAAAAATTTGATTAAAACACAAGCCCTAGCCGATGTTATCCTGACGCCAAATGACTTCGAAACAGGCGATATATGACATGCAATTGCACTCTGCCCCAGGGCCAGACTCATGGATCTCTGTGTTCATCAAGAAACTGCAAGATGGCCCATTTCACGAGCCTTTTCCATCCTATGGAGTAGGAGAATGGAACGGGGTCGTTCCCACAGTTACTATAAAACAACATACATAGCCCACTCCACAAAGGGGGCAGTAAGCAACAGCAAAGAAACTACAGTACCAGTAGCCACTTACATCCCATATCATAAAAATCTTTGAAAGGGGTCTAAGAAGCAGATCACCACGCATCTAGAACCCATCAGTTACACAACCCAGGCAACATGGGTTTAGAACAGGTCGCTCCTGTCTGTCTCAAAACTATTGGACACACTACGACAAGGTCCTAAATTGCAATAGAAACAAAAAGAATGCAGATTGTAATATATACAGACTTTGCAAAAGCCTTCGACAGTGTGACCATGGCGTAATAGGCGCACAAAATGCGTGCTAAAGGATAACAGGAAAAGTCGGGTCGTGAGAGTCTATAATTTCTAACTAACAGAACACAGAGAGTAGTCGTAACAGAGTAAGTCCGAGGCAGCATACGGTGAAAAGCTCTGTTCCAAGGCACAGTACTAGTCCCATCTTGTTCCTCATCCTCATATCCGACATAGACTAGGATGTCAGCCTCAGCACCGTGTCAGTCACCTTTGCAGATGACACCCGAATCTGCATGACAGTGTCTTCCATTGCAGACACTGACCAAAGCTCCAGGCAGACATCACCAAATCTTTCAGTGGGTGCAGAAAACAATATGAAGTTCAACGATGAGGAAATTTCAATACTCAGGATATGTGGTGAACATGAGGAAATTAAATCTTCATCAGAGTACAAAAACAAGTCTGGCACAAAATATGAGCTAAAACACCAACGTCAAAGAACGGGGAGTGATCATGTCGGAGGATCTCACCTTTCAAGGACCATACAACTTGTATCAATCGAATCTGTCTAGAAAAATGACCAGGATGGATAATGAGAACCTTCAAAATAGGAAGGCCAAGCCCATGATGACCACTCTTCAGGTCACTTGTTCTATTCTAGCTGGAATATTGCTGCACACTATCAGCCACTGTCAAGGCTGGTGAATGAAATTGCCGACTAGAAAATGTACAGAGAATTTCACGGCGGCATAACGGAGATAAAACACCTCAATTTTTGGGAGCGCTTGAGGTTCCTAAACCTGTAATTCCCTGGAACGCAGGGGGAGATATACATGATTATATAAAACCTGGAAAATCCTAGAGGGACTAGTACCGAACTTGCACACGAAATCACACACTACGATAGCAAAAAGACTTGGCGACGATGCACCATTCCCCCCAATGAAAAGCAGGGGCGTCACTGCACGTTTAAGAGACCATACATTAAGTGTCAGGGCCGAGACTGTTCAAACTGCCTCCAGCACACTAAGGGGATTACCAACAGACCCCTGGCCAGTCTTCAAGCTGGCACTGGACAAGCAACTAAAGTCTGTTCCGGATCTTAGCGGGCTGTGATGTATGCTTGGGTTTTGCGTGCAGCCAGCAGCAACAAGCTGGTTGGATCAGGCTCTGATCCACCAGGAGGCCTGGTCTCAGACCGGGCCCTCGGGGGCGTTGACCCGGAACTCTCTCCAGGTAAACTCCAGGTAAACCAAGATCACCACCCTTCTAGAAACCCATCAGTTACACTAACCAGCCACCCGACCAAAAGGCAACATTGGGTTTAGAACAGTCGGCTCCTGTCTGTCTCAACTACTGGATCACTACGACATGGTCCGAAATGCACTAGAAGACAAAACGATATGCAGATGTATATATCAGACTTTTGCAAATGGCCTCGACCAAGTGTGACCAGGGGCGTAATAGCGCACAAAATGCGTGCTAAAGGAATAACAGGAAAGTCGGTGATGGATCTATAATTTCTCACTAACAGAACACAGAGAGTAGTCGTCAACAGAGTTAAAGTCGAGGCAGCTACGCGTGAAAAGCTCTGTTCCACCAAGGCTACAGTACTACGCTCCCATCTTGTTCCTCATCTTATATCCGACATAGACAAGGGATGTCAGCCACAGCACCGTGTCTTTCCTTTAGCAGATGACAACCCGAATTGCATGACAGTGTCTTCCCTTTGCAGAAAACTGCAAAGCTTCAGGCAGACAATCAACCAAATCTTTCAGTGGGCTGCAGAAAACAATATGAAAGTTCAACGATGGAGAAATTTCAATACTCAGATATGGTAAACATGAGGAAATTAAAATCTTCATCAGAGTACAAAACAATTTGGCCACCAAAATAGAGCGAAAACACACAACGTCAAAGGACCTGGGAGTGTCATGTCGGAGGTCTCACTTCTAGGGACCAAAACTTGTATCAATCGCATCTGCTAGAAAAAAGACAGGATGGATAATGAGAACCTTCAGAACTAGGGAGGCAAGCCCATGATGACACTCTTCAGGTCCACTTGTTTCTATCTAGGCTGGAATATTGCTGCACCACTAACAGCACCTTTCAAGGCAGTGTTGAAAATTGCCGACCTAGAAAATGTACAGAGAAACTTTCACGGCGAGCTTAACGGAGATAAACACCTCTCATTTATTGGGAGCACGTGAGGTTTCCTAAACCTGTATTCCCTGGAGCAGGAGGGAGAGATACATGATTATATACACCTGGAAAATCCTAGAGGGATAGTACCGAACTTGACACACGAAAATCACCCATACTGAAAGCAAAAGACTGGCAGACCGATGCACCATCCCCGCAATGAAAAGCAGGGGTGTCACTAGACGTTAAGAGGACCATACAATAGTGTCCAGGGGCCGAGACTGTTCAAATGCCTCAGCAAACATAAGGGGGATTACCAACAGACCCCTGGCAGTGTCTTCGAGCTGGCATGGACAAGCACCTAAAGTCAGTTCCGGAATCAGCAGGGCTGTGCTCGTATTTTGGTTTGCGTGCAGCCAGCTGCAACAGGCCTGGTGGATCGGGGTCTGATCCACCAGGGAGGCCTGGTCTCAGACCGGGCCGCGAGGGGGGGGCGTTGACCCCGAACTCTCTCCAGGGTAACTCCAGGTAAGTCGTGTCGTCAGCAAGGAGAATGGGTTTTCAGGTGTTGGATAGTTTTGGAAGATCATTGATGTATATGAGGAAGAGCAGGGGACCAAGGGACACTTCCTGCGGAACTCTGTATCAGTGGCCGTGTTGTTGATGCTGGGTCTTAATGGTAAAATTATGAATACCTATTTTGTTAGGTAATATTTGAAATAAGCAAGCGCATGGCCTTTTTGTTTTTTATACCTTAATGGTCGAGTTTGTGGAGTTAGGATGTCGTGGGTCTACTGTGTCAAAAGCTTTTCTTTAGGTCAATCTATTCTAGTGGATATTCCTTATTTTCCCAATGCTGTGTAAGCTATCCTAGCATTTTTATGATTGCATCTTATTGCTTTTATTTTTTCCTAAATCCAAATTGCAGGGGTTTTGAGTATGTTTTGTGCTTGTTATAAATGAATATAGTCTCCTGTGCACGAGTTTCTCAAATGAATTTGGGATTAGCATTGGTAAGTTTGATATTGGCCTATAGTTGTTTAAGTTGTAGGGTCACCACATTTATGTATTGGTGTTAACCCTTTGCTGTCTTGAGTAGTGCTTGGGGAGTGCCTAGTTTCTAGTGCTTGTTAAAAAGTAATGAATAAGCTTGCGGAAGGATATGGGCCGCTCGCATGTTCGTAACTGGTGAGGACATTAGACAGATTCCCTGAGTTGTTTTTTAAGTGTTTTTATAATTCGGGTGACTTCGAGGGATCAGTTGCGTGCAAGATAGAAGGTATTTGGGGAAATTCCCACCTAAGTAAGCCCCGGCATGGGCACTGGTATGTGGGTTTTTATTGGCGAGAATTAGATCCTATGGTTGAGAAGTCGTTTTATCTTGTTAGCTGTGTACAGTGGGATGTTGTGGTGTTTCATTTGGTTAAGTAGGACAATTTTCTGGTTTTCTCCGTTGTGGGTCCCTAGAATCTGAGAGAGTGTTTTCCAGGTTTCTATTTTATATCTCCTTCTAGTGTCTGTGGAATTACTGGGTAGTATAGTTGTTTGGACTTTCTTTATTGCTTTGGTGTGAGAACGATGAATAGTGTTTAAGAATATCTTTGTGTATTAAGCCCTGTCTATATTGTTTTCATATTGGTGTTTCTTGTCAATGGATTTCAGAATGGTGCTGGTTAGGCCATGGGCATCCATGCCGTTTGTTTGTGGATCTGTTTCTGTTTTTATAGGACAATGTTTGTTGTATTAGTTCTTAGTTAATTTGTCTAAGAAAATGTCCTGCACAGTCATCAATACCATGGCTGGAGAAAATCTGTAGGCCAGTCAACATTCTCTAGGTCAGCTGTGACTTCCTTAATGAGGCCTCGTCATGGAGTCTAAATGAGACTATGTTGTTTTTCATGTGGTGGTTACTAATGTTTGTCAGGAGGAAGGTAGGGTAGGTGGTCTGTAGTGCTTTCTGTGATTATCCTGATTTAAGGGGGGCTAGTATATTCGGTTCCCATATGTGGTTATTATGGTTGCACTTGTCTCAGTGAGCCTGGGTGCTGGGTTTAGGACAAACAAATTTTTTTTTCTGGCCACAAAATTTGAGCGAAACACAAACGTCAAAGGACTGGGAGTGATTATGTCGGCAGGATCTCACCTTCAAGGACAATAACAATTGTATCAATGATCTGCTAGAAAAATGTCAGGATGGATAATGTGAACCTTTCAAAACTAGGTTGAGGCCAAGCCATGATGACACTCTTCAGGTCAACTTGTTCTATCTAGGCTGGAATATTGCTGCACTCTAAACAGCTCCTTTCAAGGCAGGTGAAATGAGAACTAGAAAATGTACTGAGAACTTTCACAGAGCGAGCATAAAACGGAGATAAAACACCTCATACTGGAGGCTTGAGGTTCTAAACTGTATTCCCTGGACGCAGGAGGGAGCAAGGGAGAGATAAACATGATTATTTACACCTGGAAATTCCTAGAGGGACTAGTACCGAACTGCACACGGAAAATCACTCACTACGAAAGCAAAAAGTCTTGGCAGACGATTGCACCATCCCTCCCCCCCCCCAATGAAAAGCAGGGGTGTCATAGCACGTTAAAAGTGACATACAATAAGTGTCAGGGGCCCGAAAGAGACTGTTCAACTGCTCCCAGCACACATAAGGGGATTACCAACAGACCTGGCAGTCTTCAAGCTGGCACTGGACAAGCACCTTATAAGATCTGGTTCCAGATCAGCCGGGGGCTATTGGCTCGTACGTTGGTTGCGTGCAGCCGCTAGCAACAGCCTGGTTGATCAGGCGATGATTCCACCAGGAGGCATGGTCACAGACCGGCGGGATGCTGTTGGACCCCCGAACACTCTCTCCAGGTAAACTCCAGTATGAGAAAGTGTGTTGTTCATATTGTTGATGTCATGAAATCAGTTACAGGTGATATCTAGTAAGCCAGGTTGATGTTGAAGGTCTCAGCTAAGAGACGGTGGTGCTTATTCATTTGTCTGTTTGGTATTAGTGGACTTTAATTTATCACTAAATTTGTGATGTTTGTGTGAGGTATCCGGTATTGGCACGATTTGTTATAGGTTGTCTTAAGGTTTTTTACTGCAATAATTAGCAATAATGTATTCTCCATAATTCATCACTAAAGCAGTTGGTGCCTAATAAAAGATTAATTGGTTTAGAGGACTTGTTGGCAATAATCCACCCCATACTTGGTTTGTGGCTCTGCTGGTTGTGAATTGCTGTGTTTCTGGTAGTGGGGGTGTTATCGTGGGGGGACACGGAGGTTGAATCAGGGAAGATGGCTTCGTTGTTGTTGGCCTCAGGTCGGCAGTCGATGTTGGCGTTGGGAGGGGTGGGTGTGCTAGGTGGGCAATGCGTGTATGGTGCTGGTGTGGGGCCAAGGGCGGTACACTTTGGTCAGTCGTTTCGAGGGGGAAAGGGACGGGGTCTGATGTTAAGCGTGAAGTCGAGGTGTGTGATTTTGGGCTCTCGGTCGTGGGCGTATGTGCAGTGTGCTGTTGCCTGTTATGGTTAAATAAAGGCAGGTTAGTTACTTCTTCCAATAGGTTTTGATTAAACACCATTATGACCTATGATGTAGTGAGATAGTTATTAGTATCTAGGATCGATACGTGATACAATCATCTCTAGGTTTAAATATAAGTGTTATCTTATATCCTTGAGTTGTAGTGTGAGATCTAGTACTGATATCTGTGTGGTGGAATTTGTGTCAAGTATGATAGCTATGTGTATTTGGTCCATGTAAGGTATATATGTCACTACTACACATAATGGAAGTGATGTTTGTTTATGTGATTGAGCTGGAATGAAGCTAAAGTTCAAACTAGGTATAAGACTAGTATATATAAATTAATAATAATTTGTAAATAGAACAAGGGCTCTCACTTTGTAATTAGGCACTAAGTCTATGATTAATGCAATGTGGAGTCTATGGTTTTGAGCAAAATGACCTATAGTACAACTAGGATTTAATCTTATCATATAGAAAATATTCAAATTAAATATTAGTTGTTAACACCAGATCTATCTCACTAGTAATAGTGCAGCCGTAAGTTGAGTTCTAAATTATAGGTGAATTGTGGTTGATTGACTATGTATTGAGTTGAGAATGTAGTCAATATGAACTGTACTATCGTGATATTGTATCGTTGACATAATAATAAAAATTAGCACAAGCCATCTGCAATTGTGATATTGATATCAATGGTTGTTATATAATTTGTTTACAAGACACTAAAAAGAATAAACACTTTAGCATTTAGACTTGACGTATAATGATAATTACATAAGTTAGGTAGCAATAGAATAATTAAATTAAAAAATGGAAGAACTTATAAATAAAATAAAATGGCTAATGACTTTTGGTTACTAAAGTATGCTTAGATGAGGCATGGAAAGAGCAGGATTAATATAAAGTTGTATGTGCACATTCCTACCTAGTTAAACAAAGTTTATAAGATAAATCTATATTGTCATTAAAGAAGTTGTACAGTGAAGTTGTGATCAATTATAGTTTATAAGTAACAATGGGCCCAACCAAGGCAAATCTCCTCATACATTGGCAAAAAGCATGTATTCTATAATGTGAGCTGAGTCTGAGACTTCTTTAGAGTGACAGAGTGTCAGTCTTATGTTTAATACTAAAATATAGATAGAAGCAGTGATGCCCCCCGTAAGTGTCCACACCACCGGAGATAGATATCAGTATATATTAAACAAATTAGACTATGACGTTCGAATGGATCCATTTAGAATACACAAATGACAATCAAAGTAGTTGCGGTATTAGAATTTTAGGGGGTACAAATATATGACAATATAACACTACACGGATTGGATGTGGGTATTTTCTGCAATTTACTCTGATACTGTTAGTCCAGACTCACTTAGGAATGTTTGAAGGTCATGTTCTGTAGGATGAAGATCATCTCTTCCCAGTGGGCTGTTTCCTAACTGCGGATTGGTTTCCAATCCCTCAACCAAAAGCATGGTGGGATTTTTTGGGGATAGCGTAATTTTCTTAGCGATAACGAAGGTTTTATCTTTTTTTGGTACGGCACTCATTGACTGTAAACATCTAAGTTTGATAGAAATAGATGTTTTTTAGTAGGTTGGTTTCTTTGTAGCGCTAAGTTGGAGTTTATAACAGTCACATGTTTTATTTACCTGCTGTTAGCCCTTTCAGTTCTGCAATCCCTTTGGTCGGGGCCACAAAGTTGTTTACAGACGAAGTCGACGTCGCTTGATAAGCCTGCTAGGGTGTGTTCTCCACTGCAGGTTCTTGGGTGACTGTGGTGGATGATGTAGCTCTTTTAACTACACAGCCGCAGATAGCTGCTGTTGGTCATTATAGTCATTGGAATGGTTGGTTATGACTATTGGCAGTTGGTTGGTCCACTCTTGATCTTTCTCTGTAATGTTGTTGTAGTTAGGGTGATCTTTAGTCTTGTTCCCGTGTTGCAAGAGTACTGCGTAGAGTTGTATGCCTTAGTTGTTGTTCCTGAGTGTTTTAGATTATGTTCTAGAGCAGTTGGTTCTTGTGAAGTAATCTGCATTGCTGAGTGTTTTTGTTCCTGGTATTTATGTGTTTCTTGAGTTAGTTGGTGATCGTTGGTTGTTTTCTCGAATCGGTTAAGGCGTGTTAGCTAGTCTAGAGTCTGGTGATTCTGTCTTGACACTCCAAGTACTAGGAAGAGTTATCTTGGACTGTGCAGGCAGGCTTGCTTTTGTTGTTGTCTTGTCGTGTGTTGTGTGTGATGCCGTTGTGGTGATAGAGGGTTGTGTCTCTTGGCGCTAGTACCACATAAGTTTTCCTCGTGTTATTACTGCTACTCAGCTTTGATTGTTAGGGTGTTTAAGAGTCCTTAGCTGGTTACATGGATCTTCTTTATTGCTCGACACATTGTCCGATTGCTGTGGCTCCTCGGGGTGTAATAATAGGCGTTGGCTGTGAATGTTGTGGGTTTCCCTTCAGTGGCAGTGGGTAGGATAGGTCCGGTAGTACGAGTCCTATTAGTGTAAGTTTTGAATCTGTTTGTGTTAGTGCATTTCATGCAGATTGATTTTGTATCATATTTAGTTATCCACACATCGTTTAGTGTTTATTGTGGTCTGGATTAGTCATACACTGGCTTTCTGGACCCTAGGTAGAAGTAAAAATAGAGGACAGGTTCTGGTTGCCGCTGCCGCGATCCAGAGTTCGAGGATGATACAAGTACTTGTACAAGAGTATTACTAAAGTACTGTAAAAGGTATAACAAGTTCATGTAAACAGGTTATACAAGTACATGTACAAGGTATACAAAGTACATTTACAAGGACTACTAGCTAGTACTATGTTCACAAGTATACTTCAGTACTGTTACAAGCGTATACTACTTACATGTACAGTATACTAGTACATGTACAAGGTATACATAGTACATGTACATGAGTGATACTAGTACATGTACAATGCATACAAAGTCTGTACAATGTATAACAAGTACATGTACATGGTATACTAGTACAATGTAAACAAGTATACAAGTACATGTACAAGGTATACAAGTTACCTGTAACAAGGTATACAAGTACATGTACAGGTATACTAGTACAGGCTACAAGTATACTAGTACATGTACAAGGTATACTAGTACATGTACAAGGTATACAAGTACTGTTAAAGTATATAGCTACATGTAAAGGTTATACTAGTACTTGTACAAGATATACTAGCTACATGTACAAGGTATATACTTAGTACCATGTCAAAGTATACTTCTACATGTCAAGGTTACTAGATACCGTTGTATCAAGTCTACTAGTAAAATGTACAAGGTATACATTACATGTACAAGGGAATACAAAGTACAGTACAAGGTACACTAGTACATAGTACAAGGTATCCGCTTACATGTTACCAAGGTATATTCGTACATGTACAAAGTATACGACCATATTGTTGACATCAATCTAGAATACTACTTGAGGAAAGTTCAATATGATTGGCGTAGAGCGATAGTAAACGATAGTTTCACTGCCGGCTACTAGTTAGTAGGATTGAGTCACACACTCACCGTTATTTCCAGCCTTTTCATTCCCCCACCTAAAGTGCTAGTTTGGACTGCCGGTGCTATTAACTACTTTACTAACTATACACACCATCACCTCCTCATTTTTTCTCCCCCCACCCTCGAACTTGCTTGAATCGTGTGGGCTCTGGTCTCCAAATCAAAACCTCACCGCCATCACCGGCTCCAGCCACTACTGTAAGTATATGTTTCTGCTTGTATTTCTAAGTGATTTATTGGTTTAAAAGCTTCATCTTATGTCAAGTAATAGAATCTTAAGCCGTGTCAGTCATGCTCAATGTTGACTGTTGTACAGAAATCACACGTCTTTAGGTATTGTACTTATATGGAGAGTGATTTTCTTTAGAGCCATAATGATAATCCGCCGCCCCCCCGTATGTTCTTCTCCTATGCCATAATCAAAAGTTCGAGAACAACATCCAGTATTGGCCTACTTAAACAAGAGTGCGGTCTACACAGATGACAGAAGGAAATGAAGTGGCCTACTCAAGTCCCAATATGACTCATTTTTAGACCCCCCAGCCCCGCTGAACCAGACTGTAGTAGTACCCGCCGATCCCCCCCCAATGAATTTTTTGGTGTTTTTCATGAGAGAGCCACAAAGATTGTTGTTAAACACAAGCCTATCCGATGTTTATCCTGACGCAAATGACTTCGAGGCGATAAAGACATGCCCATGACTCTTGCCCAGGGCTCGTAAGTACTCATGGAAACGTGTTCATGCAATGAACTGCACAGAAAGCCCCTATTGTCACGAGCCTTTTTCACATCCTTTGTAAGGAGGGAGCTATGGACAATCGGGTCGGTCCAAGTTACTAAAACAACAGACGATCGCCCCACCTCCACAATGGGACATGGTAAAAGTCAACAGCCATAGAACCTACAGACCGTATACGCACTAAACATCCCATATATGTAAAATCTTTGAACAGGTCACTAAGAAAGCAGATCACCACCATCTAGCTAATACCCCATCAGAGTTACACAACCCAGGCAAACATGGGTTTTGAAACAGGTCGATCAGTCTGTCTCTATATTGGATCACTACGACAAGTCCTACGCACTAGAAAGATAATAAAGAATTGCAGATGTAATTTATTACTAAGACTTTGCAAAAGCCTTCGACAAGAGTGACCATGGCGTAATAGCGCCACAAAATGAGTGATTCGTAGGATACCAGAAAGTCGGGTCGTGATCTATAATTTCCTCACCTAACCAGAATACACAGAGAGTAGTCGTCAACAGAGTAAAAGTCGAGGCGTAGCTACGTGAAAAGCACTGTTCCACAAGGCATCAGTACTCGCGTACCATCTTGTTCCTCATTCCTTCATTCGACATACAAGACAAGGATTTGTCAGCCAGCAGCACGTGTTTCCCTTTTGCAGATGACACCCGACACATGCATGACAGTGTCTTACATTGCAGACACTGCAAGGCTCCAGGCGGACATCCACCAAATCTTTCCCTTTTAGCTCCAACAATATGCCGTTCCCATCGATGAGAATTTCAATTACTCAAGATATGGAAAACACGAGGAAATGCAATCTTTTAGAGTACAAAACAAATTTGGCACAAACACTCGTTCCCACCCCCGATCAAAGAACACTGCGAGTGTCATGTCGGAGGATCTCACCTTCAGAGGTACCCATAACATTGTATCAATCGCATCTTCTAGAAAAATGACTAGATGGATAATGAGACCCTCGAAAACTCCCAAGCACAAATAGCATAGGTGAGGTATTGATTAATAAGTGAGTGGGTATAGTGTGAGAGGGCATTTTTGCGGCCACGTAGTATGTATCTTGGAGAGGATCCAACTGTTTTTGGATACTTTTTTGGTTTTGGTGTTGGTTATGGTGTGAAATTCAGGTTGTTGTCAGATTAGGCATAGGAATTTGCCCTCATTATGTTGGTAATTAGATGTGTTGCGATCTTTAATGTTAATTTGTGCATCTCCTGCTCTGCTACCAAACATATATAGTAGGTTTTGTCAGTGTTAAGCGTAAGTTTATTGGCTGTCATCCAAGCTGATAGTTTGATCAGCTCATCATTAACAATGGTGTTGTGGGTGGCTAGATTAGGGTGAGGATGACATAAGGCACTACCTTAGCAGAGTTTCTGCTGAGGGGAATCATAGGCCTGTCCCGTGTGAAAAAATTATTATATTGAACTTTGTGTCAGAGGAAGAAAGTCTCATGAAAGCATTGAGTTACATAGTGTATAGTGTATACTACAGTGGCTCCTAGTTATTGATGATAATAGGCTAAAGTGTCATTTTGAAAACAGGTGAATTTGTAAATGAAGTGATAAGCCTTTAGAGGCAGGTGCCAGAGAAGGCGCCAGAAAACTTACCAAAGGGCAGTGTTTTTTATATTCTTCCTGGCTTGCTAGTTTACTCGCATATAATCTGTGATACCAGTGAATTAGCAGAATACAGTGTTGTAGTAGCATCTCCCAAACCGGTATTATAATGATACTTAGTGGAGTGGAGTGACATTTCATTAGTTTCTTTTTTTTTCTTGAAATACCAGGACGTTACTGTGATTTTCATATAACCTTAGTTACCAGCCGGGTTGGATCAATATTACACAACGAGAAGCAATTATTACTACAGAAAAGGCCCTTCCTCAAAATTTGCACCATCAACTATAGTGATAATATAGCATTTATTGTGTGGAGACGGAAAAAACAAAAAAATAGAGAAGCTAGGATACAGACGATTGATAAAAAGGGTGGAGGTCGACTGTACGTCATTGTAGGAGCTGCAGCAGTCACCGGCTCTTCAACACGCATGTTATTACTTTTGTATCAATTCAAATCACATATACTCGGGTAGATAATTTACAGTAGATCTCTTCATGTGTTAGCTCAAACTCACCGGACCAGTATGTTTTAATAAGTGACCCACTGATAGATCAGATAGAAATGGTCCGAACCTTGACTGGTCCGAACCCTTGACTGGTCTGGAACCCTTGACTGGTCGAACCCTGGGACTGGTTTCAACGGTTTTCGTGTGCACCACTAGCAGGTTATTAATAGTAATATTCAAAGAGGGGTTGCTAGTAGATTGCAGTAATAAAACCATTCAAATCATTATGAAGCTGTGTGTAGTCTGTGGTCAGTCAAACAAACGGGCTTCCCACATGCACTATATTGTATTTCTGTGGAATTGGTGTCACGCCCCTTGTGCAGATTATCCAAGAACTAGTACAAGCAGTATTAAAACAGGGAAGTGTTTTTGGGTATGCCAATTGAGATAAATCTGTGGACTTAAAATAACAAGGGTATTTAAAAGAGGTCATACTTCAAAGCTGCTTTCATAGAAAACGTGGAAGCTTTCTACTACAGATGGGAACATAAAAGTCCGGCTGAAGGGTACTGCCCTGATTTTATTTTTTTTTTTTTGTTTAACTGGCCATGTAGTCAGAACTGTAAGGCTAGTGATGATGTCCTGGTAGTCAGTAAATGGGGGGCTGATAGTGCTGTCCTGGGGACAGTAATGGGGAAGCTGGAGGTGCTGTCCTGGGGAGACAGTAATGGTGAAGCTGGAGGGTGCTGTCCTGTGAGACGTAATGGGTGAAGTGGAGTTGCGGTTATGGGAGAACAGTATGGGGAAGCTGGAGATGCCTGTCCAGGGAGACGTAAGGGTGAAGCTGGAGATTTTGTCCAGGTAGTCGGGAATTATACGCTAGAAGGAATACATATGAATGACCTCATAGGGGACAGAGTGCCATAGTAGGGAAACAAGTGTAGTCAAAGATAAGATATAACCAATATTGAAACTAGAAATACCGCAGGAAATAGCCAAATACGTGAGAGGAATACTTCACTTAGCATATAGTGAGGATATATTACCAAAAACCTAATGGTGAGGAGCTCCATTGTTGGTGCTAGGGGAGGATAGAAGTAAGACAGGGAAACATGCACCACAGTAATACAGTCACAGAAACCAAGGCAACGGAACCAGCTGTGCACATACTATGCACTCTGGTATTCTGCTGCTGGGAATTGGAAAAATAAAAAACAGATGGGACGTGCAAACCTTGACCACCCTAGAAATGCCATGCCCATATGACAACAGGAAAAATGCAAACTCCATTTCCTGTAAGCTTTTTGACCCTGAACTTGTGGTACCTCTTCAGTACAGGAAAGGACTGTGCTATAACTTAAAATTGCCAGGCATACCATCTAAAGGGGACAAAAAGATACAAAAACATCCGGGCATGGGAAACCTTGGGGTAGCACAGCACTCAAGAGGGGAGAGGTTTTTTTTTAGTACCAGGAAAGGAAAAAAAAACTGGCAGGAAATGGCAGAAATCGTACACCAAAATCCAGTCATTCCTGGAGTGGAACCACAGTCGATGGCCTTCACTCCAAAACCAACAGATACAGATTAGAATGCCGCGAAAAAAAATCCCCCCCCAGTACCGACAATACCACCAGTCGAAACATTCTTCTTTGCAAATATACTGGGTCTAGCCAGGCAACAAACAACAAAATACCTTTCATCCGTGACTGATTGCAGAGGCAAAGGCAATGTTCGCGGCTTTTCAATGAGACCCACATAAAGGATCACTTGGGACAACGAAATATGGATCCCAGGTGTTTACAAACCTATACAAGATTGTGACAGAGTGAACAGGCCAAAAGGGGGGGGTTGGCCTGTACATTTTTTTTGCCCTGGTCACTTGTTTGCACAGAACTGCTAAATGCCTCAAATGATTGATAGTGGAAGTTTTAGCAGTAAAGGTCGAGAACCATAACCTTGTCATTGTGATAGTCTACAATGTACAAGGATACAAGTACATGTACAAGGTTACAAGTACATGTACAAGGATACTATACATTAAAAAGGATACAAGTACATGTACAAGGATACAATAATGTAAAAGGGTTTATACAAGTACATGTAAAGGTAACAGTCCCATGTACAAGGGTATACAGAACAGTACAAGGTATACATACATTAAAAGGGATACAAGTCATGTACAAGGTAACTAGACTGTACAAGGTTTTACAGTACATGTAAAAAGGTATACAAGTACATGTACAAGGTATACTAGTACATGTACAAAGGTATACTAGTCCCTGTAAAAGGGTATACTAGTACATGTACAAGGTATACTAGTACATGTACAAAGTATACTTCTACATGTACAAGGTATACTAGTACATGTACAAGGTATACTAGTACATGTACAAGGTATACAATTACATGTACAAGGTATAGAAGTACATGTACAAGGTACACTAGTACATGTACAAGGTATACGATTACATGTACAAGGTATACTAGTACATGTACAAAGTATACAGACCATAGTTGACATCAATGACATACTACTGTGAGGGAAAAGTTCAATAGATAGGAGTAGAGATATAGTAACGATAGTTTCACTGCCGGCTACTAGTTAAGGTAGGATAAGTCACACTCACGTTTTTCCAGCCTTTTCTTCCCCACCCCTAAAGTGATAGTTTGACTGCCGGCTGCTTATTAACGTAGGGTCAGTCTAGCTCCCGCTATCCCTTCCCCTCCCTCTTCCCCCCCCCCTCGAAAGGTGACGTGTGGGGCTCTGGTCAAACAATAAATCACTCGACTCACAGCTCCCAGCACTACTGTAAGTACATGTCTGCCTTGTATTCTAGTGGATTTATTGGTTAAAAGCTTCACTTATGACCAATAATAAACTTAGGCCTTTCAGTCATGCTCTAAGTTGACTGTTGTAATAATCACCACGTCTTTTAGGTATTGTACTTATCATGGAGAGTGATTTCTTAAGCCATAAATGAAATCGAAAGAAACCCAAAGTATTTCTTCTCCTATGCCAAATCAAAGTCGAGAACAACATCCAGTATTGGGCCCCTACTTAAACAAGATGGGTCCTACACAGATGACAGCAAGGAAATGAGTGAGCTACTCAAGTCCCAATATGACTCAGTTTTTAGCAAGCCGCTAACCAGACTGAGAGTCGAAGATCAAAATGAATTTTTTATGAGAGAGCCACAAAGTTTGGTTAAAACAAGCCTATCCGATGTTATCCTGACGCCCAAAAGACTTCGAACAGGCGATAAATGACATGCCCATGCACTCTGCCCCAGGGCCAGACTCATGGAACTCCGTGTTCCCTCAAGAACTGCAAAAAAGCCCCTATCACGAGCCTTTTCCATCCTATGGAAGAGGGGCATGGACACGGGGGTCGTCCCACAGTTACTAAAAACAACAGACATAGCCCCACTCCACAAAGGGGGCAGTAAAGCAACAGCAAAGAACTACAGACCGATAGCAAACATCCCATATCATAAAACCCTTTGAAAGGTCCTAAGAAGCAAGATCACCACCCATCTAAAACCCATCAGTTACACAACCCCAGGCAACATGGGTTTAGAACAGGTCGCTCCTGTCTGTCTCAACTATTGGATCACTACGACAAGTCCTAAAGCACTAGAAATAAAAAGAATCAGATGTAAATATACAGACTTGCAAAAGCCTTTCGACAAGTGTGACCATGGCGTAAAAAGCGCACAAAATGCGGCTAAAGGGATAACAGAAAGTCGGTCGAGGATCTATAATTTCCCCTTGGCGCTGTATAATCCTCCGGGTTTAGCGCTTCCCCCTTGATTATAATAATAATAATAATAATATAATTTCCTCACTAACAGAACACAGAGAGTAGTCGTCAACAGAGTAAAGCCGGGCAGCTACGGGGGAAAAGCTCTTTTTCCACAAGGCACAGTACTCGCTCCCATCTTGTTCCTCATCCTCATATCTGACATAGACAAGGATGTCAGCCACAGCAACCGTGTCTTCCTTTGCAGATGACACCCGAACCGCATGACAGTGTCTTCCATTGCAGACACTGCAAGGCTCCAGGCAAAACATCAACCAAAATCTTTCAGTGGCTGCAGAAAACAATATGAAAGTTCAACGATGAGAAATTTCAATTACTCAGATATGGTAAACCGAGGAAATGAAATCTTTATCAGAGTAAAAAAACAAATTCTGGCCCACAAAATAGAGCGAAACACCAACGTCAAAGACCTGGGAGTGATCATGTCGAGGATCTCACCTTCAAGGACCATAACATTGATCAATCGCATCTGCTAGAAAAAATGACAGGATGGATAATGAGAACCTTCAAAACTAGGGAGGCCAAGCCCATGATGACACTCTTCAGGTCACTTGTTCTATCTAGGCTGGAATATTGCTGCACACTAACAGCCCATTTCAAGGCAGGTGAAATTGCTGCCTAGAAAATGTAAAAGGAACCTTAGGCCCGCATAAGGGAATAAAACCCTTTAATTACTGGGAGCGCTTGGGGTTTCCTAAAATGTTTTTCCCCTGGAACCAGGGGGGAGAGATACCTGATTATATATACGGGAAAAACCCTAGAGGGACTGTACCGAACTTGCACCAAAACACTCACTACAAAAGCAAAAATTTGGGCAGACGATGCAAATCCCCCAATGAAAAGCAGGGGGTGTCACTAGCACGTTAAGAGACCATACAATAAGTGTCGGGGCCGAGACTTTTAAACTGCCCCCAGACAATAAGGGGATTACCAACAACCCCTGGCAGTCTTCAAGCGGCACTGGACAAGCACCAAAAGTGGGTTCCCTGACCAGCCGGGCTTGGCTGTACGGGGTTTGCGTCACCCACAGCAACGCCTGGTTGATCACTCTGATCCACCAGGAGGCCTGGTCACAGCCCGGGCCCCGGGGGGGCGTTGCCCCCCCAAACTTCCCCAGGAAAACCCAGGTGGGGGATGTATAAGCATTTGATAAGTTGGGGGATGTAAAAAGCAGTTTTTTAATAATGCAGGGGGTGTAAAAGCGTTTTTAATAATGCTAGGTGGATGTATAAGCAGTTTTAAAAAATGCTAGGGGGATTTTAAAAGCATTTTTTAATAATGTTAGTGGTGAAATAATCAGTTTTGATAATTTTGGGGTGGTGTATAAGCAGTTTTGATAAAAAAATTTGGTGGTTTCAAACTCGGGGATTAACATTATCTCAGTACATTCTTGAAATCGAAGTGCGAACAGCGAGTATAAAATGCAGTGACATAGATCTTTACTCAACTTTATACAGATAACACTCCCGTCAATTTTAAAAAACCTCGCTTTATATATATACGTAAATCATCATGCGCTGGTGCCCAATAAAATTCTTGCTGTATAATTACAATTCCTCTTTCACAACAATAAAACATTGGGTTTAAATAAAATTTTTTTTGGGTTTAAAAGGGAAAAACCATTTATTGCAATAAAATTGTGATAGGTTTTGTTTTTTTAGGGATTCAATAGCAAGATGGGCATTTTATTTGAGATTGTTTCGTAGGTTGGGAAAATGGCGAGTTGTCCCTCCCCTCAAAATCAATTATTAGAAAGATGGCGAGTCTGTCCCTCCATCAATATCAATTATTAGAAAGATGGCGAGTCTGTCCCTCCATCAATATCAATTTTAGAAAGAGGCGAGTCTTCCCTCCTCAATATCAATTATTAGAAAAATGGCGATCTGTCCCCCCATCTATCTCAATTTTAACAAGATGGCGAGTCGTCCCTCCATCTATCTCAATTTAACAAAAATGGGAGTCTGTCCCTCCATCTTCTCATTATAACAAAGATGGCGAGTCCCCGCCCCCCCATCTATCTCAATTAAACAAAAGGGGGAGTCTGTCCCCCTCCCCATCTAAAATTATAACAAAGATGGCGATCTGTCCCTCCATCTATCTCAAATTTTTACAAAGATGGCGATCGTCCCTCCATCTATCTCAATTAAACAAAAATGGCGAGTCTGGGCCCTCCATCTACTAATTATAAAAAAGATGGCGAGTCGTCCCTCCATCTATCCAATTTATAACAAAGATGGCGGTCTGTCCCTCCATCTATCTAAATTTTAAAAAAAGTGGCGAGTCTGTCCCCCTCTATCTCAATTATAAAAAAGATGGCAGTCTGTCCCTCCATCTATCCAATTATAACAAAGATGCGAGTCTGTCCCTCCCCCTTCTAATTATAACAAAAATGGCGAGTCTGTCCCCCCATCTACTAAAATTTTAAAAAAGATGGCGGTCTGTCCCTCCCTCTATCTCAATTTTTTAACAAAGATGGCGATCTGTCCCCCCATTATTCAATTATAAAAAAAGATGGCAGTCTGTCCCCCCATTTCTCAATTATAACAAAGATGGGGGATCTGTCCCTCCATCTATCTCAATTTTAACAAAGCACTACACAACTAACATTTTAAAATATACAAGTGTTCCAAAAACACGCCTCTAAATTATCCATCATTTAAAACCCGGTCATTATGAAATGGGGAATTCTAAATCCATATTTTTATTATTAAAAACAAGGGGAAAGCGCTAAACCGGAGGATTTTACAGCCCCCTGGGGGGGGGGTTGGAAGGTTTTCGGTTTAAATTTGGGGGAATGGAGCCGACCAATTCCCAAAATCAAGAGCCTCCACCCATAAAGGGAAACCTTTCCTTGAGGGGTCAAAACCCCTTTTTTTCTTTTTAATGGGGAAAAACCCAAAAATCCGCAGGGGGCTACAGCACCTAGGGGGTAGGGAAAGGTCATTTAGGAGGCTAAACCGTAAGGGTTTTAGCCGTTGCGGGGGGGGGGGGGTGGAACTGGGGGGCTTTCAGACTTGTTCGGGTTTTGGGGGACCGGCCCTTTCCTTTGGATAAAAGGCCCTTCCTGACGCAAAAGGAACCCCCCTTGGGGGATATTGGGGGATTTACAAATAAAATTTCCTTCTGGGGACAATAAGGGTGATGCAACTTGGGGGGAAAGTTCCAGATGTTGTTTATTCGTGAGGTTTGTCATTTACCCGGAATGTTGCACTTTTAAAATTGATTTTAAAAATTTCTGTCCCACACTACAATTACGCTACTCCTTACTACAACTGCTGCTACCTTTACTCAACTGCTACTCCCTTTTACTACAACTGCTATACCATTACTACAACTGCTGCTCCCATTATACAAGCTGCTCCCTTACTCAACTGCGCTACTTTAAACTACAACTTCTACCTTATACAAATGCTACTACCATTTAAAAAGAACTACCTTACTACAACTGCTGTCCCATTCTACAACTGCGTACCATTACTAAACTGTGCACCATTACTAAAACTTTTACTACCATTACTACAACTGCTGTACCTTTACTACAAGCTGCCCCTTCACACGCTGTACCTTATAAACTATTACTCCCTTTTATACAACTGCTATACCATTACTACAACTGCTACTCCATTACACAACGGCTCCTTACACAAACTGTGCTCCATTAAAATGGTCCCTTTTTAACAACTATTACTACCATTTACAACGCTACTACCATTACTACAACTATCCTTACTACAACTGCTGTACCATTACAACTGCGTATCCCTTTTCCAATGCTATACCATTACTAAACTGTACTACCATTACTCAACTGCTACCTTATTTAAAAACTGGCACCATTACTACAACGCGCTACCATTACTACAACTTTTGTCCATTACTCAACTGCTGCTCCATTACTCAACTGGCTCCATTCTACAACTTTTTACTCCCATTACTCAACTGCTCTCCATTACTACAATGCTGCTACCATTACTACAACTGTACTACCATTCTCACTGAATTTCCCATTACACAACTGCTGTTTCCATTAGTAAACTGTCCCCATTACAAAAACTGTTCCCCATTATACAACGCTATCCATTTTACAACTGCTGCTCCTTTTACAAACAACGCTCACCATTATACAATGCTGCCCCATTACAACCTGCTACTACCATTACTCAACGCTGCTACCATTATCAACGGCTACTACCATTAAAATGTGCTATCATTAATACAAACCTACTACCATTAAACTGCTGCTTCTTTAATAAAATCTATACCATTACAACGCTGCTATCTTAATCAACTGTTTCTACCATTAAACTGTTGCTACCTTACAAACTGCTGCTACATTAACAAGCTGCTACCATTACTAAAAACTGCACTCCCATTAAACTGTTGCTCCATTCTACAACTGCTGCTATCTTATCAATGTACTACCATTACAACTGCTGTTCATTAATACAACTGTACACCATTCACTGTGCTTTCTTAATAATGCTCTACCTTTTTAAACTGTGCTTTCTTAATACAACTGTCACCATTAAAACTGCTATTTACTACAACTGTAACCATTACAACTGTTGCTCCCATTACTACAACGCTGTATTTATTTTCCTGCTGCTACCATTCTAAAACTGAAAACCCTTACAACTTTTGCTACCATTATACAAACTGGCTATCATTACTGCAACTGCTACTACCATTACAATGCTGCTTCTTTAATACAATGTACTCCCTTACACAACTGCTGCTCCATTACTAAAATGCTGCACCATTACTAAAAATGTCCCCTTACAAAAACTGCTATTTCCATGCTACAACTGTGTTTCCATTACTACAACTGCTGCCCCTTTTTATCAACTGCACTACCATTACTAAACTGCACTCCCTTACTCAACTGCGTCCTTTACTAAAACTGCTCCCCATTACTAAACTGCTACTACCATTACTACAACTGTGCTCCCATTACTCAACTGCTGTTTACCTTTGCTACAACGCTGCTACTTCTACAACTGCTGCTACCATTATACAATGCTAAACCATTACTAAACTGCTACTACCATTCTCAACTGTACTACCATTCTACAATTACTACCATTATACAATGCTGCTCCCATTCTACAACTGTACTACCATTACTACAACTGCTACACCTTTTACTACAACTGCTACTACCATTATAAAACTCTGCTCCCATTCTAAACTCCCTACTCCTTTACATAACTGCTACTCCCATTATACAACGCTACTCCATTATACAACGCTCTACCATTACTACAACTGCTGCTACCTTTACTACAACGCTATCCATTACTACAACGCTATACCATTCTACAACGCTGCTACCATTACTACAACTGCTACCATTACTACAACTGCTACTACCATTACTACAACTGCTACTACCATTACTACAACTGCTACTACCATTACTACAACGCTGCTACCTTATAAAAATGTCTACCATTATACAACTGTGCTACCATTACTACCTGTATACCATTACTACAAGCTACTACATTACACAACGCTGCTCCATTTACACTGCTACTACCATTACTACAACTGCTGCTACCATTACTACAACTGCTGCTACCATTACTACAACTGCTGCTACCATTACTACAACTGCTGCTACCATTACTACAACTGCTGCTACCTTATTACAACTGCTGCTACCATTACTACAACTGCCGTTCATTACTAAATGCTGCCCTTACTAAAACTGCTGCTAAATTAATACAACGCTCTCCATTAAAAAATGCTGCTTTCTTCTACAATGCTACTCCATTACAACTTTTGCTATCTTACTACAACTACTCCCATTAAAACTCTATCATTACTAAAACTGCAATACCTTTACAACTGTATCATTACCTGCTACATTATAAATGCTATACCTTAAAACTGCTGCCTTACTCAACGCTAGTACCATTAAAATTTGCATCATTACTACAACTGCATTTCATTACAACGCTACCCATTACAGGCTGTCATTCTAAAACTGCTTACCTTTACACTGCTATCATTACTACCCGCTACCCTTAAAATGCTCTCCCCATTACTACAACGGCATTTCCTTTACAGCTGCTATCATAAAAAATGCTACTACCATTACAATGCTTCATTCTACAACTGCTTTTACCATTCAACTTGTTTTCATTTACTACAACTGCTAACCTTACAACTGTGCTATCTTACTAAAACTGTACTCCATTACAGTCTATTTTTCAACGTACCCTTCAATGCTACTTTACTAAAACGCTACTACCTTTTAAAACTGCTGTTTCTTCTACACTGTATACCATTAAAACTGTTGCTCCCTTACTAAAAATGCTCTCCATTACAACTGCGCTATCATTACTCAACTCTACTACATTACAATTTGCTACCATTCTAAAACGCTGCTATCATTCTAAAAACTTTTGCTACCTTATTTACAACGGGGGGGTTGTACCATTATAAAATGCTACTCCCCATTACAACGCCATCCCCACAATTGTTGGCTTCCTTTGCTAAAAAACTGCTGCTGCTAACCATTACTAAAATGCTGCTGCTACCATTCAACTGCTGCTGCTACCATCTACAAGCAGCCCCTTACTAAAACTGCTGCTACCTTAAACCAATGGGGCTCCCTTACTAAAAAACTGCTACCATTACTCCTGCTGCTCCCCTTTAAACTTTGCTACCATTACTAAAATGCGCTGCTTTTTCTCAACTGCTGCTATCATTACTACAACTGCTGTACCATTAAAACTGCTGCTGCCCTTTTACACAACTGCGGCCCTACCACACTAAAAATTTTCTCCATTACTCAAGTTGCTACATTACTACAACTGCTGTACAATTTCTACACTGCGAACCATTACTACAATGCTGCTTATTACTACAACTGTGCTACCATTACACAAGCTGCTCAATTATACAACTGCTGCTACAATTACTACAACTGCGCATCATTACTAAAACTGCTGCTCCATTCTCCCTGTGCCCTTAAAAAAAAATGCGCTACCATTACTACAATTACTACAACTGCTGCTCCCTTTTACTACAACTGCTCACTTACTCAACGGTACCATTCTACAACTGCTCTTTATACAAACTGCACCTTATACAACTGCTGTTTCCTTTACTAAAATGCTGTACAATTCTACAAATGCGCTCCCATTTTTACAACTGCGCTAAAATTACTACAACTGTGCTACAAACTCAACTGCTGTTTTCTTACAACAACTGCTGCTACATTCTAAATGCTGCTACATTACTAAAACTGCTGCTATCATTATCAACTGCTGCTCTTACTACAATGCTGCTATCTTTACTACAACGCTCCCCATTACTACAACGTGCTCCTTATAAAACTGCTGCTACAATTACTACAACGCTGTACAATTCACAACTCTGCTATCATTACAACAACTCTGCTATCATTACTAAAACTGCTGCTATCATTACTACAACTGCTGCTATCTTTAATACAACTGTGCCTTTACACAACTGCTGCTTCTTACTAAAAAAGGGCCTATCTTACTCAACTGCTGTACCTTACTACAATGCTGCTATCATTACAAAAACTGCGCTACCATTACTACAACTGCGGGGCCCTTTTTAACAACTGTGCTTCTTATACAACTGCTGCTTCATTATACAATGCTGCTACCTTTCTCAATGCGCTTCTTTACAACTGCGTATCTTTACACAACTGTGCTCCCATTACTACAACTGCTTTCTTTATAAAACCTGGCTCCTTTTACAAACTGCTGCTATCTTCTAAAAACTGCTGCTCCTTTATACCTGCTATTTACCATTACACAACTGCTCTACCATTCTACAACTGCGCTATCATTACTCCGCTGCTATATTACTACAATGCTGTTATCTTACACAATGCTCCCCCATTACTAAAAATTTGCTACCATTCTAAACTGTGTATCATTTACAACTGGCTACTACCATTACTACCTGCATTTTCCATTCACAACTGCTACACCATTACTAAAATTTCTACTCCCTTTTATTTAAAATGCTGCATCATTACTCAACTGCTGCTACCATTACTCAACTGCTACTCCATTACTACAAACGCTACTACCATTTTTACAACTGTGCTTTCATTATTTTAAAAACTGTGCTCCCTTTAAAATACAACTGCTGCTATCATTATACAAACTGCTGCATAATTACAATGTGCCCCCCATTATTACAACTGCTGCTATCATTACTACAATGCTGCCACCATTTACAACTTTTGTACCATTACTACAACTGTTCAACAATTAACAACTGGCTATCTTTACTACAACTGCGGCTAAAATTTACTAAACTGCGTAAAAATTATACAATGCTGCTACTTTTCTACACTGCTACTGTTTAAAATTACTAAAACACTGTTTGCTACATTACCAACTACCCCCCAAACCATTATAAAACGCTGCTTCTTTAAACAGTGCTGCTCCCATTCTACAACTTTGGCCCCCTTATACAATGCGCTATCTTACACAATGTGTTTTCATTACTAAAACTGCTGCTACCTTACTAAAACTGCTGCTTCATTATTACAACTGTGCTACCATTACTACAATGCTGCTCCTTTATTACAACGCTGTCCATTATAAACTGTGTATCTTACTAAAACTGCTGCTATCATTTCAACTTTGGCTACCTTTCAAAACTGCGCTACCATTATAAAACTGTGCTTCATTACTCAAGCTGCTCCCATTACAAACTGCGCACCATTATCAATGCGTACCATTACTACAATCTTTTGTTAAATTTACATATCCACTGCCACCCAATGCATCACTTTACCTGGATTCCTTGAGGTTTTTTGAGAGTCAAAGCCCCCGCCCGATCTATAAAGACCTTGTGGTGGGTCAAGGGCCCATCAACCCGGATTTCTGCGGACGCACGCAAAACCCCCGGGACAAAACCAAGCCTGGTGGTTTTTAAATATGTACGATTTGGGGCGTGTAGAAACTGTAGGAAAGCAGACATTTTTTCAAAATCTCAGAGCTAAAGGGCAATTTCTAAAAGGCGGGGGTTCCAGTGGCAAACTGATTGATGGGAAAGGGGAAGCGAGGAGGATCATGTGGTGTCTGTATCAAGTGTGACAATGTTGAGGTGCAAATTTCAAAAAATTAAATGTTGCTGCTTATAATTTTCTATTTTTTTTCAGCAATGTCCCGTGGGGATTCGAACCTGGACCCCCTGGTGAAAAAGGGTGCCTCTCACCACGGGCTACTGCAGTTGGGATCTGCAATTTTTCTAGAATTGCGCCCATATGTTTTGTGAGGTAAAATGGTTTGTAACAATGCCTGTATAGCAAATTTGGGGCCCCATCCTGAAAAAAAACAAAGCCTTTTTAAAAAAAAAAAAATTAAAAACCAAAAATAATATTGTGGTATAATTTGAGAAACAAAAACAAATGGAAACAGTAGGTCCTCATGGGCCGCAAAAAGGAAATAACATTTTTTTTTTTTTTATTACAACGGGGCCCATTCCCCCAAGGCAGGGGGGCCAAAAAAGAAAAAAATTTCACCATCTTCCTCCATCAGTCTTCCGAAGGGGGCTTTCACTCGTTTTTAAAAGCAAAATTCAAAACCCCCCCTTTAGAGGTTCAGGCACTGTACTTCCCATCTCCAGGATCAAATTCCCGGGCCGCCGGTTTCCCCCGAACCCCCCAAAAAGTTATTTTCCACCCCAAAAGCCGCAAAATTAAAAACCTTTTTCCCTTCACTCCTACAAACACCCACCTGCCGCTGGAAAATCAAAGCCCCCCCGCCACAAACCTCCTTTACCCCCTCCCTCCCCTTTCCCAGGGAACCCCCCACCCCGCCTTCCTTCCACTACCACTGATACCTCTTGAAGTCACTCGTTTCGCCCTTTTTCTTACTGTCCCCACCTCAAAACCCTTCCCCGCCCCCTGGACAACAGTTTTGGTAATCCCGCCCTCCTCCCAAAATTCCAAACCAAATTTCCTGCTTATATTCACCCACACATTGCCCTCAGTTCTCTCCCTGCCCCCGCCCTTTTCCCGCAACATTTCAACCTCTTCAAACCCTAAAGAGCGGGGGTAAAACTATACTCTCTACTTTTCCCCCCTTGCCTCCCAAAGGGCAAAATTCTTTGTCTCCCCAGACCCTAATGGGCCCCCCCCCTCCCTTTCCCCTCTTTAATTTTTTGTTCACCTCATCTTTCATTGCCCTCCCCGACACGTCCACTCCCAAATATCAATCATTCACCTCCCCCAACTCTCTCCCTCCAATCTGATCTAACTTTCACCCTTCTTTTTTCCCATAAACCCTTTCCTTTCCTGTATTACCTTTTATTTTTTTTCTTTTGCCACCTACCAAAATTCTCCACCAATTCTGCAACTTCTCTTTAGAATCTCCCCCAAAAGGGACAGTGCATCAGCAAAGGCAACTGTGACAATCCCACTTTTGTGTGTTTTTTTACTTTTACTCCCGCCTCTGCCAAGACCCTCCATTTACTTTCTTACTACCCCCTTTATAAATATTTTTAAACAAACCACGGTCACACACATCCTTGTCAAGGCCCACTTTTACTGGGAAAAATTTCCCTCTTTCCTCATACTCTAACGAGCCCCATACCTCGAAAAACTCTTTACGCTTTTAGTAACCTACCCCTACACCCTTTTCCCTTGCAAAAATTTCCACATTGTCCCCTTCCACCCTGTCTACGCCTTTTTCCAAACCCTAAAAGCCAAAAGCCTCTTTACCTTATCTAATTTTGTTACTTATATGTTCACGTAAAACCTGGGCCACCCCCCACCTTTCCTAAAGCCTCCTTGTTCATCTGCTATCCTATTCTCCGTCTTACTCTTAATTCTTTCAATAATAACTCTACCATACACTTTACCAGGTATACTCAACAGACTTATCCCCCTATAATTTTTGCACTCTCTTTTGTCCCCTTTGCCTTTATATAAAGGAACTATGCATGCTCTCTGCCAATCCCTAGGTACCTTACCCTCTTCCATACATTTATTAAATAATTGCACCAACCACTCCAAAACTATATCCCCACCTGCTTTTAACATTTCTATCTTTATCCCATCAATCCCGGCTGCCTTACCCCCTTTCATTTTACCTACTGCCTCACGAACTTCCCCCACACTCACAACTGGCTCTTCCTCACTCCTACAAGATGCTATTTCTCCTTGTCCTATACACGAAATCACAGCTTCTCTATCTTCATCAACATTTATCAATTCCTCAAAATATTCCCTCCATCTTCCCAATACCTCTAACTCTCCATTTAATAACTCTCCTCTCCTATTTTTAACTGACAAATCCATTTGTTCTCTAGGCTTCCTTAACTTGTTAATCTCACTCCAAAACTTTTTCTTATTTTCAACAAAATTTGTTGATAACATCTCACCCACTCTCTCATTTGCTCTCTTTTTACATTGCTTCACCACTCTCTTAACCTCTCTCTTTTTCTCCATATACTCTTCCCTCCTTGCATCACTTCTACTTTGTAAAAACTTCTCATATGCTAACTTTTTTCCCTTACTACTCTCTTTACATCATTATTGCACCGATCGCTCCTCTTCCCTCCTGCACCCACTTTCCCGCAACCACAATGAACCCATAATGGTCACATCCACATACACAGTTCCTGAGGAACGGGAGACAATAAGGTTGCCAGGAAGTGGAGAACAAGTTCAATTCCTTCAATTGAGGATCCTCAGCAACACCAAGGAACTTTTCTTCAGGAGTGGCAGGGCAACAAACACTAATAGCTGTAATATTATTACAATCAAAACTAAGCATTAAGCCTATAAGGGTCACACAACACTAATAGCTGTAGGGTTAATTACGGGTGCGTATCCTTCAACACATACTGACGTAGTCAGCGACCAGCCACATGATTAAACGGTCAACAAAACCTACTTTATTTCTATTAACTTTTCAAACTGCTATATTCATGGGAAAGTGCTAAACCCTTAGGGGTCATAGAGCATCTGATAAACTCACCAAAGAAGAATATTACCCAGCAGTAGTTGACAGCTGCAGCAGCATCCTTAATGTTCAGGGAAGAGGAAACAGTACAGATGACCCTCCAACATGGATTTGAATTGTGTGGGTCCACTTATCCACAGATTTTTTTATTCAATAAATACATTGGAAATTTTTGGGGAGATTTGCAACTGAATATATTAAGAAAAAGTTAGGTATCTCATAAATGCATAAAATACATGTAGATACTAGGCTATTTTATCACTTACTATTATTATTATTATAATCATGGGGGAGCGCTAAACCCACTTACTACTATAAAATATACACAAATATATTATAAACATTAAAAACTTGTCAAAACTTATGCACACAAACAATTATAGATCACTCATGTTTCTTTTGTAGTCGAGAGAAATGTAAACAAAGATGCAATAACAGAATACTTATACTACTACTACTACTAACACTACTACTACTACTACTACTACTAACACTACTACTACTACTATACTACTACAAACCACAAACTACTACTACTACTACTAACACTACTATACTACTATACTACTACTACTAACACTACTACTACTACTACTACTAACACTACTACTACTACTACTAACACTACTACTACTAACACTACTACTACTACTACCTAACACTACTACTACTAACAACTACTACTACTACTACTAACACTACTACTATAACACTACTACTACTACAAACACTTACTACTACTAACATTACTACTACTATTACTACTACTACTATTACTACTACTACCAACCCCTTACTACTACTACTAACCCACTACTACTACTAACACTACTACTACTCTACTACTAACACTACTACTACTAACACTACTACTACTACTACCAACACTACTACTACTACTAACACTACTACTACTACTATTAACTAACACTACTACTATTTAACACTACTACTACAAACTACTAACACAAACTACTACTACTAACACTACTACTAACAACTACTACTAACTACTACTAACACTACTACTACTACTACTAACACTACTACTACTACTACTAACACTACTACTACTACTACTAATAATAATAATATTCCTCCTTGGTAGTAGGTTGGTAGACAGCAACTGCCCAGGGAAATACTACTGTCCTACCAAGTGAGTGTAAAATGGAAACCTGTAATTGTTTTACATGATGGTAGGATTGCTGGTGTCTTTTTTTTTTTTTCTTATGTCATAATACATGGTATACCAGATATATCTTGCTACTTCTACTTACACTTAGGTCACACTATACATGCATATTTATTTACACATCTGAATTTTCTTCAATTTTTTTAATGGTTCTTGTTCTTCTTCATTTCCTCTTATCTCCATGAGGAAGTGGAAAAGAATTATTCCTCCGTAAGCCATGCGTGTTGTAAGAGGCGACTAAAATGGCAGGAACGAGGGGCTAGTAACCCCTTCTCCTGCATTACTAAATTTAAAAAAGAAAAACTTGCATTTTTGTTTTCAGGTCACCCTGCCTTGGAGGGATACAGATGCTTCATTAAAGAAAAAAAATACATAGTTGAAACAAGAATAAGGCACATTATACTTACGCATTTCTGAGATATTTATTTTCATGCACTAGTCTTATTTAATGATAATAAAACAAAACACACGTTTGTATTTCACTTATTCATTCAGTCATTCACATTCAGGAGACAGACAATCTATTTTATAATAAGAAATACTAAATTATAATTTTTTTCACCAAAATTGTAATAAAAGCTAATACTATACTATGGTATAAATAAAATCTTTCTGAAAAGATCCCTAAAGCATGTCTTAGTTACTGGAACTAAGAAAGGCAAACTGGCCCTTGGAACATCTGTTTGCGAAGTGTCCCTGTTGACCACACTGAAAAAAGAAACATATTTTTAGGCCTATAATTTTTCCTACAAATAAATACTCATAAAATTTAGCAAAATATGATAAATTTAAAGTACTATGTATGTATATGTCCTGTATATATGTACAATATGTAGGTGTTGATATCTTGCAGTTTTTTAACTGTAGTATAGGCATGCCTCTGGCAAGACAGTGATAAAGTGAATGATGATCAAAGTCTTTCTTCTTTTTCGGGTCACGTTGCTTCAGTTGGATATGGCCGATGTGTTAATAAAGAAAAGGTATGTATATACTGTATTTATTTATTTACTTTAACTCTTTTAAAATGGGTGAAGCAAGATCCAAATTATTAAAAACATTGCAGCTATTTCAAATAAGTTAAAAAGGCAAGCTATAATTTAGTAATATCTCAAAAGACAATCAGAAACAAAACTTTTAACATACCTTGAAGCAAATAACATTATCCAGTCGATTGTTATCCATTTGGTGAGGCATAAAGTAGCCTGAATTTTCTCTGCCCGGCTGATTCTTTGGTCCACCTGAAGCCAAACTCTGAAATTTTTTATATTAATTTTATATGAAATTAGGAAAGGACTAATATTTAAATCTAAATCTACTGTAGATTCAAGTATTTAATTTTTTTTTATTATCATTTGATTTTGATAAATCCCTATCTTATATCTTGGCATTTAGCATACCCATTAATTATCATGATAATCTTTTTACTGCCAAACCCCGGCCCGGTTTGAACCCGCGGCAGAGATCTAAAGTGGTCACGTGGTGCCTTGCAAACCTTCCTAGGGTGTAGAAATATACCTAGTTGGACGAATCTTATTGTGGCTAGCTGGTCTAGTGGCTAACGCGACAGTCTGGAGTTTTGAGACTCCTGACCGGGGGTTTCAATCCGGCCCGGGGGGAGGTTTTTTGCAATCGGCTTTTTCGTTTTCGTGAGTTGTTTACTGATTGATATGTACCCCTTCTCTTTGAAGAGCAGTTCATAGAATGAATACAAATTTTCCAACCCTTAATTCTTTTTAAATACCAGTTGTAGCCCTCTTGTGAAAAGAACTTTTTAATAATTTTTTCTTTTTCACAAAACATGAATTATATCAAAATAGAATTTCAATGGGGAAGTGGAAAAGAATTTTTCCCTCTGTAACCTGTTTTCCCAAAAAGGGGCACTGAAATGTAGGAGAAAGGTAGTAACTCCTTTTAACTTTACAAAATATAAAAGGAAAAAAAAAGCTTTTATTTTTTTCAGGTACCCTGCTTGGTGGGAGATGGGGGGTGTTAAAAAAAAATGGTTATAAAATTTTCCTGTTATTGTTTTACTGTTTTTAAATTTGTTAGCAAATAAAAAAAATTGTTGCAGTTTCATCATTCCTGCTTAAAAAATTTTCTGATTAAAAAGTGTGGCACTTTACCCCACTTTAAACTTGTACAATTTTCTTTTTCTGTTTCTTTTTGTTACTCAAAACAAATTTGAGAAATGTTGAATTTCCCTTTACTTTTAAAGAAAGATGTAATTGGAAAATTATTTAGTAGTACTGTACTTTTTTTCCTTCCCTTTAAAACTTTACTTTAAATATTTTTCACAGTTTTATTTTTTCCACAAAAAATTACAGTGGAACCCCGGTACTTGAAAAGCTCCCCATTTTAAAAAAGCTCAGTACCACCAAACAAAAAACAACCTGCCCGAAACTTTGCTGTAAAAATGTTTCTGTTTTTGCATTTATTGGTGTTTTTTTATATTTTTGCATAAATAATCACCAAGGGAGCAAAGGGGGTAGTAACCCCTTCTCCTGTATATATTACTAAATGTAAAGGAGAAACTTTCGTTATTCCTTTTGGCCACCCCCCCTCGGGGGGATACGGCTGGTGTGTTGAAAGAAGAAGAAGAAAGAAGTCACCAAGGGGCGTATGAAGATTAGTGATAACGGCCAACCAAAAAGTAATTTGGTTGGGAAAAATTCGTTCGATACTCGAACAGCCTTCTGGAATGAATTAAGTTTGAGTATCAAGGTTCCACTGTATAATGAAAATTTTGAAATGGACTCACAATAATTGCATTTTGTTCCCTTAGTTCCGGTTAGCCTTGCAGCAATTTGAAGCTTTGTGACCAGCTTCTCCACAGAAATGACAGGTGATTCCCTGTTCTTGTGAAGTGGTTGTTTGTCATCTAGAATTGTGGCAAATTCAAATCTTGGGCTGCAAATTTAATTGGAATTCAGAAAATAACAATATATGGGTTAAGAAAGATCATTTATTTGGGATAAATAATTACAGGAGTGCCTGTGAGTGAGGTAAATGGTGAGAGAAGAAATTAATGATGAATAGGAAGTACAGTACTGTATAAAGCGAGAGTTCTTATATCAAAAAGGAAAATGACAATGGAAGAATGTATGGAATTATGCACAGACAGAATAACAGAGATTTATTTTAGGATATTGGGATATATTACTGGGAATAAGCATACAAATAAAGACACAAAATTTTAATATCTCTGGAAAAGGCAGGTATTGACCTGTGGCAAGAGTCCTAAAATTACCAACATGCCAGTGTAATAAGAGTCATCAACTAAGTACATTTCTATACACTATGGAGGTTAGCGCTGTATAGTCCTTGTGGCTTAGCGCTTCTTTTTGATTATAATAATAATATGGAGTTACATGGCCATTGGATCCAAATGCAGTTTTTATGGTAGCAACAAGCACCAGCAAAAGCAAGACTTGTCCATGAAAACCTGAAACTGTGGTTACAATGGGGCCCATGCTAATTCCACCCTAGTGGATAGAACTATACCTAGATAAATTAATCTTATTTGGTTGACACTGTGTAGTGGTAATAGTATTGCTTCATAATTTTAGGAGTGTCTTGCCAGAGTTATGTCCTGCCCACTTTCTGAGTTGTTTATGCTCGTGTTATTACTATTTCATGAATCAAAATTTTAATGTATACTTTTTTTTTTTTTAATAAGTCAGCCGTCTTCCACTGAAGCAAGGTGACCTAAAAAGAAAGAAAATCCCCCAAGAAGAAATTTTTTACCATCAATTTAAAAAACTTTCACCTCATCACACATAAAACTGTTTTTGCCGGGGGTCTAAAAACAAGGGGAGTTTTAGAAGCTTTACGGATGGGTACACAACATATCCCCAAAACCAAAATGTCAATTTCCCCCAAAAACCCCCCTATAAAGTGCAGGCATTGGTACTTCCTTAAATTTCCCGGCTCAAGTCTGGCCCAAAATAAAAAAAAATGGTTTTCATGAAAACCCTTCACTAAAATTACCCGCTCCCACTCCAACAGCTCGTCAGGTCCCAAAAACCCTTTGTTCCATTCACTCCTATCTAAACCCTCAAAGCACGCTTTCTGGGGAAATCCAAGCCCCCGCCCCAAAAACCTCCTTTACCCCTTCCCCCCAACCTTTTCGGGAGACCCATACCCCTCATTTCCTTTTCCCCACAGATTTTTTATGCTTTTAAAGTCATTCTACTTTTATCCATTCCTCTAAATGACCAAACCCCTCCCACAACCCCTCTTTTCCCCCTGACTAATACTTTTAATTAACTTAAAAACACCTTTTCCTAAATTTTTCCCCACTTGAATTTTGCAAAATAAATTTACACCACACATTGCATATATAATAAGGATTGGGTTTTATTAATTTTGATTAGAAAAAAACTATCAGTTAAAGGGCAAATATTGTTTCCCCATTTTTATTACTTTTTCATGCACTCTTTTTTTAAACTTTTTTGGTAATTTTAATACAGCCTCTCCCCACTTAAAAGACGGAGTTCCGATCCTAAAACCCCATGTTTTTTCGAATTTATTTTCTTTAAAGGGGGGAGTATACCCATTAAAGGTATGGGTTTTGTCCAAACCCTCTCTGGGTATTCTTTTTTAAAGTCAACCCTTTTAACCATTTATAAAATTTTGTGGCATCTTTAAATATTTATAGAGTTTGTGTAATAAAACTGGAAAAAAATAATAGAAAAAAAAAACAGCTCTAAATACATTATTTAAATATAAAAAGCTGGTGAGTGAGCCTGTTTTTAAGTCCCAGGCGTTTGGTTTAAAAGGTACGTCGAAAGGGGGAGGGGCTGTTCTGATGGGGAATCTTTTTTTTTTCTCTTTTACGACATGTTTCATGTATATGTAGGCCAAATTGTAACAAATCAACAATTAAAGTAATTTTTATAAGAATATTGAGAGAGAGAGAAAAAAAAAAAGACCAGATGAGGCTAACAAAAAAAGGGTTTTAAAATAATAGGCAGAAATTTTGGGTTTTCCCCTTCAGGAAATTAAATTTGGGGACAAAAATTTTTATGGACACCAAAGTGTCACAGGGGTTTACTTTATTTACTTTACCCTTACAAAAAATTTTTTTTGGGTTTTTTTCCCCCCCAGGGGGGACTTTATTGACTTTACCTTCCCATTTATGGTTTTCAAAGGGTGATTTATTGATTTTTCCTTTTTACATTATGTGTCAAGGGTGGGCTTTTTTGACTTTTTCCCTTTAAATTTTAAAGTGTTTACGGGTTTTCTTTTTGACTTTAAAATTCACATTTAGCCCGTTTCTGCACTTCAACTTTTTCCCTTTACATTAGCCTGCCCACTGTTACTTCAATTTACCTTCATTTAGCCGCCCACTGTTTTCTTCAACTTTTCCTTCAAAAATTTTCCCGCTACTGTTACTTTAACTTTTCCCTTTAAATTTGCCTGCTACTGTCACTTCAACTTTACCTTTTCCCTTTTTGCCCGCTACTGTTACTTCAACTTTTCCTTTACATTTAGCCTGCTACTGTTACTTCAACTTTACCTTCACATTTAGCCTGCTACTGTTACTTCAACTTTACCTTCACATTTAGCCTGCTACTGTTACTTCAACTTTACCTTCACATTTAGCCTGCTACTGTTACTTCAACTTTACCTTCACATTTAGCCTGCTACTGTTACTTCATCTAGCTTATTTTTATGATAAAGCAATTTCTGAGACAGCATTTTTGCACACCTTTTATAAGCCCTAACATACAAGTTAACTGAAGCACTTACAAAAAAATCTTAATTCACACATTTAGTATAAAACAAATACATACTGCATAAATTTGCAACTTGATCCATCTGGACAGAAACCCGAGAAATAATTCATGCAGAGGACTCTTCGTACATGACGATTTCGACACTGAGGACCATGACGGCAAAAGCCTCTATCATACCATGGACAGTCTTTCATTTTCATGTCAGGGTTTATGTGTAGGAACGGGCACTCCTTGTTGTGGCAGGCATCTGTGGAATATTTTTAATTATAAATTAACATAAATGTTCACAAAAGAATTGTATTTATGCTGTTGGTGAAAAACATAAGTTAAATATAGCCAGGATATGCAAAGAAGCTTTTCTTTTTAATTATTAAGAAAGCATTATCCAAAAAACACTGAAGCATTATCCAAAAATGACTGAAATACTCTTGCAATTAATTTGAATAAATTCCAAATTCAATATCTGGACATTAATGCATTTATAAAAAATAAAATTTTGTGGGATTTTATATTTGAGAGTCCTGGACATCAGAGTTTGTACCTGTACTGTATGTGCTTTATGTACAATAATACTGTATTACTTGTACAATATTGGGAATAATAACATGCGCACTGGGGTACAACATACTTTACATTTTTTTTTAACGCTAAACCTGTGTGGGTCATTCAGCGCAAGGAGTGGTGGATGTCTGATCCTCCATCCACTATTTGCAAGACAGGCATGCTATTCTAGCCACAGGCCTCTCCCAGGGCACACAATATGTATTTTAGAAAACTTCAAACTTAAGAAATCAACTACGTGTATCTTTCTGTTATTCAGACAAAAAAATCTGAATTAGAAGTCTTTTAGTACAACAAAGAATTTGAGAAATTATTCGCTTACTTATTTTAAATATTTTTTAGGTAGACTTCAAGATGCAAATTTCAGATCACTAGTTTTTTCTTATTTGGAAAATTCAAGAGTTTTAGAAATTTCAAATACTGCACAAGTATCTTTATTTGGAATAAAAATACCTAATTGTTGTACATGTCTCTTACTTATCAACTGTACAGGTGTCATTAGCTTTATACAGTTTATATACTTCAGGTCCAAGGCAGATATACAGTGGACCCCCGCCTAACGATATTATTTCAATCCAGAGGTCTGTTCGGTGCCATTATAGACCGAATTTGTTCCCATAAGGAGTATTGTGAATTAGATTAGTCCGTTTCAGAACCCCAAAAATACACCTACAAAAGCACTTACAAAAATACACTTACATAATGGGTCGAGTTGGGAGCTGTACTAAGTTCAAGCAGAACATCAACACTTATTTCTGCCAAACATAATTTCAATATGTTTTGTGAGCCATGCTGAGTGCCTACAATGAATGTAGATCACACATATGGGACTTAGCACAATAAAGTGACCCCTCATTTTATGAGGGGGAAGAAACTGGTACTCTATGAAATCAAAATTTCCTATTTGGAAGAATATGGGTTATTTGTGAAGTCAAAAAATATTAAGAAACTAGTCAATGAAGCTATGGGTAATATTGCATAGTGTAATACTTACTGAAACGAGAATAGAAATAGCATTCAGGCATTTTTGACATATCATATTCGTGGAGAAATTCACACTGGTCGCCCTTTTTGCACAAGCCACGAAGCCAATGCTTGCAAACAACAGTTCTGTCTCCCCGAACGTGACGAAATGGGCAACTGACACTTTTACTGCAGTTCCCACGCATGTAAAATGTGCACACTGCAGCTATTGATTCTGAAAAATGCAGAAGTTATTACTCAATTTGCATCACTGAATCTTTCAACATTTTTGTGCAATTTTCTTCAGATGACATAATTTCTAATTAGTGTCATTGAATCTTTTCACAATTACAGTGTTACCTTGCTTAGCACAAGGGACACTACTGTATAGGTTGAGCCCGACTCCTTCCACCTGGTGTCTGGATTGGAAATAGTCCCCAAATCTAGATATGTATATAAGGAAAAGGGAAGAAGAATCTTAAATTGGATACACTTAAATTTAGAAAGGATGCAGAAAAGTACTCATTCGAAAAGAGAGTTGTTGATGAGTGGAACTATCTGCCAAGTAAAACCTTGAAAAGCTTTAAAAATAGGTCAGACAAATATATGAGCAAGAAGAGTTGGCTTGAGTAGGATCTGCCTAGTATTGATTATTAAGGTTATTGAAGCTAATTCCTTGGGTAGCTTCAAGAATAGATTGAACAAATGTGTACGTGAGATGGGATGAATTTGAGAAAGACCTGCCAAGTATGGGCAGGTCCTGCTGCAGTGTTCCTCCATTTTTATGTTCATGTGTTCGTATAGGATGATTATGTACCTGACGTCCAGGCCAGAAAAAATTTAAGAGAGGTTTTATTTAGGTTAAATATTTTTACAGAGGTTGTATTAAGTACTGTAGGTGATTATTATACACATACTGTATCTTCTTCTTTCAACACACCGGCCATATCCCACTGAGGCGGGGTGGCCCAAAAAGAAAAACGAAAGTTTCTCCTTTTACATTTAGTAATATATTCAGGAGAAGGGCTTACTAGCCCCTTGCTCCCGGCATTTTAGTTGCCTCTTACAACACACATGGCTTATGGAGGAAGAATTCTGTTCCACTTCCCCATGGAGATAAGAGGAAATAAACAAGAACAAGAACTAGAAAGAAAATAGAAGAAAACCCAGAGGGATGTGTGTATATATGTGCTTGTACATGTATGTGTAGTGTGACCTAAGTGTAAGTAGAAGTAGCAAGATATACCTGGAATCTTGTATGTTTATGAAACAGACAAAAGACACCAGCAATCCTACCATCATGTAAAACAATTTACACTCACTTGGCAGGACGGTAGTACCTCCCTGGGTGGTTGCTGTCTACCAACCTACTACCTAGGACATACTGTACATTGTCAATAAAATACAAAGATTTAACCATGTATAATTAAAGATAAACTGCTGAATTTATTTACAAGCCAGTGCAAATGTCCAACTGCACATCTTTCACCTAAGAGCATTGTGAGGAACATCTAAAATGAGCAAATACAGCAAACTCTGAATATAATGGACTTTAATATAACAGACTTCTGAAATAATGGACAAAATCCTCTGAATAAACTATACTTTTAACTCCTTTGTTTTTAAAATTTGTTACTGTTTAGCTGTAAATATTGTGTACAGTATTATATTAGGAATACTTAAGAGAACTTTAGTGCTTTTATCTATTTTTTTAGCATTATTATAACTTAATGGTCACTTGGACAATCACCAGCTATTAGTATGTTATATCAAGGGTTTACTGTATTCTTTCTTCCAAAATAACACGGCAGATATCATTATCTTGTACAGTGGTACCTCGAGTTACGAACTAAATTCGTTCCAGAAGGTGTTCGAGTGCCGATACCGAACGAATTTGTTCCCATAAGGAATAATGTAAATTAGATTAGTCTGCTTTAGACCCCCAAAAACACACTTACAAAAGCACTTACAAAAAGTCACTTACATAACTGTCCAAGTTGGGAGTTGTTTGAAACTCGAGGTACGACTGTATTATATTCATGTGGAAGTATTAAACCTATACGGGTCATACAGAAGTGATGGATAACAGAGCTCAAATAGAGATTTACTGGCATTTTAAACACCAGTGTACCTGACCAGCCGGGCTGTGGTTCATACGTCAGTTTGCGTGCGGCCAGCAGTAACAGCCTGGTTGATCAGACCTTGATCCACCACGAGGCCTGGTCTCAGACTGAGCTGCGGGGGTACTGACCCCCGAAACCCTATCCACGCATACTCCAGTGACAATTTATTCCATATGGAAAATTATCTAACATTGCTTGGGAAGGAGATTGCTCAAATATGGGTGAAAAAATGGGAGGACATTATTATTTTTATATTATTACATTCATGGGGAGCACTAAACCCACTGGGGGTCATATGGTGCCAAGGAAATAGGAGTCAGAGATTTGATCCAAGGAAAGGGAAGGTATCTTTAATTTTTGGATTAAGAGTCTTCACAAGCATCATGTTACCTCCCTTGAAGGGAAAAATAAAAAAATCATCCCAAAACATGAAGGGTGCAAGAACAAGTTTATTTAGGGGGCAGTGACCCCTCGGAACATCCTCCAGGTATACTCTAGGTACAGGTACACATACAGTATAATTTTTATAGTAGCATATGTGTAAATTACCTAGGATAACCCAATGGGAAACAGTCAGTGACTTATTTCCATTGGGAAAAATTTGTTGTCAATGCTGAGGGGCACCTAGTGAGACGTTTTCACACCGACAATAAAGGTACATTATAATGACAAGTAGTGGAGGAAGATACAACAAGCAATCACTATGACATTATCAAATTAAAATTATTTCAAATTTTTATTTCTTTTTATGCTGTACAAAGATAATATAGTTTACATGTAATAAAACATTGTTAGGCACAAAAGAAAGCCACTAGCATGTAAATGCATTGATAGAAAACTAATCCTAATGCTTAAAGATTTCTTAAAAATTAGACATACAAATACAAATCCTTGATAATGCAAGAAATCACAAAAAAGCTTGGAAGTTCACTATTTTTTCCACAGTGGTTGTTTTGCATATTGGGATATTACCTGTTTACTATGATATTACTGCACACAAATACAAATGATTTATCTTCTGCAGTATACAAGTGATGTAGGTTACATTATTTTTATTAACACATCAGCCATTTCCTACCAAGGTAGGGGGACCCAAAAAGAAAATACTTTCACCATCACTCACTCCATCACTGTCTTGCCAGAGGTGAGCCAACACTACAGTACATTACATACACAGTGTTTCAAAATGATGGATCTGATTTAAAATTGCTGATTCTCTGCAACTGGGTCTATCTGTATAACAAAATATTGTTAGACACTTAAAATATATGACTAACATGCGGAGAATTTTGGGCAGACTGATCCTAAGGCTCAAAGACTACCTAAGAACTAGACATGAGTTATTAAATAGGAGTTTTTACATTTTTTTTTAAAGTTTTAAATGACTCTTAAACAAGATTTTTTTTGATTGGAAAAATTTTGATCCTGGAACAATTGGAGTGACGAAGGTCCCAGGACTGAAACGTTTCCAATAAGAATAATGTGTGATGTTAAAACATGTTCACACACTGAAGGTGTAGAGGAAAGTAAGTGTCCCGTGGCTGGGTTGGTAACACACTCAGCTCACACACTGAGGTGCTGGGTTCGATCCCCGGTACGGGTGGAAACATTAGGACGTGTTTCCTTAAAACACCTGCTGTCCATGTTTACTTAGCAGTAAGTACCTGGGTGTTAGTCAACTGGTGTGGGTCGCATCCTGGGGACTAAATTAACCGAAATGCTCTGCATAACAAGGGACTTTCTATATAGTATGTTAGTAATGTCAGCTATGATCTGTATATGTCGTACATGTACTAGTAGAAATAAAGATTACCATTATTTATTATTATTATTATTGTGGGAGCGCCAAAACCGTAAGGATTACACAGCGCCTGTGGCGAGGGGGAGATGGAAGGTATTCAAGCTTAATTCAGGGAACTAGAGCACAGATCTAATTCCCTAGATCAAGAGCCCCTCACTAGCATCATGGGACCTCCCTTGAGGGGGTCATTTATGATTTAAAGTTGAAATACTGACTGTCCATGCCAGGGAAGGGCAGGATCTGCGCCCCAACTTGCTCCTCCAACTGAGTCTCTATATCAAAGGTGATTTTATCCACATTAGCCACAATGACCTCCATCTCCTCGTCTCTCTCTCTGTCCTCTTCTGCGAGATAAACGGCCGAATATAAGGAGATAAACGGCTAAATATGAGAGACGTGGAGAAGAGAGATGCTGACAGTGTTGTTGTTTACTTTCTGAAGTACTGGGGCTACACACTCAATTAATTTAAGTAAGTTTATTTAGGTACAAATACACATTAATACAGTTACATAAATTAGCATACATAGCAATATTTGTGTAGATTACCTAGACTAACCCAGAAAAGTCATACAAAGTGACTTATTTCCATTGGGATTCATCTCTCTTCAACACCATCAAACTCTCTGATATAAGCTGCATATTAACTTGCAGATGAATATTATCCCATTTTTATGATCGTAGTGTAAGTCTACATAATTAACATTCATCTAATCTATAAAAATATGTATTTTATTATTGGTTATTATAAAAATTGTGAACATGGCAGCTAATGGCAAATTAATGTAAATTTTATCCACTAGATGGCGCAGACTACGATCACTAATTCTATTGTGATGGTGACATTATTATATATTAAATATGCTTCGTGGTAATGTTCATGCTACTTCATCTATCATTTATATATCCATCTCATTATTATTGAAAGTCTCAGTCAAGAGAACTTTCACAATCACTCTCAGACAACCATTATGGACATCTCTAATTAAATTATTTTTTAAATCATTATTTTGTGAAGATTGATTGATTTTGTGAGCGGATCC
>NC_069405.1:1884125-2043471 GCF_026875155.1 Cherax quadricarinatus
ACACAACACAGCACAAACCAACAAAAAAAACACACACAGCACAACACAACACAGCACAAAAACCACACAAAAACCCCCAACACAAAAGCACAAAAAAGCACAAAACAACACAACACAACACAACGCAGCACAACAAACACAACACAACACAACACACCAACAAAAAACACAGAACAACACAACACAACACAACACAACACAAGACAACAAACACAACCAACCAACACAACACAACGCAGCACAACACAACAAACACAACACAGCACAACACAACACAACACAACACAACACAACACAACACAACACAACACAAAACCAAACAACACAACACAACGCAGCACAACACAAAAAACACAACACAACACAACACAACACACACAAAACAACACAACACAACACAACACAAACCCCAGCACAACACAAAACAACACAACCAACACAGCACAACACAACACAAAACAACAAACACAACACAACACAAACAACAAAAACACAACACAACACAAGACAAAACAACACAACCCACAACCAACACAACACAACGCACACAACCAACACAACACAACACAACACAACCAAAAACAGCACAAAACAACAGAAAACAAAACAACAAACACAAAACCCAAAACAACACAACACAAACGCACACAACACAAAACAACACAGCCAACACAACACAACACAACACAACACAACAAAACCCCCACAACAAACACAACACAACACAGCGCAACCAACACAGCACAACAAGCAAACACAGCACAACAAACACGCAAAACACAGCACAACACAACACGCACAACAAAACCAAAACACAGCACAACCAACACAACACAACAAAACACAACACAACACAGCACAACACAACACAACCAACACAACACAGCACAACACAACACAACACAGCCCCAACACAACAAAAACCCACACAACACGACACAACACAACACAACACAGCAAAACACAACACAGAAACACAACACAGCACAAACGACACAACACAACAAAAACACAGCGAAACACAGCGAAACCAACACAAACAACACGCAAACACAGCACAACACAACACAGAAAAACACAGCACAACACAACCAGCACAACCAGCACAACAAACACAGCTAACACAGCCAACACAACACAGCACAACACCACAACACAACAAAACAAAACCCAAAACACAGCAAACACAACACAACCGCACAACACGACACAACACAACCAACACAGCACAACACAACACAGCACAACACAACACACCAAACACAACACAGCGCAACCAACACAACCAACACAGCAAACACACACAACACAACCAGCAAAACACAGCACAACACAACACAGCGCAACACAACACAACACAACACAGCATAAACACACAACACAACACAGCAAAACAGCACAACACAAAAAGGGCGCAAAACAACACAACACAACACAGCATAACACAGACAACCAACCAGCAAACACAGCACAACACAACACAGCGCAAACAACACAACACAGCACAACAAAACAAACAAAACACGCACAACACAACACAGCACAACACAACACAGCGCAACCCCCAAACAACACACACAACCAACACAACACAACCAGCACAACACAACCAGACAAACAAACACAGCGCAACAAAACACAACACAACACAACCAGCATAACAAAACAAACAAAACAGCATAACACAGCACAACACAACACAGCGCAACAACAACACAACACAACACAGCATAACACAGCACAACACAACACGCATACACACACAACACAACACAGCAAACACGCACAACACAACCAGCTAACCAACACAACACAAAACGCAAACAAAACACAACACAACACAGCATAACACAACACAACACAACACAGCATAACCGACAACACAACACAGCGCAACAAAACACAACACAACACAGCATAACACAGCAAAACACAACACAGCAAAACACAGCAAAACCAACACAGCGCAACACAACACACACAACAACACAGCGCAACACAGCGCAATACACAAAACACACAAAACACACACAGCTAACACAGCAAAACACAAACACGCAACACAACACAACACAACACGCATAACACAGCACAACAAAAACACAGCAAACCAGAAAAACCCCCAACACAGCCAACACCAACACAGCAAACAAAACACGCGCAACACAGCGCAATACACATAACACAGCACAACACAACACAGAAAAACCAACAAAAACACAACACAGCGCAACCAACACAGCAAAACCAACACAACACAACACACGAAACACACACACACAACACAACAAAACATAACACAACACAACACAACACGCAAAACAAACACAGCAAAACCAACACAGCAAAACCGCATAACACAACACAGCATAACACAAAAAGCATAACCAGCAAAAACACACACAGCGCAAAACAAACAACACACACAACACAACACAGCATAACAAAACACAGCTAACACAGCAAAAACAACCACATAACACACCACAGCATAAACACATAACACAACACAGCGCAACCAACACACACAGCAAACACAACAAAAAAAAACAAAACACAGCATAACACAGCATAACACAACACAGCATAACACAACACAGCTAACACAAAATTAACACGCACAAACAACACAGCATAACACAGCACAACAAACAACAAACACAACAAAACACAACACAGCAAACCAACACGCATAACACAGCATAACACAACACAACACCACAATACAACAAACACAGCACAACACAACACACTAACACAACACAGCACAACACAACACAACACAACACAACACAACACAGCACAAACAACACAACACACAAAACGCACAACACACACAACACAACACAGCACAATACAACACAACACAGCATAACACAGCACAACAAACACAGCATAACACAACACAGCAAACACAGCATAACACAACACAACCAACACACATAACACAACACAGCAAACACAACACAGCACAACACAACACAACAAAACACAACACAACACAACACGCACAACACAACACAACACAACCCCAACAAACAAAACCCAAAACCCAAAACACAACACAACACGCAAACACAACACAACCAACCCCAAACACAACACAACCAGCATAAACAGCACAAAAAACACAACACAACACACAAAACAACACAACACAGCATAAAAAGCACAAACAACACAGCACAACACAACACAGCTAACACAACACAACAAAACACAGCATAACACAGCACAACACAACCAGCATAACACAGCACAAACAGCAAAACACAACAAACACAACACACATAACAAAACAAAAACACAACAAGCATAACACAGCACAACACAAACAGCTAACAAGCAAACACAAAAAAGCATAACACACACACACAACACAGCGCAACACAGCAAAACACAACACAGCATAACACAGCACAACACAACACAGCATAACACAGCACAACACAACACAGCATAACACGCCAACCAACACAGCTAACACAGCACAACACAACACCATAACACAGCACAACACAAACAGCTAACACAACCAACAAAACCAGCATAACACAGCACAACAAACACGCATAACACAGCACAACACAACCAGCATAACACAGCACAACACAACAAAGCAAACACAACACAACAAAACAAGCATAACCAGCACAACACAACACAGCAAACAACCCCAAACCCCCAACACAGCGAACACAGCAAAAACCCAACACAGCAAACACAGCCAACACAACACACATAACACAGCAAAACACAAACAGCAAAAACACAACACAACACAACACACAAAAACACAGCACAACACAACACAGCTAACACAGCACAAACAACACACGCAACACACCCACAACACAACACAGCATAACACAGCACAACACAACACAGCAAACACAGCACAACCAACACAGCATAACCAGCACAACACAACACAGCATAACACAGCACAACACAACACAACACAACACAGCATAACACAGCACAACAAAACACACATAACACAGCACAACACAACACAGCATAACACAGCCAACCAACACAGATAACACAACACAACACAACACAGCGCAACACAGCACAAACACAACACACAAACCGCAAAACAAACACAGCGCAACACAGCACAAAAACACAGCAAACACGCACAACACAACACAAAAAAACACAACCAAAAACAGCGCAACACAGCACAACACAACACAGCATCACAGCAAAAACACAACACAGCATAACACAGCACAACACAACACAGCATAACACAACAAACAAACACAGCGAAACAACACAACACAACACACGCAACACAGCAAAACACAACACACATAACACGCACAACACAACACAGCGCAACACAGCACAACCAACACAGATAACCACAAACACAACACAGCAAACACAGCACAACAAAACACAGCATAACCAGCACAACCAACACAGGCAACACAGCACAACCAACACACATAAACAGCACAACCAACACACATAACACAGCACAACACAACACAGCATAACACAAAAAACAAACACAACACAGCGAAACACAACACAACACAAACAGCATAACACAACACAACAAAAACAAAAGCGAAACCCAAAACAAAACACAACACAGCATAACCAACACAACACAACCGCGCAACACAGCACAACACAACACAGCGCAACACAGCACAAAAACACAGCAAAAACACAGCACAACACAACCAGCGCAACCAGCACAACACAACACAGCATAACAAGCAAACACAACACAGAAAAAACAAGCAAAACACAACCACATAACACAGCACAACACAACACAGCATAACACAGCACAACCAAAACACAGCGCAACACAGCAAAACACAACACAGCATAACACAGCAAACACAACACGCATAAAACAGCACAACCAAACAGCATAACAAAACAAACACAACACAGCGCAACACAACACAACACAACACAGCATAAACCAACACAACACAACACAACACAGCAAACACAACACAACAAAAACAGCGCAACACAACACAACACAACACAGCGAAACAAAACAAAACCAACCAACATAACACGCACAACCAACACAAATAACCAACACAACACAACACAGCATAACAAACACAACACAACACAGCGCAACACAACACAACACAACACAAGGGCAACACAACACAACACAACCAAAAAACAAAAGCACAACACAACCAGCATAACACAACACAACAAAACCCAAAGCAAAACAAACAAAACACAACACAGCGCAACACAACACAACACAACACAGCGAAACACAACCAACAAAACACAGCATAACACAAACACAACAAAACACAGCCAACACAACACAGCGCAACACAGCACAACACAACACACATACCACACAACAAAACCAGCATAACACAACACAACCAACACAACAAAACACAAACAGCGCAACACAGCAAAACACAACCAGCATAACCAACACAACACAACACAACACAACACAACACAGCGGAACACAGCACAACAAAACCAGCGCAACACAACACAACACAACACAGCATAACACAACACAACACAAAAACAGCAAAAACACAAACAGCGAAAACACAGCACAACACAACACAGCAAAAACACAGCACAACACAACACAGCAAACACAGCACAACACAAACAGCAAACACAGCGCAACACCCAAAACACAGCGCAATACAGCCAATCGCGCAATCAGCGCAATAAAGCCAATACTGGCAAACTTAAACAAATATCATCGCTGTATTGAAAGTCTGAGTCAGGCTGACAGATCAAAAAGATGCGACGATCTGACAGATGCCGAAAAGATGCTGACAGATGCTGACAGATCTGACCGAGATAATCCCAGATAAGTCAGACACAAGACAGCTTAAAACAAGGGGCCAGGAGCTGTGAATCAACTCCAAAACCACAAAAATAATAACTCCACAACAACCAATATTCTTATGTTCCCCATTTATTTAAATTTTCCCAAAAACTTTAATAACTTACCAGAAGAACCAACAAACTTTTAAAAACTTTCCAGAAGAACCAACAAACTTTAATAACTTACCAGAAAACCAAAAAACTTTAATAACTTTCCAGAAGAACCAACAAACTTTAATAACTTTACCAGAAGAACAAACAAACTTTAATAACTTTCCAGAAGAACCAAAAAACTTAATAACTTACCAAAGAACCAACAAACTTTAATAACTTCCAAAAACAAACAAACTTTTAATAACTTACCAGAAAACCACAAACTTTAATAACTTTCCAGAAAACCAAAAAACTTTAATAACTTCCAAAGAACCAACAAACTTTAATAACTTACCAAAGAACCAACAAACTTTAAAACTTACCAGAAGAACCAAAAAACTTTAAAAAAACTTTCCAAAGAACCAACAAAAATTTTTAAAAACACCAAAGACCAACAAACTTTAATAACTTACCAAAAACCAACAAAATTTTAAAAACTTTCCAAAGAACCAAAAACTTAATAAATTTCCAAAAACCAACAAACTTTAATAACTTACCAGAAAACCCAAAAAACTTTAATAACTTTCCAGAAGAAAACCCAAAAAAACCCAAATTTTCGTTTTTTAAAAACATCAAGTTTGTAAATTTGGCACGTTTCAGTATTTAAAACGTCATTATTTTTTTACAACCTTTTAGCCATGTTCCCATCAGACTATATTGTTAAGTGGGTTTTTAAGGGTGCCGTGGTTGACCAGGGGAAACCCCAGACAACCTGGCCCATGGCCGGCCCCACGAGGGGGACCTCCCCGAAACCTCAAAAGGGATTAAAGTAAAGGTTTAAGCACTCTGACTTTTTGTCTTATCCCGGTTGTCTACCACATAAATCTATGTATATAATCACACACAACGCTATTATGATAAACTATTAACTGTTTGTGTTACCTAATAAACTTTCTTACTTAATTTCTTACTTTCTTCTTATTACTTACTTATTAAGGGCTATCTACGACACGAGGGGCACTTTTCACAACCAGTCAAAACACAATCCCAACATTTTTCGTATTTAATTAAACCAAACTCAAGTTTCTTACAGTATACTGACATAACATATCCTTCACCTAATATATTAAAAATAAATTATAATAATAAAATTTTTTAATATATATATATATATATATATATAATATAAAAATATATATAATAAATATATTATATAATATAATATATATATATATATTATAATAATATATAAATATATATAAAATAAAAAATATATATTATATATATAAAAATATATATAATATATATATATATATATATATATAAATATAATATATAAATTAGGTATGAAAGATTTAATATAACTTTGGAGGGAGAGAGTATGGAGGAGGTGTTATTAGATTTTGGGAGTGGGCGGGCAACGGATGGGGCTTGAAAATGAGGGGAATCATAAACGAGAGGGAAAAGGTGAGCGGTGCACTTAGGAGTCTTTGGGGAAAAAGAACTTGTCCTTGGGGGCAAACGGGAAAATATGAAGTAAGTTTTAAACCCCACTCTTACATGGGTTAAGCATGGTGATGAATTTTTCAGGGAGGAAAGGCTGGGGGCAGTGGGATGTCATGTCTGAGGGGAAAAAGTGGGTGTGAAATAATGCAGAGAATTCGTAGTTGGAATTAGAAGAGATGCGGGGTTACCCAAAACGTTGTCCAGAGGGGTGAGGAAGGGGTTGTTTTAGGGGTTCGGACAGTAAGAGAAAGGAGCGAAATAAAGACTTCAAAATGTTTCATTTTGTAGGGGAAGGGAAATCGGGGAGGGGTCGGCCCCGGAAAAGGGGGGAAAAGGGGGTAAAGGAGGGTTTTTGGCGAGGGGGTTGGGCTCCCCAGGTCTGCGGAGCGTGTTTGATAGGGGTGAATGGAGACGAATGGTTTTAATACTTGACGTGCTGTTGAGTGGACAAAGTAAAATTTAGAAGGGGGTTTAGGAAACCGGACCGGAACTTAGTCCTGGAAGGGGAATACAGTGCCTGCACCGAAGGGGGGGGTGTTTAAAGTTGCAGTTTAAAAACTTAGTGTAAAGTACCCTTCTGGCAACAGGATGGAGTGAATGAATGTGAAAATTTTTTTTTTTCCGGGCCCACCCCCCTTGGGGGAACGGCAAGTATAATAAAATAATAATAAATATATATTAAAATATATTATAAAATATATATTAATATATAAATATATATAATATATATATATATATTATAATTATATATATATAATAACATGTACAAGGAAAAAAACAGTACAAGGTATACAAGTACAAACAAGGTTAAAAAGTACATATACAAGGATACAAGTGCATTTACAAGGTATACAAGTACATATACAAGGGATACGTGCATGACAAGGATACAAGTACATTACAAGGGAAACAATACATATACAAGGTATACAAGTATATTACAAGGGATACAAGACATGTACAAGGTAACAATGCATGTACAAGGGATACAAGTGCATGTACAAAGGTATAAAGTACATGTCAAGGAAAAACAATCATATACAAGTATACAAATGCTTACAAGGTATACAAGTACATGTAAAGGTATACAATACATATACAAGGTAACAATATATTCAAGGGATACAATACATGTACAAGGATACAATACAAACAAGGTATAAAGATATGTACAAGGTATACCCTACGTAAATATACAAGTACATGCAAGGTATACAAGACTGTAATCATGTGGGGGGGGTTTCGATACTTTTGGATAGGGTAAAATACCACGAGGGTGTTATACGATAATTCTGTTTTTGTGGACAGAGCTCTTGCCAGCCGTACCTTTCTCACTGCTCACACTCGAATACTACAGGGCCGGCTGCCCAGTACCCCCCAGTGGGTCTTTTAAATGTGTCGCTCAGCACAAAAACCGGAAATCAAGACGGTTGGTCGTTGAGCAACGGACGGTTACGGTAACGGGACAGACTGGTAACTGACTACACTGGAGCTCGGGGACGTAAAGATTCCCCGACAACAACTAAACAAACTAAGAAGGCAGGTAAACGGGTTGGGCGATTCTATACAATGCAAAGACACAACATTAACATTATAATACAAAGTAAACATTGGGAAAGAAACTTTCGAACTGAACTGTAATGCAATACAAGGTATACATAGTACAACTTAAAACTCAACAAAAAACAACGAACTCACCCTTTGAGATTACAAGGAAAAAAAAAAATTTTGACGACGATCTGTATTCATGGATTACGGATTTTGAGGGAAAGGATATATACAAAAAAAGAGTGTTTAACAAAAGGGGATTCCCTGCACGCAAATCTAGACTGTTAACCTCAAAGGCGGAGAGAACATGAACAAAAAAAAAAAAAAATTCTTTAATACTGATAATTGATACTGTAATTATTTTATCAAACAGGTTTTTTCATTTAAAAACCCCAACTCGCTAGGGGGGGATTGACATTGCAGAATGGGTGTCCTCTCTGGAGGATCAAAACTTTGCTTGGCAACTCATGCTGATTTGAGGCAAATCTAATTGAAGTTACAAAGTCTTGGGGGTTCTCAATACCTGTCGTGTACGTAGGGAAAACGACATTCAGGTTTATCGTCTGACTGAGTACAAGGAAGAAGACAGGGTCAGGAGGATTGTCAAGGTCTGTCACATTAGTCTGGGTTGGAACATATTATCACACATACAACTTTATATGATCCAAATCGATTCTTTAACTGACCAGTAAATAATTCTCTAACCTTAACTTTTACCAGTGTAGTTCAACACGCGATAAGGCCAACAAACCTTTGACAAGCTTTTGGGATTTCAACGTTTTGTTAAAGTTAAACAGCATAACTCTCGAACCTACTTTTTTTTTGGGGTGGTTTGATCGAATGTTGCGACTCTTGTAAATTCTGCTGTTTTTAGAAGTGTTTTCACGGATTTTTCTAAAAAAACTTTGAGCAAGCTGGGACGAGTTGCTAGAAATCATCAGGGTTTTTAATTTGGTTTCGGGTTAGAATATAAAACTCATAAGGGAAACGTTTACTACACCATACAATGCATAAAAGTGGAGGTCACCTATAAAAACATTGTAAGCAGAATTTTTAGCACACTGCACTAGGTATAACTTTATCCCAAGTTTCACTGTTTTGGGGTTGATAGTGGCTCCAAGACATCAAATACTTCTTATTGGGTTTGTTCCGCAAACCCTTGCTGGGAGGGTAGAGGGAAAAATGGGGTTTAGAGATCTTGTACAAGGACACAAATTTTCAAGAATTTCATTACAGAATTCCCCCATTTTCGTTCTGGGACTAGGGGGGGTATGTCTGCAGAAATGCTTTCTTTAAACCTTTAGCTCTGTTCTCGGCAGTCTTTTCTGCAATAGGAACTAAATCGCATATCTGGTGAAAAGGGCTACCAAACACACAGATTTTGTTCCTTGGAGGGAACATTGGAAAATTTTTAAAAAATCTAGCGCAACTCTTCCAAAGGGTTTGCTAGTAGTTGGATACACTTGGATTGGATTTGGACCATTTGCATTTCTTTTATGTTTTCATGCAGACACAAATTTCTTTAAAATACCAGAAATATCATTGCCAAAACAGGGCCCAAAAATATTTCAATCTGGGTTTTTTTACTGAAGATCCATACCAGGGTGTGGGAAAACCGGGACAACGTGAACTAGCTGTAAGGCTACATTCACTAGTGACTTGGAAATTTCTAACTGGTATACTCTTCTGCTAGGGGTACCCAACTCGGGTGTTTGATCAGTAATTCTTGGTTCTGAGAAATCACTGAGGGAGCTGGTGGCTTACAGTCAGAATAAGATCTCCTGGAGCAGGAATCGAAAACCAAACACAAGGGATCGGTTTCCTTTTTTTACTGGAGGGAATGAACAAAACCGGGGGAGTGGATGTACAAGGTATACAATAAAAAACAAGGTATACAAGTACAGTCAAGGGAACAATTTCATGTAAAAAGGGATCAAAACATATACAAGGGATACAATGCATTAAAAAGGTATCAAGTACATATACAAGTATACAATGCATGTAAAAAGGGAACATACATTACAAGGTATACAAGTACATATCAAGGTATACAAGTATATGTACAAAGTATAAAATACATGTACAAGGTATACAAATCATAACAAGGTATACAAGTATAGTACAAGGATCACGACATGACAAAAGGGAACAATACATTACAAGGATACAAAACATGTAAAGGATGCTAGTACATGTACAAGGGGATACAAAAACATGTACAAGTATAAAAAAAGGGGAGTACAAGGGAAAAGTACATTACAAAAGGAAAAAAGTACATTACAAAGGTATACAAGTACAGTACAAAGGGATACAAGTACATGACAAGGTAACAATACAGTACAAGGGTTTTCAAGGGCATGAAAAAAGGGAACAAGTGCAGTACAAGGTATACAAGTACTGTACAAGTATACAATACATGTCAAGGGAACAAGACAGTACAAGGAAAACAATACTGTACAAGGATACAATACATGTACAAGGTATACAAATTTCAGTACAAATATACAAATACATGACAAGGTAAACAAGTGCATGTACAAGGATACAAGGCATGTACAAGGGAAAACAAGTACATTTAAAGGGGTACAAGTACATGTACAAGGATACAAGTACATGTACAAGGGATACAATGCATTACAAGGTATACAAGGCTGTACAAGGTAACAATACATTACAAGGTATACAATACATGTACAAGGTATACAAGTACATGTACAAGGTATACAAGTACATGTACAAGGTATACAAGTACATGTACAAGGTATACAAGTATATGTACAAGGTATACAAGTGCGTGTACAGAGTATACAAGTACATGTACAAGGTATGCAAGTACATGTACAAGGTATACAAGTACATGTACAAGGTATACAAGTGCATGTACAAGGTATACAAGTACATGTACAAGGTATACAAGTACATGTACAAGGTATACTAGTACATGTACAAGGTATACAAGTACATGTACAAGGTATACAAGTACATGTACAAGGTATACAAGTACATGTACAAGGTATACAAGTACATGTACAAGGTATACAAGTACATGTACAAGGTATACAAGTATATGTACAAGGTATACAAGTGCGTGTACAGAGTATACAAGTACATGTACAAGGTATACAAGTACATGTACAAGGTATACAAGTACATGTACAAGGTATACTAGTACATGTACAAGGTATACAAGTACATGTACAAGGTATACAAGTGCATGTACAAGGTATACAAGAACATGTACAAGGTATACAAGTACATGTACAAGGTATACAAGTACATGTACAAGGTATACTAGTACATGTACAAGGTATACAAGTACATGTACAAGGTATACAAGTACATGTACAAGGTATACTAGTACATGTACAAGGTATACAAGTGCATGTACAAGGTATACAAGTACATGTACAAGGTATACAAGTACATGTACAAGGTATACAAGTGCATGTACAAGGTATACAAGTACATGTACAAGGTATACAAGTGCATGTACATGGGAGAGAGAAGCTTACAAGAACGTTCCGGTGCAACTTGGATCATTTACAAAGTGACGGTCTAAGTGGGATCGAAACATCGTCCTAAGCTCCTCTGTCACATGTGCGGGTTATTTGTGTATTGTTTCAGTTACAGTATTGTAGTTTATTGTTACATATCTATCGTTTTAAGTTTAAAAAATCGACCATCACACCACCTATGAAATATTCTATATTACCAAAGTTAAGTTGTTCACAGTAACTTCACAGTAACTTCACAGTTACTCTCAGTCCAACTTCAGGTGAACTGTACACAGAATAGTTTATGGGCTGATACACCGTCTTGTGAGAGATATTACTTACATATAGAAGGTTACGTGTAGCAGCAGGGGAGGAGAAGCGACACGGCAGGCAGTGGCACACTGCTGACACTCACACTGGCACTGCTGGCCCACTACTGCTGAGTGACCCTCTCCTAGCTTACCCCTCAGCACCCCAACCCCCCTACCCCAACCACACACACACACACACACACACACACACACACACACACACACACACACACACACACACACACACACACACACACACACAACACACCACTACACACACGCACACATACACAAGGAACGGAAGGAATAGACTCTGAGGTGTCCCTGTTTGCAGATGACGTGAAGTTGATGAGAAGAATTCACTCGATCGAAGACCAGGCAGAACTACAAAGGGATCTGGACAGGCTGCAGACCTGGTCCAGCAATTGGCTCCTGGAGTTTTAATCCCACCAAGTGCAAAGTCATGAAGATTGGGGAAGGGCAAAAAGGCCGCAGACGGAGTACAGTCTAGGGGGTAAGAGACTACAAACGTCACTCAAGGAAAAAGATCTTGGGGTGAGTATAACACCAGGCACATCTCCTGAAGCGCACATCAACCAAATAACTGCTGCAGCATATGGGCGCCTAGCAAACCTCAGAACAGCATTCCGACATCTTAATAAGGAATCATTCAGGACTCTGTACACCTGTATGTTAGGCCCATATTGGAGTTTTGCGGCACCAGTTTGGAAACCCACACCTAGCCAAGCACGTGAAGAAACTAGAGAAAGTGCAAAGGTTTGCAACAAGACTAGTCCCAGAGCTAAGAGTATATCCTACGAGGAGAGGTTAAGGGAAATCAACCTGACGACACTGGAGGGCAGGAGAGATAGGGGGGACATGATAACGACATCAAAAATACTGAGAGGAATTGACAAGGTGGACAAAGAAAAGGATGTTCCAGAGATTGGACACAGTAACAAGGGGACACAGTTGGAAGCTGAAGACACAGATGAATCACAGGGATGTTAGGAAGTATTTCTTCAGCCACAGAGTAGTCAGTAAGTGGAATAGTTTGGGAACGATGTATGGAGGCAGGATCCATACATAGCTTTAAGCAGAGGTATGATAAAGCTCACGGCTCAGGGAGAGTGACCTAGTAGCGATCAGTGAAGAGGCGGGGCCAGGAGCTCGGACTCGACCCCCGCAACCTCAACTAGGTGAGTACAACTAGGTGAGTACACACACACACACACACACACACACACACACACACACACACACACACACACACACACACACACACACACACACACACACACACACACCACACACACACACCTATACACATACACACACACACACATGCAAATTATGGAGAAGATTATCAGGAGGAGAGTGGTGGAGCACCTGGAACGGAACAGGAGTATAAATGCCAACCAGCACGGATTCACGGAAGGCAAATCCTGTGTCACAAACCTTCTGGAGTTTTATGATAAAATAACAGAAGTAAGACAAGAGAGAGAGGGGTGGGTTGATTGCATCTTCTTGGACTGCAAGAAGGCCTTTGACACAGTTCCTCACAAGAGATTAGTGCAGAAGCTAGAGCATCAGGCGCATATAACAGGAAGGTCACTGCAATGGATCAGAGAATACCTGACAGGGAGGCAACAACGAGTCATGGTACGTAATGAAGTATCACAGTGGGCACCTGTGACGAGCGGGGTCCCACAGGGGTCGGTCCTAGGACCAGTGCTATTTTGGTATATGTGAACGACATGACGGAAGGTTAGACTCAGAAGTGTCCCTGTTTGCAGATGATGTGAAGTTAATGAGGAGAATTAAATCTGATGAGGACTAGGCAGGACTTCAAAGAGACCTGGACAGACTGGACACCTGGTCCAGCAAATGGCTTCTCGAATTTAATCCTGCCAAATGCAAAGTCATGAAGATAGGGGAAGGGCACAGAAGCCCACAGACAGAGTATAGGCTAGGGGGCCAAAGACTGCAAACCTCACTCAAGGAGAAAGATCTTGGGGTGAGTATAACACCGAGCATGTCTCCGGAAGCACACATCAATCAGATAACTGCTGCAGCATATGGGCGCCTGGCGAACCTGAGAACAGCATTCCGATACCTTAGTAAGGAATCATTCAAGACACTGTACACCGTGTATGTCAGGCCCATACTGGAGTATGCCAGCACCTGTTTTGGAACCCGCACTTGATAAAGCACGTCAAGAAACTAGAGAAAGTACAAAGGTTTTGCAACAAGGTTAGTTCCAGAGCTAAGGGGAATGTCCTATGAAGAAAGATTAAGGGAAATCGGCCTGACGACACTGGAGGACAGGAGGGTCAGGGGAGACATGATAACGACATATAAAATACTGCGTGGAATAGACAAGGTGACAAGGACAGGATGTTCCAGGGAGGGACACAGAAACAAGAGGCCACAATTGGAAGTTGAAGACACAAATGAGTCAGAGAGATAGTAGGAAGTATTTCTTCAGTCATAGAGTTGTAAGGCAGTGGAATAGCCTAGAAAATGACGTAGTGGAGGCAGGAACCATACACAGTTTTAAGACGAGGTTTGATAAAGCTCATGGAGCGAGGAGAGAGAGGGCCTAGTAGCAACCGGTGAAGAGGCGGGGCCAGGAGCTAGGACTCGACCCCTGCAACCACAAATAGGTGAGTACAAATAGGTGAGTACACACATACACACACACACACACACACACACACACACACACACACACACACACACACATACACACACCACACATACACACACACACACACAGACACACACACACGCACACACACACACACACACACACACACACACACACACACACACACACACACACACACACCACACACACACACACACACACACACACACACAATCATTCAGGACCCTGTACACCGTGTACGTTAGGCCCATATTGGAGTATGCGGCACCAGTTTGGAACCCACACCTAGCCAAGCACGTAAAGAAACTAGAGAAAGTGCAAAGGTTTGCAACAAGACTAGTCCCAGAGCTAAGAGGTATGTCCTACGAGGAGAGGTTAAGGGAAATCAACCTGACGACACTGGAGGACAGGAGAGATAGGGGGGACATGATAACGACATACAAAATACTGAGAGGAATTGACAAGGTGGACAAAGACAGGATGTTCCAGAGATTGGACACAGTAACAAGGGGACACAGTTGGAAGCTGAAGACACAGATGAATCACAGGGATGTTAGGAAGTATTTCTTCAGCCACAGAGTAGTCAGTAAGTGGAATAGTTTGGGAAGTGATGTAGTGGAGGCAGGATCCATACATAGCTTTAAGCAGAGGTATGATAAAGCTCACGGCTCAGGGAGAGTGACCTAGTAGCGATCAGTGAAGAGGCGGGGCCAGGAGCTCGGACTCGACCCCCGCAACCTCAACTAGGTGAGTACAACTAGGTGAGTACACACACACACAGACACACACACGCACACACACGCACACACACACACATGCACATACACACACACACATGCACATGCACACACACGCACAACAAACACACATAGACACACATACACACACACACACACACACACACACACACACACACACACACACACACACACACATGCACACACAAGACACTGTACACTGTGTATGTTAGACCCATACTGGAGTATGCAGCACCAGTCTGGAACCCACACCTGGTCAAGCACGTCAAGAAGTTAGAGAAGGTGCAAAGGTTTACAACAAGGCTAGTCCCAGAGCTCAAGGGAATGTCGTACGAGGAAAGGTTAAGGGAAATCGGACTGACGACACTGGAGGACAGAAGGGTCAGGGGAGACATGATAACGAGATTCAAGATACTGCGGGGAATAGACAAGGTGGACAGAGATAGGATGTTCCAGAGAGGGGACACAGGGACAAGGGGTCACAACTGGAAGTCACAGGGACGTTAGGAAGTATTTCTTCAGTCATAGAGTTGTAAGCAAGTGGAATAGCCTAGCAAGTGAAGTAGTGGAGGCAGGAACCATACATAGTTTTAAGAAGAGGTATGACAAAGCTCAGGAAGCAGAGAGAGGATCCAGTAGCGATCAGTGAAGAGGCGGGGCCAGGAGCTGAGTCTCGACCCCTGCAACCTCAACTAGGTGAGTACAACTAGGTGAGTACACACACACACACACACACACACACACACAAGCACACATACACAAGCACATATACACTTGACACAAACATGTACTCCCCCTTCCCCTAACCACCTCCTCCCTCCCATAGCCAACTCTCCCCCATACCCTGGCCACCTACCCCTCCCCAAACCATCTAACCCCCTCCCCCAACTACCTCTCCCCCTCCAATAACCATCCTCCCTCTCCCCCATAACCATCCATCCCCACTCCCCATAACCATCTATTCCCCCCTCCCCCTTACCACCTCTCCCCCTTCTGTGAAGCAATGGGGGAATGTAAAACTAGGACGAGAACAAGGGGCCCAAAGGATGAATCTGGGAAGGAGGACTGGGAGGCAAAAAAAGGGAGAGACAATGATATTACAGAAGTAGCATCAGCAATGGCTACAACAGACACAGACAATGGGTCTGAAGGGAGCACGGAAGCTAAACTGTATGCAGAGGTCCTGTCAAACCCACAAGGGGATAAAACAAAAACAGGGAGCACACTAGGACAGAATGAGAGGTTGGAAGAAATTGAAGGAACTAGGGCATGTGCAGGAACCTTACCAGACACCTGTGGGGGCCAGGAACAGGTGAGCAGGAAGGACAAACCAATGAGCACAGGGGCCATGGCTAGGGAAGGAACTGAAGGAAGGAACACTCCATGGGAAGGAACTAAAACACCTCAGAGGACGCAATGGGAGTCAATGGGAGGTGGAAAGGGAGAGATCAGTTTTTGTCTATGGGCCAGACGAAGCTAAAGGGGAAACTTATGATGAAAGAAAGCAGGAGGAGAAAAAAGTGATTGAAAGTATCATGAAGGTGATAGGCGAGAGGGACATGACCCAGGTGGCAAATTTTCAGAGAATTGGGTGGTTCACAAAGAAAAGGAATCGGCCTCTCAAAGTAATTTTCAAGGCAAAATCAAACCGAACCATGATCCTGCAGGAGAAAGCATGGCTGAGAGGCAGGCAGGAGTTCATGAGTGTATACCTCGATCGAGACAGAACACAGGAGGAAAGGATGATGAAAGAGAGAGTTCAAAAACGAAAGGAGAAATGGGAGGAAATGAAAAAGGAGAGCAGAATAACCCACAAACAAGTGGAAGGACAAGCACACCCCCCAGAAACACCTGCAGAAGGACTCCAGCCACGACACCCACAATGCAACTGAACAATCCAAACCAACCATCACACACTGATCCCTCTGTTTCCACCCCCCGCACCACAGTTACAGTATTAGAACAGAAGTTGAAGGTTTGGTACACAAATGCGGATGGATTAACGAATAAACATGAGGAATGGCAAGAAAGAATCAATGAGAAGTCCCCAGACATCATAGCAGTTACAGAAAGAAAACTCACGGGGATAATAACAGATGCAATCTTCCCACCAGGATACCAGATCATGAGGAAAGATAGAAGGGGCAAAGGGGAAGGTGGGGTTGCTCTGCTCATAGAAAACAGATGGAAATTCGAGAAAATGGAAGGCATAGACGAGATGGGAGAAAGAGACTACATAGTAGGTACACTTCAGTCTGGGGAGTGCAAGGTGGTCATTGCAGTGATGTATAATCCACCACAGAACTGCAAGAGGCCAAGAGAGGGATATGAAGAGAGCAACAGACCAATGGTGGACACACTTGCTGAGGTGGCAAGAAGAGCTCACTCCAGCAGAGCAAAGTTGCTGGTTATGGGGATTTCAGCCACAGGGAGCCACATGGGGGTCCCAAAACATGGAGAGCCAAGATGTTGGATGTGGTGCTGGAAAACCTCATGCACCAACATGTTAAGGACACTATCAGAGTGAGAGGGGAGGATGAACCAGCAAGATTGGACCTTGTGTTCACCCTGGGCAGCTCAGACATTGAGGACATCACGTATGAGAGTCCCCTAGGAGCTAGCGACCATGTGGTTCTGTGCTTTGAATACATAGTAGAGTTGCAAGTTGAGAGAGTAACGGGAGTTGAATGGGAAAAGCCTGACTATAAAAGAGGGGACTACATAGGGTTGAGGAACTTCCTGCAGGAGGTTCCGTGGGACAGAGAACTGGCAGGAAAGCCAGTAAACGAAATGATGGAATATGTAACAACAAAATGCAAGGAGGCAGTGGAAAGGTTTATTCCCAAGGGCAACAATAACAACGGGAAGACCAGAACGAGCCCCTGGTTTACCCGACGGTGTAAGGAGGCAAAAACAAAGTGCAATAGAGAATGGGAAAATTACAGGAGGCAGAGAACACACGAAAATAGGGAGATCAGTCGCAGAGCCAGGAACGAGTATGCACAGGTAAGGAGGGAGGCCCAGCGACAGTATGAAAATGACATAGCATCGAAAATCAAGACTGACCCGAAACTATTGTATAGCCACATCAGGAGGAAGACAATAGTCAAAGACCAGGTGATCAGATTGAGGACAGATGGTGGAGAACTCACAAGAAATGATCAGGAGGTATGTGAGGAGCTAAACAGGAGATTTAAGGAAGTTTTCACAGTAGAGACAGGAAGGGCTGTGGGACGACAGCACATAAGGGAACATCAAGAGGGAATATACCAATAAGTGTTGGATGACATACGAACAACCGAAGAGGAGGTGCAGAAGCTGCTAAGTGACCTTGATACATCAAAGGCGATGGGACTGGACAACATCTCCCCATGGGTCCTTAGAGAAGGAGCAGAGATGCTGTGCGTGCCCCTAACCACAATCTTCAACACATCCTTTGAAACTGGGCAACTTCCTGAGAAATGGAAGACAGCAAATGTAGTCCCCATATTTAAGAAAGGAAACAGAAATGAGGCACTAAACTACAGACCTGTGTCTCTGACATGTATTGTGTGCAAAGTCATGGAGAAGATTATCAGGAGGAGAGTGGTGGAACACCTGGAAAGGAACAAGATTATAAATGAAAACCAGCATGGGTTCATGGAAGGCAAATCCTGTGTCACAAACCTCCTGGAGTTTTATGACAAGGTAACAGAAGTAAGACACGAGAGAGAGAGGTGGGTTGATTGCATTTTCCCAAACTGCAGGAAGGCCTTTGACACAGTTCCCCACAAGAGATTAGTGCAGAAGCTGGAGGATCAGGTGCATATAACAGGGAGGGCACTGCAATGGATCAGGGAATACCTGACAGGGAGGCAGCAACGAGTCATGGTACGTGAAGAGATATCACAGTGGGTGCCTGTGATGAGCGGGGTCCCACAGGGGTCAGTTCTAGGACCAGTGCTATTTTTAATAAATGCGAACGACATGATGGAAGGAATAGACTCTGAAGTGTCCCTATTCGCAGATGATGTGAAGTTGATGAGAAGAATTAAATGGATGAGGATGAGGCAGAACTGCAAAGAGACCTGGACAGGCTGGACATGTGGTCCAGAAACTGGCTTCTCTAATTCAATCCTGCCAAAATCCTGTTCAAGACACTGTACACTGTGTATGTTAGGCCCATACTGGAGTATGCAGCACCAGTCTGGAACCCACACCTGGTCAAGCACATCAAGAAGTTAGAGAAAGTACAAAGGTTTGCAACAAGGCTAGTCCCAGAGCTCGGGGGAATGTCATACGAGGAAAGGTTGAGGGAAATCGGACTGGCGACACTGGAGGACAGAAGGGTCAGGGGAGACATGATAACGACATACAAGATACTGCAGGGAATAGACAAGGTGGACAAAGACCGGATGTTCCAGAGATAGGAAACAGAAACAAGAGGTCACAATTGGAAGTTGAAGACTCAGATGAATCAGAGAGATGTTTGGAAGTATTTCTTCAGTCATAGAGTAGTCAGGCCATGGAATAGCCTAGAAAGTGACGTAGTGGAGGCCAATACTGCACTGCACTACACTACACACCTCTACACCACACTTCACTACACTACACACCTCTACACCACACTTCACTACACTACACACCTCTACACCACACTTCACTACACACCTCTACACCACACTTCACTACACTACACACCTCTACATACACTTCCTTACACACCTCTACACCACACTTCACTACACTACACACCTCTACACCACACTTCACTAACACTACATACCTCTACACCACACTTCACTACACTACATACCTCTACACCACACTTCACTACACTACACACCTCTACACCACACTTCACTACACTACACTACACACCTCTACACTGCACTACACTATGACTATGAAACACACTACACTATCACTGTATAATTCACTGCACTGTCGACACTATTATAACACATTCCACTATCACTATATAACACACTACATTATCACTATCAATCACTATAAGGTACCTATGCAAAAATTCTTATGGTGTATAAATATATTTTTTTATTATTTTTACTTGTATCCCGCTGGCCTAGTGGTTAGCAACGACCTGTCAAGTTGTAAAACTCTAGCATCGTGGGTTCGATCCCCACCAGTAGTTAGTGTATATCTCTAGAGTTATAAAACTCAAGCATCACGGGTTCGAGCCCGCCAGTATTCTGGTTTATTCCAGTGGTAAGTGAATAGGATGGACAATCAAGAGCCTGGTGTCTATCACCCTCTCATGGAGGCCACCAGACCATTGATGTTATGTGATATCGAGGACATTGTTAATAACACTCCTCGCCCATTGGGCAAAATATGTGACATGTGTTGGGATGATGAACTTCTCCTGGAGCTTCCAATACCCAAAGGTCATGGTCAGATTGTAGTGTTCACAGTAGAAGACCACTGCTGTGCTGTGTACTCCTGCCTTGATGGCACGTTGCTCTACTCTGACAGTGCTCATTCTAAGATCGCCCACAAATTGATGAGAAAATACTTCAAGAGGAAAGCCTGTTTCACAAGAATTGTAAGAGTTGTTGCCATGGAACAGGACGGTGAGACCTGTGCGTACCACGCACTAGCATTCCTAGACATAGTTGTCACCTCCAGACTCACCGACCATGAAGACATCGTCCGCTGGACCTACATTAGAATGAAGTATTTCCCCGATATTACGGCAATCAACATCGTCAAATCAATGTTGACTGAATTAAAAAATGATATAGATATATCCTGCAAAGATCAAGAGGAGAATGTATTGAGGGATAAGATTAAAGATTCGATAAAGAATACATCTGTCAAACGTCGTCTGGAAAGTGAGACGCCCCCAGAACCACAACAAAAAATAATAAAGGTTTAAGTTGTGAGATACAGATATCAGCAGAAAGTGAAAAAAAAAAAAGGAATTGCAACTTGTATATATACAACCAGTTCAGAATCATGTACCTATATATCTGTTATATCTATATGACTCGGATAGTATTATACCCCTTCAAGAATATTTTAATATTCCACATACTCATTTTATATTGCACCAAAGTGGTTGGGCCGCTTACCTTTTATATCCTACCTCACCCCCCCCCCACCCTCCCACCCTTTTCCAGTATTTCCATCCTTACCCATCCTTCTTCCTTACCCATCCTTCTTCCTTACCCATCCTTCTTCCTTACCCATCCTTCTTCCTTACCCATCCTTCTTCCTTACCCATCCTTCTTCCTTACCCATCCTTCTTCCTTACCCATCCTTCTTCCTTACCCATCTTACCAAAGACTCTCGTCATAAGAAGAAGCAGTAAGTGCTCAGTAGGTACTCTGTAGTACTCATTAATCGCTCACTTAGGTACTCAGTAGGTACACAGGTCAGAAACATCAATAAACACTGAAGTTAACACAGCAGGTAAAAATAACACAGTATATAAAGCTGTAGGGTAACACAGCATTGTGTACCATTGTGTTGTATTATGCACCATTGTGCTGTATTGTGCACCATTGTGTTGTATTATGCACCATTGTGCTGTATTGTGCACCATTGTGCTGTATTGTGCACCATTGTGCTGTATTGTGCACCATTGTGCTGTATTGTGCACCATTGTGCTGTATTGTGCACCATTGTGCTGTATTGTGCACCATTGTGTTGTATTATGCACCATTGTGCTGTATTGTGCACCATTGTGTTGTATTATGCACCATTGTGCTGTATTGTGCACCATTGTGTTGTATTATGCACCATTGTGCTGTATTGTGTACCATTGTGTTGTATTGTGTACAATTGTGCTGTATTGTGTACCAATGTGCTGTATTGTGTACCATTGTGCTGTATTGTGTACCATTGTGTTGTATTGTGCACCATTGTGCGGTATTATGCACCATTGTGCTGTATTATGCACCATTGTGCTGTATTATGTACCATTGTGCTGTATTGTGTACCATTGTGCTGTATTATGCACCATTGTGCTGTATTATGCACCATTGTGCTGTATTATGTGCCATTGTGCTGTATTGTGTACCATTGTGCTGTATTGTGTACCATTGTGCTGTATTATGCACCATTGTGTTGTATTATGCACCATTGTGCTGTATTGTGCACCATTGTGTTGTATTATGCACCATTGTGCTGTATTGTGCACCATTGTGTTGTATTATGCACCATTGTGCTGTATTGTGTACCATTGTGTTGTATTGTGTACAATTGTGCTGTATTGTGTACCAATGTGCTGTATTGTGTACCATTGTGCTGTATTGTGTACCATTGTGTTGTATTGTGCACCATTGTGCGGTATTATGCACCATTGTGCTGTATTATGTACCATTGTGCTGTATTGTGTACCATTGTGCTGTATTATGCACCATTGTGCTGTATTATGCACCATTGTGCTGTATTATGTGCCATTACCTGGACCTGGAGTTTACCTGGAGAGAGTTCCGGGGGTCAACGCCCCCGCGGCCCGGTCTGAGACCAGGCCTCCTGGTGGATCACAGCCTGATCAACCAGGCTGTTGCTGCTGGCTGCACGCAAACCAACATACGAGCTACAGCCCGGCTGATCCGGAACTGACTTTAGGTGCTTGTCCAGTGCCAGCTTGAAGACTGCCAGGGGTCTGTTGGTAATCCCCCTTATGTGTGCTGGGAGGCAGTTGAACAGTCTCGGGCCCCTGACACTTATTGTAGGTCTCTTAACGTGCTAGTGACACCCCTGCTTTTCATTGGGGGGATGGTGCACGTCTGCCAAGTCTTTGCTTTCGTAATGAGTGATTTTCGTGTGCAAGTTCCGGTACTAGTCCCTCTAGGATTTTCCAGTGTAATAATCATGTATCTCTCCCTCCTGCGTTCCAGGAATACAGGTTTAGGAACCTCAAGCGCTCCCAATAATTGAGGTGTTTTATCTCCGTTATGCGCGCCGTGAAAGTTCTCTGTACATTTTCTAGGTCGGCAATTTCACCTGCCTTGAAAGGTGCTGTTAGTGTGCAGCAATATTCCAGCCTAGATAGAACAAGTGACCTAAAAGGGTGTCATCATGGGCTTGGCCCCCCTAGTTTTGAAGGTTCTCATTATCCATCCTGTCATTTTTCTACAGAGGGCGATTGATACAATGTTATGGTCCTTGAAGGTGAGATCCTCCGACATGATCACTCCCAGGTCTTTGACGTTGGTGTTTCGCTCTATTTTGTGGCCAGAATTTGTTTTGTACTCTGATGACGATTTAATTTCCTCATGTTTACCATATCTGAGTAATTGAAATTTCTCATCGTTGAACTTCATATTGTTTTCTGCAGCCCACTGAAAGATTTGGTTGATGTCTGCCTGGAGCTTTGCAGTGTCTGCAATGGAAGACACTGTCATGCAGATTCGGGTGTCATCTGCAAAGGAAGACACGGTGCTGTGGCTGACATCCTTGTCTATGTCGGATATAAGGATGAGACAAGATGGGAGCGAGTACTGTGCCTTGTGGAACAAAGCTTTTCACCGTAGCTGCCTCGGACTTTACTCTGTTGACGACTACTCTGTGTTCTGTTAGTGAGGAAATTATAGATCCATCGACCGACTTTTCCTGTTATTCCTTTAGCACGCATTTTGTGCGCTATTACGCCATGGTCACACTTGTCGAAGGCTTTTGCAAAGTCTGTAATATTACATCTGCATTCTTTTTGTCTTCTAGTGCATTTAGGACCTTGTCGTAGTGGTCCAATAGTTGAGACAGACAGGAGCGACCTGTTCTAAACCCATGTTGCCCTGGGTTGTTAACTGATGGGTTTCTAGATGCGTGTGATCTTGCTTCTTAGGACCCTTTCAAAGATTTTTATGATATGGGATGTTAGTGCTATTGGTCTGTAGTTCTTTGCTGTTGCTTTACTGCCCCCTTTGTGGAGTGGGGCTATGTCTGTTGTTTTTAGTAACATGTGGGACGACCCCCGTGTCCATGCTCCCTCTCCATAGGATGGAAATGGCTCGTGATAGGGGCTTCTTGCAGTTCTTGATGAACACAGAGTTCCATGAGTCTGCCCTGGGGCAGAGTTGCATGGGCATGTCATTATCGCCTGTTCGAAGTCATTTGGCGTCAGGATAACATCGGATAGGCTTGTGTTAATCAAATTTGTGGCTCTCTCATAAAAAATTCATTTTGATCTTCGACTCTCAGTCTGGTTAGGCGGCTTGCTAAAAACTGAGTCATATTGGACTTGAGTAGCTCACTCATTTCCTTGCTGTCATCTGTGTAGGACCCATCTTGTTTAAGTAGGGGCCCATATACTGGACGTTGTTCTCGATTTTGATTTGGCATAGGAGAAGAAATACTTTGGGTTTCTTTTGATTTCATTTATGGCTTTTAGTTCTTCCCGCGATTCCTGACTCCTAAAGGATTCTTTTAGCTTAAGTTCGATGCTTGCTATTTCTCTGACCAGTGTCTCCCTGCGCATTTCAGATATATTGACCTCTTTTAGCCGCTCTGTTATTCTTTTCCGTCGCCTGTAAAGGGAGCGCCTGTCTCTTTCTATTTTACATCTACTCCTCCTTTTTCTTAGAGGAATAAGCCTTGTGCATACATCGAGTGCTACCGAGTTAATCTGTTCTAGGCATAAGTTTGGGTCTGTGTTGCTTAGTATATTCTTCCCAGCTTATATCGGTTAGGACTTGGTTTACTTGGTCCCACTTTATGTTTTTGTTTATTGAAGTTGAATTTGGTGAATGCTCCCTCGTGACTAGTCTCATTTTGTCGTCTGGGGCTCCGCGCATACATGTCCTGAACCTCAATTATGTTGTGATCTGAGTATATTGTTTTTGATATGGTGACATTTCTTATCAGATCATCATTGTTAGTGAATATGAGGTCTAGTGTATTCTCCAGTCTAGTAGGCTCTATTATTTGCTGGTTTAAATTGAATTTTGTGCAGAGATTTAAAAGCTCGCGTGAGTGTGAGTTTTCATCAGAGCTGCCTCCTGGTGTTATTACTGCAACAATATTATTTGCTATATTCCTCCATTTTAAGTGCCTTAAGTTGAAATCCCCCAGGAGCAAGATGTTGGGTGCAGGAGCTGGAAGATTTTCCAGACAGTGGCCATTGTGCTGTATTGTGTACCATTGTGCTGTATTGTGTACCATTGTACTGTATTGTGTACCATTGTGCTGTATTGTGTACCATTGTGCTTTATTGTGCACCATTGTGTTGTATTATGCACCATTGTGCTGTATTGTGTACCATTGTGCTGTATTATGCACCATTGTGCTGTATTATGCACCATTGTGCTGTATTATGTACCATTGTACTGTATTGTGTACCATTGTGCTGTATTGTGTACCATTGTGCTGTATTATGCACCATTGTGTTGTATTATGCACCATTGTGCTGTATTGTGTACCATTGTGCTGTATTATGCACCATTGTGCTGTATTATGCACCATTGTGCTGCATTATGCACCATTGTGCTGTATTATGCACCATTGTGCTGTATTATGCACCATTGTGCTGTATTATGCACCATTGTGCTGTATTATGCACCATTGTGCTGTGTTATGCACCATTGTGCTGTATTATGCACTATTGTGCTGTATTATGCACCATTGTGCTGTATTATGCACCATTGTGCTGTATTATGCACCATTGTGCTGTATTATGCACCATTGTGCTGTATTATCCACCATTGTGCTGTATTATGCACCATTGTGTTGTATTGTGCACCATTGTGTTGTATTATGCACCATTGTGTTGTATTATCCACCATTGTGTTGTATTGTGTACCATTGTGTTGTATTGTGCACCATTGTGTTGTATTATGCACCATTGTGTTGTATTATGCACCATTGTGTTGTATTGTGTACCATTGTGTTGTATTGTGCACCATTGTGCTGTATTATGCACCATTGTGCTGTATTGTGTACCATTGTGCGGTATTATGCACCATTGTGTTGTATTGTGTACCATTGTGTTGTATTGTGTACCATGTGTTGTATTGTGCACCATTGTGCTGTATTATGCACCATTGTGTTGTATTGTGCACCATTGTGTTGTATTGTGCACCATTGTGTTGTATTGTGTACCATTGTGTTGTATTGTGTACCATTGTGCTGTATTGTGTACCATTGTGTTGTATTGTGCACCATTGTGTTGTATTGTGTACCATTGTGCTGTATTGTGTACCATTGTGTTGTATTGTGTACCATGTGTTGTATTGTGTACCATTGCGTTGTATTGTGTACCATGTGTTGTATTGTGTACCATTGTGTTGTATTGTGTACCATTGTGCTGTATTGTGTACCATTGTGCTGTATTGTGCACCATTGTGTTGTATTGTGTACCATTGTGCTGTATTGTGCACCATTGTGCTGTATTGTGTACCATTGTGTTGTATTGTGTACCATTGTGTTGTATTGTGCACCATTGTGTTGTATTGCGTACCATTGTGCTGTATTGTGTACCATTGTGCTGTATTGTGCACCATTGTGCTGTATTGTGTACCATTGTGTTGTATTGTGTACCATTGTGCTGTATTGTGCACCATTGTGCTGTATTGTGTACCATTGTGTTGTATTGTGTACCATTTTTCTGTATTGTGCACCATTGTGTTGTATTGTGTACCATTGTGTTGTATTGTGTACCATTGTGTTGTATTGTGTACCATTGTGCTGTATTGTGTACCATTGTGCTGTATTGTGCACCATTGTGTTGTATTGTGTACCATTGTGTTGTATTGTGTACCATTGTGTTGTATTGTGTACCATTGTGCTGTATTGTGTACCATTGTGCTGTATTGTGCACCATTGTGTTGTATTGTGTACCATTGTGCTGTATTGTGCACCATTGTGCTAGTATTGTGTACCATTGTGTTTGTATTGTGTACCATTGTGTTGTATTGTGTACCATTGTGCTGTATTGTGTACCATTGTGCTGTATTGTGCACCATTGTGTTGTATTGTGTACCATTGTGCTGTATTGTGCACCATTGTGCTGTATTGTGTACCATTGTGTTGTATTGTGTACCATTGTGCTGTATTGTGCACCATTGTGCTGTATTGTGTACCATTGTGTTGTATTGTGTACCATTGTTCTGTATTGTGCACCATTGTGTTGCATTGTGTACCATTGTGTTGTATTGTGTACCATTGTGTTGTATTGTGTACCATTGTGCTGTATTGTGTACCATTGTGCTGTATTGTGCACCATTGTGTTGTATTGTGTACCATTGTGTTGTATTGTGTACCATTGTGTTGTATTGTGTACCATTGTGCTGTATTGTGTACCATTGTGCTGTATTGTGCACCATTGTGTTGTATTGTGTACCATTGTGCTGTATTGTGTACCATTGTGTTGTATTGTGTACCACTGTGTTGTATTGTGCACCATTGTGCTGTATTGTGTACCATTGTGCTGTGTTGTGTACCATTGTGTTGTATTGTGTACCATTGTGCTGTATTGTGTACCATTGTTTTGTATTGTGCACCATTGTGCTGTGTTGTGTACCATTGTGTTGTATTGTGCACCATTGTGTGTATTGTGACACCATTGTGCTGTATTGTGTACCATTTGCTGTATTGTGTACCATTGTGTTGTATTGTGCACCATTGTGCTGTATTGTGTACCATTGTGCTGTATTGTGTACCATTGTGTTGTATTGTGCACCATTGTGCTGTATTGTGTACCATTGTGCTGTATTGTGCACCATTCTGCTGTATTGTGTACCATTGTGTTGTATTGTGTACCATTGTGCTGTATTGTGCACCATTGTGCTGTATTGTGTACCATTGTGTTGTATTGTGTACCATTGTGCTGTATTGTGTACCATTGTGCTGTATTGTGTACCATTGTGTTGTATTGTGCACCATTGTGCTGTATTGTGCACCATTGTGCTGTATTGTGTACCATTGTGTTGTATTGTGTACCATTGTGCTCTATTGTGTACCATTGTGCTGTATTGTGTACCATTGCGTTGTATTGTGCACCATTGTGCTGTATTGTGTACCATTGTGTTGTATTGTGCACCATTGTGTTGTATTGTGCACCATTGTGCTGTATTGTGTACCATTGTGTTGTATTGTGCACCATTGTGCTGTATTGTGTACCATTGTGTTGTATTGTGCACCATTGTGTTGTATTGTGCACCATTGTGCTGTATTGTGCACCATTGTGCTGTATTGTGTACCATTGTGTTGTATTGTGTACCATTGTGCTGTATTGTGCACCATTGTGTTGTATTGTGCACCATTACCTGGAGTTTACCTGGAGAGAGTTCCGGGGGTCAACGCCCCCGCGGCCCGGTCTGAGACCAGGCCTCCTGGTGGATCAGAGCCTGATCAACCAGGCTGTTGCTGCTGGCTGCACGCAAACCAACATACGAGCTACAGCCCGGCTGATCCGGAACTGACTTTAGGTGCTTGTCCAGTGCCAGCTTGAAGACTGCCAGGGGTCTGTTGGTAATCCCCCTTATGTGTGCTGGAGGCAGTTGAACAGTCTCGGGCCCCTGACACTTATTGTATGGTCTCTTAACGTGCTAGTGACACCCCTGCTTTTTATTGGGGGGATGGTGCATCGTCTGCCAAGTCTTTTGCTTTCGTAATGAGTGATTTTCGTGTGCAAGTTCGGTACTAGTCCCTCTAGGATTTTCCAGGTGATATAATCATGTATCTCTCCCTCCTGCGTTCCAGGGAATACAGGTTTAGGAACCTCAAGCGCTCCCAATAATTGAGGTGTTTTTATCTCCGTTATGCGCGCCGTGAAAGTTCTCTGTACATTTTCTAGGTCGGCAATTTCACCTGCCTTGAAAGGTGCTGTAAGTGTGCAGCAATATTCCAGCCTAGATAGAACAAGTGACCTGAAGAGTGTCATCATGGGCTTGGCCTCCCTAGTTTTGAAGGTTCTCATTATCCATCCTGTCATTTTTCTAGCAGATGCGATTGATACAATGTTATGGTCCTTGAAGGTGAGATCCTCCGACATGATCACTCCAGTCTTTGACGTTGGTGTTTCGCTCTATTTTGTGGCCAGAATTTGTTTTGTACTCTGATGACGATTTAATTTCTCCTCATGTTTACCATATCTGAGTAATTGAAATTTCTCATCGTTGAACTTCATATTGTTTTCTGCAGCCCACTGAAAGATTTGGTTGATGTCTGCCTGGAGCTTTGCAGTGTCTGCAATGGAAGACACTGTCATGCAGATTCGGTGTCATCTGCAAAGGAAGACACGGTGCTGTGGCTGACATCCTTGTCTATGTCGGTTATAAGGATGAGGAACAAGATGGGAGCGAGTACTGTGCCTTGTGGAACAGAGCTTTTCACCGTAGCTGCCTCGGACTTTACTCTGTTGACGACTACTCTCTGTGTTCTGTTAGTGAGGAAATTATAGATCCATCGACCGACTTTTCCTGTTATTCCTTTAGCACGCATTTTGTGCGCTATTACGCCATGGTCACACTTGTCGAAGGCTTTTGCAAAGTCTGTATATATTACATCTGCATTCTTTTTGTCTTCTAGTGCATTTAGGACCTTGTCGTAGTGGTCCAATAGTTGAGACAGACAGGAGCGACCTGTTCTAAACCCATGTTGCCCTGGGTTGTGTAACTGATGGTTTCTAGATGCGTGGTGATCTTGCTTCTTAGGACCCTTTTCAAAGATTTTTATTGATATGGGATGTTAGTGCTATTGGTCTGTAGTTTCTTTGCTGTTGCTTTACTGCCCCCTTTTGTGGAGTGGGGCTATGTCTGTTGTTTTTAGTAACTGTGGGACGACCCCCGTGTCCATGCTCCCTCTCCATAGGATGGAAAAGGCTCGTGATAGGGGCTTCTTGCAGTTCTTGATGAACACAGAGTTCCATGAGTCTGGCCCTGGGCAGAGTGCATGGGCATGTCATTTATCGCCTGTTCGAAGTCATTTGGCGTCAGGAAACATCGGATAGGCTTGTGTTAATCAAATTTTGTGGCTCTCTCATAAAAAATTCATTTTGATCTTCGACTCTCAGTCTGGTTAGCGGCTTGCTAAAAACTGAGTCATATTGGGACTTGAGTAGCTCACTCATTTCCTTGCTGTCATCTGTGTAGGACCCATCTTGTTTAAGTAGGGCCCAATACTGGACGTTGTTCTCGATTTTGATTTGGCATAGGAGAAGAAATACTTTGGGTTTCTTTCGATTTCATTTATGGCTTTTTTAGTTCTTCCCGCGATTCCTGACTCCTAAAGGATTCTTTTAGCTTAAGTTCGATGCTTGCTATTTCTCTGACCATTGTCTCCCTGCGCATTTCAGATATATTGACCTCTTTTAGCCGCTCTGTATTCTTTTTCCGTCGCCTGTAAAGGGAGCGCCTGTCTCTTTCTATTTTACATCTACTCCTCCTTTTTCTTAGAGGAATAAGCCTTGTGCATACATCGAGTGCCACCGAGTTAATCTGTTCTAGGCATAAGTTTTGGGTCTGTGTTGCTTAGTATATCTTCCCAGCTTATATCGGTTAGGACTTGGTTTTACTTGGTCCCACTTTATGTTTTTGTTATTGAAGTTGAATTTGGTGAAATGCTCCCTCGTGACTAGTCTCATTTGTCGTCTGGGGCTCCACGCATACATGTCTGAACCTCAATTATGTTGTGATCTGAGTATATTGTTTTTTGATATGGTGACATTTCTTATCAGATCATCATTGTTAGTGAATATGAGGTCTAGTGTATTCTCCATCTAGTAGGCTCTATTATTTGCTGGTTTAAATTGAATTTTGTGCAGAGATTTAAAAGCTCGTGTGAGTGTGAGTTTTCATCAGAGCTGCCTCCTGGTGTTATTACTGCAACAATATTATTTGCTATATTCCTCCATTTTAGGTGCCTTAAGTTGAAATCCCCCAGAGCAAGATGTTGGGTGCAGGAGCTGGAAGATTTTCCAGACAGTGGTCAATTTTTAACAGCTGCTCCCTGGAATTGCTGGGAAGTTGCATCCGGAGGCTTGTAGACTACCACAATGACTGGGTTTTGGTTCTCGACTTTTACTGCTAAAACTTCCACTACGTCCATTTGAGGCATTAAGCAGTTCTGTGCAAACAATGACTCTGCAATGTACAGGCCAACCCCCCCCTTTTGCCTGTTCACTCTGTCACATCTGTATAGGTTGTAACCTGGGATCCATATTTCATTGTCCAAGTGATCCTTTATGTGGGTCTCAGTGAAAGCCACGAACATTGCCTTTGCCTCTGCAAGCAGTCCACGGATGAAAGGTATTTTGTTGTTTGTTGCTGCTTTAGACCCTGTATATTTGCAAAGAAGAATGTATCGGACTGGTGGTATTGTTGGTACTGGGGGGGATTTTTTTTTCCCGGCATTAGTATCTGTATCTGTTGGTTTGGAGTGGAGGCCATCGACTGTGGTTCCACTCCAGGAATGACTGGATTTGGTGTACGATTTCTGCCATTTCCTGCCAGTTTTTTTTCCTTCCTGGCACTAAAAAACCTCTCCCTCTTGAGTGGCTGTGGCTACCCAGGTTTTCCCATGGCCTGGATGTTTTGTATCTTTTTGTCCCCTTTAGATGGTATGCCTGGCAATTTAAGTTATAGCACAGTCTTTCCTGTACTGAAGAGGTACACATTTCAGGGTGAAAAAGCTTACAGGAAGGAGTTTTGCATTTTCCTGTTGTCATATGGACATGACATTTTCTAGGGTGGTCATAGTTGCATGTCCCATCTGTTTTTTCCAGATTTCCCATGCCAGCAGATACCAAGTGCATAGTATGTGCACAGGCTTGGTTTCCGTTTGCCTTGGGTTTCTGTGACTGTATTCCCTGTTGGTGCATGTTTCCCTGTCTTACTTCTATCCTCCCTAGCACCAACAATGGAGCTCCCACCAGTTGTTTTTTGGTAATTTATCCTCACTATTGCTATTGGAGTCCTCTTGTTTGCTATTTCCTGCGGTATTTCTAGTTTGCAATATTGGTTTTATCTTATCTTTGACTACACTTGTTTCCCTACTATGGCTCCTGTCCTCTATGAGGTCATTTATATTATCCTTCCTGCGTATAAATTTCCCCACTACCTGGACAAAATCTCCAGCTTCACCATTACTGTCTCCCAGGACAGTATCTCCAGCTTCACCATTTCTGTCTCCCAGGACAGCACCTCCAGCTTCACCATTACTGTCTCCCCCGGACAGCACCTCCAGGTTACTATTACTGTCTCCCAGGACATCACCTCCAGCCTTGCAGTTTGTGACTACATGGCCAGTATCAAGGGCAGTACCATTCAGCCCAGACTTTTTATGTTCCCATCTGTTGTAGAAAGCTTCCAGGTTTTCTATGAAAGCAGCTTTGATGTTGTCCTCTTTTAATACCCTTGTGATTTTAGTCCACAGATTTTCCTCATTTGGGCATACCCAAAAACACTTCTCTGTTTTAATACTGCTTGTAGCTAGTTCTGGGATATCTGCACAAGGAGCGTGACACCAATTTCCACAAAAATGACAATTTATCCATGTGGAAGCCCGTTTGTTTGACTGAGCACAGACTACACACAGCTTCATAATGATGTGAATGGTTGATTTACTGCAATTCTACTAGCAACCTCTTGAATATTATATTAATAACCTTAAATGAAGTTCTAGCTATTTGTATTTCTGTTTCTAACTCTTTTTGTATATTGGACAGCTTACCGTCACGTTCCTGATTTTTAATGTTTGTGTTTATAAGGGCGCCTACAAACCCATCCGTTTACAGTCTGCTTTATTGTCCAACGAAACTGTTTGAAACCAGTCCCGGGTTCGGACCAGTCAAGGGTTCGGACCAGTCAAGGGTTTGGACCAGTCGATCTGCTCTGATCAGTGGGTCACTTATTTAAAACATACTGGTCGGTGATTTGAGCTAACACATGAAGGATCTACTGGAAATTATCTACCCGAGTAATATGTGATTTGACTGATACAAAAGTATAACTTGCGTGTTGAAGAGCCGGTGATATCTGGCAGCTCCTACAATGACGTACAGTCGCCCTCTTTGTTTATCAATCGCTGTATCTGGGTTTTCTATTTTTGTTTTTTCCGTCTCCACCACAATAAATGCTATATTATCACTATAGTTGACTGGTGCAAATTTTGGAGGAAGGACGCTTTTTCTGTAGTAATAATTGCTTCTCGTTGTGTATATTGCCACCGCTGGTAACTACAGGTTATATGAAGTTCACAGTAACGTCTCGTATTTCAAGAAAAAGAAACTAATGAAAGTTACTCCACTCCACTAAGTACCATTATAATACTGGTTAGTTGCTACTACAACACTGTATTCTGCTATTCACTGGTATCGCTAGATTATATGCGAGTACACTAGCAGGCCAGGAAGATTAAAAACAGCTGACATTGTGTTGTATTGTGCACCATTGTGTTGTATTATGTACCATTGTGCTGTATTGTGCACCATTGTGTTGTATTGTGCACCATTGTGTTGTATTGTGCACCATTGTGTTGTATTGTGCACCATTGTGTTGTATTGTGCACCATTGTGCTGTATTGTGTACCATTGTGTTGCATTGTGCACCATTGTGTTGTATTGTGTACCATTGTGTTGTATTGTGCACCATTGTGCTGTATTGTGCACCATTGTGTTGTATTGTGCACCATTGTGCTGTATTGTGTACCATTGTGCTGTATTGTGTACCATTGTGTTGTATTGTGTACCATTGTGTTGTATTGTGCACCATTGTGTTGTATTGTGTACCATTGTGTTGTATTGTGCACCATTGTGTTGTATTGTGTACCATTGTGCTGTATTGTGTACCATTGTGCTGTATTGTGCACCATTGTGCTGTATTGTGCACCATTGTGTTGTATTGTGCACCATTGTGTTGTATTGTGCACCATTGTGCTGTATTGTGCACCATTGTGCTGTATTGTGTACCATTGTGCTGTATTGTGCACCATTGTGCTGTATTGTGCACCATTGTGCTGTATTGTGCACCATTGTGTTGTATTGTGCACCATTGTGCTGTATTGTGTACCATTGTGTTGTATTGTGCACCATTGTGCTGTATTGTGCACCATTGTGCTGTATTGTGCACCATTGTGCTGTATTGTGTACGATTGTGCTGTATTGTGCACCATTGTGCTGTATTGTGCACCATTGTGCTGTATTGTGCACCATTGTGCTGTATTGTGCACCATTGTGTTGTATTGTGCACCATTGTGCTGTATTGTGTACCATTGTGTTGTATTGTGCACCATTGTGTTGTATTGTGCACTCTAATACATTATAATAGTTACTTCTGATTTATCAAGTTAGTTACTTTGTTTAGGTCAGTCGGTAGAGCGTCGGACTGTAAATGTGAGGACGGCGGTTTGATCCCCGCCTGAACCTTCCTGTTTATTAATGGACAGTTGTTAATTAAACTTAATTTGAGTTAATATACATAAGTAAGTATGAGAGTGAGAGTCAGGATGACTTACTTGGTCATCATTGTTTGTGTGTAAGATCATTGTTTGTGTGTAAGATCATTGTTAGTGTGTAAGATCATTGTTAGTGTGTAAGATCATTGTTAGTGTGTAAGATCATTGTTTGTGTGTAAGATCATTGTTTGTGTGTAATATCATTGTTTGTGTGTAAGATCATTGTTTGTGTGTAAGATCATTGTTTGTGTGTAAGATCATTGTTTGTGTGTAAGATCATTGTTTGTGTGTAAGATCATTGTTTGTGTGTAAGATCATTGTTTGTGTGTAAGATCATTGTTTGTAAGATCATTGTTTGTGTGTAAGATCATTGTTTGTGTGTAAGATCATTGTTAGTGTGTAAGATCATTGTTTTGTGTGTAAGATCATTGTTTGTGTGTAAGATCATTGTTTGTGTGTAAGATCATTGTTTGTGTGTAAGATCATTGTTTGTGTGTAAGATCATTGTTTGTGTGAAAGATCATTGTTTGTGTGTAAGATCATTGTTTGTGTGTAAGATCATTGTTTGTGTGTAAGATCATTGTTTGTGTGTAAGATCATTGTTTGTGTGTAAGATCATTGTTTGTGTGTAAGATCATTGTTTGTGTGTAAGATCATTGTTTGTGTGTAAGATCATTGTTAGTGTGTAAGATCATTGTTTGTGTGTAAGATCATTGTTTGTGTGTAAGATCATTGTTTGTGTGTAAGATCATTGTTTGTGTGTAAGATCATTGTTTGTGTGTAAGATCATTGTTTGTGTGTAAGATCATTGTTAGTGTGTAAGATCATTGTTTGTGTGTAAGATCATTGTTTGTGTGTAAGATCATTGTTTGTGTGTAAGATCATTGTTTGTGTGTAAGATCATTGTTTGTGTGTAAGATCATTGTTTGTGTGTAAGATCATTGTTTGTGTGTAAGATCATTGTTTGTGTGTAAGATCATTGTTTGTGTGTAAGATCATTGTTTGTGTGTAAGATCATTGTTTGTGTGTAAGATCATTGTTTGTGTGTAAGATCATTGTTTGTGTGTAAGATCATTGTTTGTGTGTAAGATCATTGTTTGTGTGTAAGATCATTGTTTGTGTGTAAGATCATTGTTTGTCTGTAAGATCATTGTTTGTCTGTAAGATCATTGTTTGTCTGTAAGATCATTGTTTGTGTGTAAGATCATCCCTGGATCCCTGGAGATCACAGTAAAGTGAAGCAATGATATCCTCCATAAGATAACCTTCACTTGCAAGATCATCATCTTGTTGTGGTTCGTACGTCAGCTTGCGTGCAGCCAGCAGTAACAGCCTGGTTGATCAGACCCTGATCCTGGAGTTTTACCTGGAGAGAGTTCCGGGGGTCAACGCCCCCGCGGCCCGGTCTGTGACCAGGCCTCCTGGTGGATCAGAGCCTGATCAACCAGGCTGTTGCTGCTGGCTGCACGCAAACCAACGTACACAGCCCGGCTGATCAGGAACTGACTTTAGGTGCTTTTCCAGTGCCAGCTTGAAGACTGCCAGGGGTATGTTGGTAATCCCCCTTATGTATGCTGGGAGGCAGTTGAACAGTCTCGGGCCCCTGACACTTATTGTATGGTCTCTTAACGTGCTAGTGACACCCCTGCTTTTCATTGGGGGGATGGTGCATCGTCTGCCAAGTCTTTTGCTTTCGTAGTGAGTGATTTTCGTGTGCAAGTTCGGTACTAGTCCCTCTAGGATTTTCCAGGTGTATATAATCATGTATCTCTCCCTCCTGCGTTCCAGGGAATACAGGTTCAGGAACCTCAAGCGCTCCAGTAATTGAGGTGTTTTATCTCCGATTATGCGCGCCGTGAAAGTTCCTCTGTACATTTTCTAGGTCAGCAATTTCACCTGCCTTGAAAGGTGCTGTTAGTGAGCAGCAATATTCCAGCCTAGATAGAACAAGTGACCTGAAGAGTGTCATCATGGGCTTGGCCTCCCTAGTTTTGAAGGTTCTCATTATCCATCCTGTCATTTTTCTAGCAGATGCGATTGAATACAATGTTATGGTCCTTGAAGGTGAGATCCTCCGACATAATCACTCCCAGGTCTTTGACGTTGGTGTTTCGCTCTTATTTTGTGGCCAGAATTTGTTTTGTACTCTGATGAAGATTTAATTTCCTCATGTTTACCATATCTGAGTAATTGAAATTTCTCATCGTTGAACTTCATATTGTTTTCTGCAGCCCACTGAAAGATTTGGTTGATGTCCGCCTGGAGCCTTGCAGTGTCTGCAATGGAAGACATTGTCATGCAGATTCGGGTGTCATCTGCAAAGGAAGACACGGTGCTGTGGCTGACATCCTTGTCTATGTCGGATATGAGGATGAGGAACAAGATGGGAGCGAGTACTGTGCCTTGTGGAACAGAGCTTTTCACCGTAGCTGCCTCGGACTTTACTCTGTTGACGACTACTCTCTGTGTTCTGTTAGTGAGGAAATTATAGATCCATCGACCGACTTTTCCTGTTATTCCTTTAGCACGCATTTTGTTCGCTATTACGCCATGGTCACACTTGTCGAAGGCACCAGGAGGCTTAGTCTCAGCCCGAGCCGCGGGGGCGTTGACCCCTGAAACCCTCTCCAGGTAAACAAGTTGCAGATGATGATCGAGTACTTAAAAACCTGAACAAAATATTTAAAGCCCGGTGGCCCGGTGGCCTGGTTGGTAAAGCTCCCGCTTCACACACGGAGGGCCCGGGTTCGATTCCCGGCGGGTGGAAACATTTCGACACGTTTCCTTACACCTGTTGTCCTGTTCACCTAGCAGCAAATAGGTACCTGGGTGTTAGCGGACTGGTGTGGGTCGCATCCTGGGGGACAAGATTAAGGACCACAATGGAAATAAGTTAGACAGTCCTCGATGACGCACTGACTTTCTTGGGTTATCCTGGGTGGCTAACCCTCCGGGGTTAAAAATCCGAACGAAATCTTATCTATCTTAAACCTCGTGGAGCAGGGAGAAAGAAGACCAAGTTCCGATCAGTGAACAGGTGGGGCCAGGAGCTATGGCTCGACCCCTGCAATCACAAAGAGGTGAGTACAAATAGGTGAGTACAAATAGGTGTTATAACCACACACATACACACACACACACACACACACGCACACACACACACACACACCACACAAACACACACACAAACACACACACACACAGACAAACACACACACACACACACACACACACACACACACACACACACACACACACAACTGGGCAACTACCTGAGGTATGGAAGACGGCAAATGTAGTTCCCATTTTCAAAAAAAGGAGACAGAAAAGAGGCACTAAACTATAGACCTGTGTCATTGACGTGTATAGTATGCAAAATTATGGAGAAGATTATCAGGAGGAGAGTGGTGGAGCACCTGGAACGGAACAGGAGTATAAATGCCAACCAGCACGGATTCATGGAAGGCAAATCCTGTGTCACAAACCTTCTGGAGTTTTATGATAAAATAACAGAAGTAAGACAAGAGAGAGAGGGGTGGGTTGATTGCATTTTCTTGGACTGCAAGAAGGCCTTTGACACAGTTCCTCACAAGAGATTAGTGCAGAAGCTAGAGCATCAGGCGCATATAACAGGAAGGGCACTGCAATGGATCAGAGAATACCTGACAGGGAGGCAAACAACGAGTCATGGTACGTAATGAAGTATCACAGTGGGCACCTGTGACGAGCGGGGTCCCACAGGGGTCGGTCCTAGGACCAGTGCTATTTTTGGTATATGTGAACGACATGACGGAAGGGTTAGACTCAGAAGTGTCCCTGTTTGCAGATGATGTGAAGTTAATGAGGAGAATTAAATCTGATGAGGACCAGGGCAGGACTTCAAAGAGACCTGGACAGACTGGAACACCTGGTCCAGCAAATGGCTTCTCGAATTTAATCCTGCCAAATGCAAAGTCATGAAGATTAGGGGAAGGGCACAGAAGACCACAGACAGAGTATAGGCTAGTGGCCAAAGACTGTAAACCTCACTCAAGGAGAAAGATCTTGGGGTGAGTATAACACCGAGCATGTCTCCGGAAGCACACATCAATCAGATAACTGCTGCAGCATATGGGCGCCTGGCAAACCTGAGAACAGCATTCCGACACCTTAGTAAGGAATCATTCAAGACACTGTACACCGTGTATGTCAGGCCCATACTGGAGTATGCAGCACCTGTTTGGAACCCGCACTTGATAAAGCACGTCAAGAAAACTAGAGAAAAGTCAAAGGTTTGCAACAAGGTTAGTTCCAGAGCTAAGGGAATGTCCTATGAAGAAAGATTAAGGGAAATCGCCTGACGACACTGGAGGACAGGAGGGTCAGGGAGACATGATAAAGACATATAAAATACTGCGTGGAATAGACAAGGTGGACAAGGACAGGATGTTCCAGGGAGGGGACACAGAAACAAGAGGCCACAATTGGAAGTTGAAGACACAAATGAGTCAGAGAGATAGTAGGAAGTATTTCTTCAGTTCATAGAGTTGTAAGGCAGTGGAATAGCCTAGAAAATGACGTAGTGGAGGCAGGAACCATACACAGTTTTAAGACGAGGTTTGATAAAGCTCATGGAGCGGGGAGAGAGAGGGTCTAGTAGCAACCGGTGAAGAGGCGGGGCCAGAGCTAGGACTCGACCCCTGCAACCACAAATAGGTGAGTACAAATAGGTGAGTACACCACACACAACCCACAAAAAGGGGAAAAAAAAGGCCGAAAACCCGATACAGTCCGGAGGCCAAAACCCTTGCAAAACCCCCATTGGGAAAAAAAAGGATCTTGGGTGGAGTATAATCCCCCCGGACATAACCCCCCCTGATTAAATCCCATCAACCAAAATAACTGTTTTAAGAGAATTTTCAGAGAACCGACATGTTGAAAAAATTGGGGAACACATTTTGAAAACTCTTGGGTACCTTTATTTGGGGAAACCCGTTTCGCCACACGGGTGGCTTTCATCAGCCCAAAATTTACAAAGGAAATCTTGAAAAAACGGGAGGGAATTTTGGAGGTAATCATCCCTAAAACCCATGGGTAAAATGTGGTCTTCCCCATTCAATCTTGAATGAATTAGGGGGCCCATAGTCCCGAAAAGGAGTTAAAAAAAAACCGTTGGGCCAAAGAGGTGAAAGGGGGGTATGGGGGTTGGGGGAAAACCCTTGTTCAATTTTTGAAGGGGGGTTCGGGGGGCCCAAAAGAAAAAAGGAAGCAAATTTCCCAAGAAAATTAAATTTTAAGTATTAAAAATTTCCCAAGAATTGCAGTGTCTGACAATTTGTAAGATGAAGGGGTTGGGGGGGGAGAAGGGACATTTTGGAAAATTTTTGGGCACAGGGTGCTTTCTCTTGGGCACGACCTACTTCACAGGGGAACAAATTTTTCCCAACCTATGACTGCTGAAACCTTTCTCCTCCCAACGGTTTTATAAGTCCTTTCAGCACATATCCCCGTTTTCCCTATTCAAGGTTTGGGAGGGGGGGCCCGAAAATTCGACTAAAGGTTGAGGGAAGGGGATTACCTAAACTCCCCGTTTTTCAAGTTTCCCCCTTTTTGTATGGACGGATGAAGCCACTTTTTTTCCCCGGGAAAAGGATTTTTTCCGGGGGGTCAACCCCCCCCGCGGCCCTTTCCTCAAAAGATACCCAATTTTTTGCACATTTTGGCCCAAATTTTATCAATAACGCTGCAGAAATAGGGGCGCCCTGGCAAAACCTGAGAAAGCCCCCCTGATACTAAATTAAGAAATTTTTTTCCAAGACACGTCCATCGTGTTGGTCAGGCCCATACTGGAGAAATTGCGGGCCCAGTTTAAAAACCCACCCCCTGATCATGCATGTCAGGAAATTAAAGAAAGTGAAAAGGGTTTTGCAAAAAGGGACTAGCCCCCCAGAGCAAAAAAGGTTGTTTTAAAAGGGAGTTTTTTAAAGGAAATCGACGGGGAACAACACTGGAGGACGGGGGAGAAAAAGGGGAAACAGGATAACGATTTTTTAAAATACTGAGGGAAATTTGACAAGGTGGATAGTTACGGGGATATTTCAGAAAAGGGACATAACAAAAAAGAGGTCACAACTAGAATTTGGGGGACTCAATAAATCCCGGGGATGTTGGGAAAATTATTTCTTCACCCCTGATTGTCGGGTTGTGGAATAGTCTGGAGAATGAATAGTGGGGGGCAGGCCATACATAGTTTTAGAAAAAAGCCCACGATAAAGCCACGGAGCAGGGAGGGAGGGGCCCTATAGCAGTCAGCAAAAGGGGGGGGCCTGGGGCTGTAAACCTCGACCCCTGGAACCCAAACAAATAGGTTAGTAAAAACGGGTTTTAAATACCCCCCCCCCAGCCCCTTAGACCCAGTGTTGTTTTTGTAATGTAATGACAGGGCCCGAAGGTGGGGAAGTCAGAATTTTTTCCCCCCTTCTCACGGGGGTGAAACTAATACAAACCCCCCGGAAAAGGAAACAATTTAAACAAAGGGATCAGGAAGGCTCCCGGCCTGCAAGTTTGAAACTTGGGAAAAGGAAAAAGGGAAGACCGCAGCCCAAAAGTACAAAAATCGGGGGAAAAAGGCTGCAAATCTCACCAAGGAAAAGGCTTTGGGTTTTTAAACAAAACCGAACAAAATCCCCTGGGGCGCAATCAACCAAATGGCTGATGCACCCAAATACGATTCGGATAAATCTAAAAAAAATAGAAAGGAAAGGGGTTTTTGAAAACAAAATGGGCCCAGATTTGAGGGGTTGCCCTATGAGGAGGGGTTAAAGGGGGAATTAACCTGCCCCGATCCCGGGAAAGGACAGGGGGAACTGAGGAGGATATGTTTAACAAAAGGGTAAAAAATACTGAGAGGGAAAACTGACAAGGTAAACAGAGAGAGAGAGAGAAAAATACTTCAGGGGAGGGAAAAACAGGAACACGGGGCCCACAAAAGGCCCTGATGGTGGGGATGGGTAGTAAGGAGGGGAAAACCCCCATGAGGGGTCCGGGGGACTGAAACCCAAACATTTTTTCCTACTAAGCACTTTTCACAAAGTAATGAAGTCTTTACAAGAGAAATGGATCCGCTCACAAAATCAATAAATTTCTTCACAAAATTTAATAAATTTAAAAAAAAAATTTTAAAAAGAGATGTAAATAAGGAAAAAAGCCCCGGGAAGGGGATTGTAAAAGGGGTTCTTTTGGCTGAGATTTTTCAAAAATTAAGAAATGGTTTAATAAATGATAGATGAAGTAGCATGAACATTCCCCACGAAATATTTAAAATTTTAATTTAATGCCCAACCATCACAACAGAATTAGTGATCGTGGGCCCTGCCCCATTAGTGGAAAAAATTTACATTAATTTGCCTTTTTTTAGGCTTGCCATTTTTTTCCAATTTTTTAAAAAAACCCAAAATTTTATAAAAAAAATTTTTTAAAAAGATTAATAAATGTTAATTATGAAAGACTTACCTACGTTTCATAAAAAGGGATAATATTAAACGCAAGTTTTTCCCAGTTTATCAGAGAGTTTTTGTTGGGGGGGTTGAAGAGAAAATGAATCCCAATGGAAATTAAGTCACTTTGAAATGACTTTTCGGGGTTAAAGTTTTTGGGGTAATCTACCAAATATTTTTTATGTAGGCTAATTTATTAACTGAAATTAATGGGTATTTGTACCAAAAATAAATTTTATTTAAAATTTTAATGAGTGTTTTCCCCCCAGTACTTCAAAAAGTAAACAAAAAAACACGTCAGCATCTCTCTTCCCCAGGGGTCCCTATATTTACCCGTTTATCCCCTTTATTCCCCCCGTTTATTTTCGCAGAAGGGGGACAGGGGAGAGGGACAGGAGAGGGGGTCCCTGGGGGGGCAATGTGGGATAAAATCACCTTTATTAGAGCTCATTGGAGGAGCAATTTTGGGGGCAGACCCGGGCCCCTTCCCTGGAAAGGACAGTCAAAATTTTCAATTTTAAAATCAAAAATGCCCCCCCCCCAAGGGAGGCCCCCCTTGAGCAAGTAAAAGGGGCTCTTGTCGGGGAAATTAATCTGTGCTCTATTTCCCTGAAAAGTTTTGAATACCTTCCATTCCCCCCGCCACGCGCGTTAACCTTTACTTTTTGGCGTTTCCCACAATAAATAAAAATAAATAATGGAAATTTTTAAATTTTCTACTATTTACGTACGATTTACAGATCATAGTTTAACCTTTACTAACATATTATATAGAAAGTCCCTTTTTTGCAGAGCATTTGGGTTTAAAATTTAGCCCCCGGGGGATGGACCCACCCCCGTTAAACTAACACCCAGGTACTTGCTGCTAAGAAAAACATGGAAAAAACGGGTTTTTTTAAGGAAACCCCCCCCCTAAGGGTTTTCCCCCGTACCGGGGTCAAAACCCCAGCACCCCCGTGTGTAAAGCTGAGGGGTGTTCCCAAACCCCACCCAGGGGACACTTACTTTCCTCAAACACCTTCATGTGTGAACTTTTTTTTAACACCCAAACATTTTCTTATGGGAAACGTTTTCCGGGGGGTTCCGGGGCCTTTCGTCCCCAAATTTGGGTTTCCCGGGATAAAAATTTTTTCCAACAAAAAAAAATCTTGTTTAAGAGTTTTTTTTAAAATTTTTAAAAAAAAATGTAAAAACCCCCTATTTAAAAAACTCATGCCCTAGTTTTAAGGGTTAGCCCTTTGATTTTTTAGGTTTCACCCCTCCCCAAAAATTCTCCCATGTTGCATATTTTTTAAAGGGGTTAAAAAATATTTTGTTAACAAAATGGGACCCATTTCCCAGAAAAAATCACAATTTTAAAAAAAATCCACATTTTGAAACACTGTGATTAATGTACTTTTAGTTTTTGGCCCTTCACCTCGGGAAAGACAGTGAGGGAGTGGGGGGGATGGGAAATTATTTCTTTTTTTTTTGGGTCCCCCCTACCTTGGAAAGGAAAATGGCTGTTTGTGTTAATAAAAAAAAATGTAAAAAAAATCACCTGTAAATGAGAAGATAAATCATTTATTTTTTGTGTGCAGAATATCATAGAAAACAGGTAATACCCAATAGGGCAAAAAAACCCACTGTGAAAAAAAAGTGAACTTCCAAGTTTTTTGTAAATTTCTTTTCATTACCCGGGTTTTGGGTATTTGTATTTTTCAAATTTTTTAAAAAACCCTTTTAAGCATTAAAATTTAAATTTTTCTTCAATCCCATTTCCCATCTAGTGGCTTTTTTTTTGTGCCTCAAATATTTTTTATTACGGGAAAACAAAATTTATTTTTTTACAGCATAAAAAAAAATAAAAATTTGAAAAAAATTTTTTAATTTGATAATATGCCCTAGTTTTGGGCTTTTTTAAAATCTTCCTCCATTTATTGTCATTAAAAAATTTTAACCTTTTTTGGGTTGGTGGGGAAAAAGTCTCACTGGGTTCCCCCTCAGCATTGAAAAACAAATTTTTCCCTTTTGGAAAAAAAGTCATGACTGTTTCCCTTTGGGTTACCCTAGGTTTTTTTAAACATTATTTTATAAAAAAATTATACTGAAAGGGTTGTACCTGTACCTAAGAATCCCTTAGGTTTTTCCCCCGGGGGCCCCACTGCCCCCTAAATAAATTTGTTCTTGCACCCTTAATTTTTTTTGGGATGTTTTTTTTTTTTTCCCCTTAAAGGGGGGGTAACAAAATCTTGTGAAGACTTTTAAAAACCAAAAATTAAAGTACCTTCCCTTTCCTTTATCAAATCTCCCGACTCCTATTTCCTTGGGAAACCCTATGACCCCCAGTGGGTTTTTGTGCTCCCCCTGAATGTAAAATTTTAAAAATAATAATTCCCCATTTTTTTTACCCATATTTGAGCAATCTCCTTCCCAAGCAATGTTAGATTTAAATTTTTCCCCCTATGGGAAAAAATTGGGCCCCTGGAGTTTGCGTGGATTTGGGTTTCGGGGGGAGTACCCCCCCCACTCAGTCTGAGACCAAAGGGCCCCCTGGGTGGTCAAAGGGCTGATTTAACCCCGGGGGTTTTTTCTGCTGGCCGCACGCCAAAAATGACGTAAACCAAAAACCCGGCCCCCCCCCGGTCAGGTACACTGGTGTTTAAAAAAGCCAGTAAAATTTTATTTAGCTCTGTTTCCATCACTTTTGTATGACCTTTTATAGGTTTTTTAAAACTTTCCCCATGGGAAAAAATACAGTGTACCTTTGAGTTTCAAAAACTTTCCCCAAATTGGACAGTTTTTGTAAGTGACTTTTTGAAGGGCCTTTTTTTAAGTGTGTTTTTTTTGGGGGGCTAAAAACAGACTAATTTTAATTTTTATTATTCCCCTTAGGGGAAAAAATTCGTTCGGGATCGGCACCGAAACCCCATTTTGAAAAGAATTTAGTTTCGTAAAATCGGGTAAACCCCTGTAAAAAGATTTAAAGATATCTGCCCCTGTTTTTTGGAAGAAAGAATACAGTAAACCCCCCATATAAAATCTAATAGGGTGGTGGGTTTTTCCAAGGACCATTAAGTTTTTAATAAAAACTAAAAAAATAGAAAAAAAGCACTTAAAGTTTTTCTTAAGTCCCGTATTCCTAAAAATACTGGGAAAACCAAAATTTTCAGCTAAAAAAAATAACAAAATTTAAAAAAAAAAGGGAAAAAAAAAAAGGGTTTTTTCAGAGGAATTTTTTATTATTTCGAAGTTCCCCGTTTATTAAAATCCATTTTTTTCAAATTTTGCTGTATTTTTCTCAATTTTTTGATGTTTCCCCACCCAAAGCTCTTTGGTGAAAATGTGCATTTTTGGGCCCTTTGCACTGGTTGTAAATAAATTCAGGGAGTTTATCTTTTTAAATTTTAAATTTGGGTTTAAAACTTTGGTTTTATTGACAATGGGACATAAATTTTTTAGGTATAGGTTTGTAACAGGGAACCACCCCGGGGGTAAATACCGTCCCCCCGCCCAAGGGGGTGTAAAAATTTTTTTTAAAATGATGGGGAAAGGGTTTCTGGTGCTTTTGTCTGTTTTATAAAAAACAAAAATTTCCCGGTTTTTTCTTTCTACTTCTACTTACCTTTGGGCCCCTTTCACCTACAATTTTTAAAGGGACATATAACACAACCCCCCTGGGTTTTCTTTTATTTTCTTTTAGTTTTTGTTCGTTTATTTCCTTTTCTTTCCCTGGGGGGGGAAAGGGGGGAACAAAAAAATTTTTCCCCATAAGCCAAAGTGTGGTTTTTAAGAGGCAACTAAAATTTCCGGGAGCAAGGGGCTTTGTAAGCCCTTCTCCCGAATTATTTCTAAATGTTTAAAAAGGGGAAACTTTTGTTTTTTTTTTTTTTGGGGCCCCCCCCGCCTCAAATGGGGTAGGGCCCTGTGTTTTAAAGAAAAAAAGTTTCAGTAAGTGAAAAAATCACCTACAGTACTTTAATTTCAACCCTTTAAAAATTTTTTAACCAAATAAAACCTCTCTTTTAAAATTTTTTTTTGGGGCCCGGGCGCAGGTACATAAAACCTTTCCAAAACGAACCCCAATGAACATAAAAATGGGGGGAACACTGCGGGACTGCCCATACTTGGCAGGTCTTTCCAAATTAAACCCATCCACCTACACATTTGTTTTAATCTATTCTTGAAGCACCCAAGGAATTAGCTTTAATAACCTTTAAAAATCAATACTAGGGAGATCCCCACTCAGGGCCAATCTTCTTTTCTCAAAATTTGTTCCCCGACCTATTTTTAAAACTTTTCAAGGGTTTTACTTGGCAATAGTTCCAAATCTCAACAACTCTCCCTTTCCCAATGAGTACTTTTCTGGGATTTCCTTTTTTAAATTTTAAATGTATCCAATTTTAAAAATTTTTTCCCTTCCCCTTTTTTTTAATACAATTCAGATTTGGGGACTATTTCCCCAAACCCGACACCGGTGGAAAGGGGCTCAACCATACGTAATGTCCCTTTTTTTCTAACAAGGTAAAACTTAATTGTGAAAAGATTTAATGACACTAATTAAAATTATGTAAACTGAAAAAAATTGCACAAAAATGTTTAAAAAATTTTAGTGATGCAAATTTATAATAACTTCTGCATTTTTTCGAATCAAAAAAGCGCAGTGTGCACTTTTTTTCATTCGTGGGAACTGCGTAAAAAAATGTCAGTTTTCCCATTTCTCCCCGTTCCGGGGGGAAAAGAAATGTTTTTTTGCAACATTGGGTTCGTGGCTTGGGGGCAAAAAAGGGGGCCAAGTGAATTTCTCCCCCGTTTTTTGAAAATGTCCCAAAAAAAACCCGAATGCTTTTTTCATTCCGTTTCATTTTGTATTACACAAAGCAAATTTTTACCCATACTTCATTGACTATTTCTTAATATTTTTTGACTTCACAAATAACCCCTATTCTTCCAAAAAGGAAATTTTGATTTCATAAGTACCAATTTCTTCCCCCCCCATTTTATGAGGGGGCCCTTTATTGTGCAAGTCCCATATGTGTTATTTACATTCATTTAAGGGACTTTAACATGGGTCACAAAACATATTTTAAATAATGTTTTGGGAGAAAAAAGTTTTTTAAAGGGTTTTGCTTGAACTTAGTACATTTTGGGCCCCCGCCAACGATCCTCCCAACCGACCAATTTTTGTAAGTTATTTTTTTTAAGGCTTTTTTTAGGTGTTTTTTTTGGGGTTTCCGAAACGGGGAAAACCCAAATTTACAATTTTTCCCCATGGGGAAAAAAATTTGATCTTTTAATGGGACCGAACGGGCTTCTGGGTTTTAAAATAATATTTTAGGGGGGGGTTTCCCCTGTTATCTCCTTGGGACCTAAGTATATAAACTGTATAAAAGGGTAATGACCCTTGTAAAAGTTTATAATAAGAGAAATGGGACCCAACCTTTTTGGTATTTTTATTTCCCCCAAAAAAAGATACTTTGCGTAATTTTAAATTTTCCCCTACCCCCCCGGGTGGGATTTTAAAACCCCCCGGGGGCAAAAGGTCCAAAAAATCCCGCCCGTCGCGCTAACCACTAGACCACTAGCCACAATAAATTTTTCCAACTAGGGATATTTTTACACCAAGGAAGGGTTTTTGCACAGGCTCCTCTTGGGGACCACAAAAAGCCCAAATTTTTACAAGGAAAGGGAAACTTTCCCGCTAGCCTGGCCGTGACAACTCAGCCCCAAGTCCCTTCACTGCCGCAACATGAAATTTTTTAAAAAACGTAATTTACCGATTTTCAAATAAACCATTTCCCCGGGTGGGTTGAAACCCCCGGGGAAAAGATCCCCCAAAACTCCAGCCCCGAAGGGTAACCACTAGACCCCGCTAGCCCAAAAAAAGATTTCATCCAAATAGGTAAAAATTTTTTACACCAAAAGGTTTGAAGGCACCCGGGGAAACCCCCAAAAGCAAGTTTTTACAGACGAAAACTCCCCGCTAGCCCTGGGGCCCTGACGGGAACTCTAGCTCAAGTCCCTTCACGGGCCCTCAAAAATGACTTAAAAAAATTTGTAATACACGGGTTTCCAAATTTAAACCCCTACCCCCGGCTGGGAAATTTAACCCCCCGGGCCCTAGAGTTTTCCCAAAAAACATTTTCGTTTCCCTTTAAATTTATGTTGACGGGAGGAGGGGCTGTGGGTGAGTTTGTCACCGGGCCCGCTAGCTTGGGGATTCGGCTGTAAAAACCCCTTTCCCCCTTTTGGGGACAGGGGTGCCCCCCGTGCTAAACCCTTCCCAGGTGTAAAATTTTACCTATTTTGGGTGAATCTTTTTGTGGCCCCAATTGGGGCTAGTGGTTTAGCGGGACGGGCTGGAAATTTTGAAATCTATGACCCCCGGGGTTTAATCCCCCGCCCGGGGGGATGGTTTATTTTTCAATCGTTTTCATTAAAGAATTTTCCTTTTAAATTCCCTGTTTTACGGGGAAATGAAAGGGGCTTGAAACTAAATTCGTCACGGCCACGCTCTTTGGGGATTCGTTTTGTAAAAAAATTTTCATTTGTGGGGCCAAAAGAGGTGCCTGTGCCCAACCTTCCTATGGGTGTAGAAATATACCTAGTTGGGTGATTTTTATTTTGGGTAGTGGGCTAGTTGGGGTTTCGCGACGGGCCCCGGATTTTTGGAAATCTAGACCCCGGGGTTTAATCCCAGCCGGGGGTTTTGGTTTATTTGCAATCGTGTCCTTACGATTTTTAAGTCATGTTGACGGCAGTGAAGGGACTTGAGCTAGAGTTCGTCAACGGCCACGCTAGCTGGAGATTCGTCTGTAAAAATTTGCATTTGTGGTCACAGAGGTGCCTGTGCTAACCTTCTATGGTTGTAGAAATATACCTAGTTGGATGAATCTTATTGTGGCTAGCTGGTCTATGGTTAGCGCGACGGGCTGGAGTTTGAGACTCTATGACCGCGGTTCAATCCCAGTCGGGGGTATGGTTTATTTGCAATCGTGTCATTACGATTTCTTAAGTCATGTTGACGGCAGTGAAGGGACTTGAGCTAGAGTTCGTCACGGCCACGCTAGCTGGAGATTCGTCTGTAAAAACTTGCATTTGTGGTCACAGAGGTGCCTGTGCTAACCTTCCTATGGTGTAGAAATATACCTAGTTGGATGAATCTTATTGTGGCTAGCTGGCTTTTTGGGGGTTTGGGGCACGGGGTGGAGGGTTTTGGGGACTCTATGACCCCGGGTTTTAATCCCAGCCGGGGGGGTTTTTTTTGCAATGGTCATTTGATTTCTTAAGTCTTTGAAATTTTTCAAAACTCTTGAATTTTTTCCAAAAAAGAAAAAACCAGTGAACGAAAATTTGCATTCTTTAAGTCCAAACCCAAAAAAAAATTTAAAATAAGTAAGCAATAAAATTTTTCAAAATTTTTTTTGTTGTCTAAAAGACTTTTTTAAAATTTTTGAATTTTTTTTTTCTGAATAAAAAGAAAGGGTAAAACGTTAAGTTTTTTTTTTTAAGTTTGAAGTTTTTTTAAAAAAACTATTTTTGGGGCCCTGGGAGAGGCCTTGGGGGGGAGAATGCCCTTTCCTGTCCCCGGGCCCAAAAAGTGGATGGGGGGGTTTAGAAACCCTCCACCACCCCCTTGCGCTGAATTTTTCCCCACACAGGGTTTTGGGGTTAAAAAAAAATGTTTTTTAAGTTTATGTTTCCCCCGTTTAGCATTGTTAATATTTCCCCAAATTGTTACAAGTAAATACAGGGATTATTTTTACATAAAGCCCTTTTCAAGGGCCCGGTTTTAAAAAATCTGATGTCCAGGTTTACAAATATAAAATCCCACAAAATTTTTTTTTTATAAATGCATTTTAAGTCCAAAATTTATGAATTTGGAATTTTTTCCCAAAAAAAATTTGCCCAAAAGGGGATTTCAGTTCCCTTTTTGGATTTAAAGCTTCAAGGGGTTTTTTGGAAAAAATCTTTCTTTAAAAATTAAAAAGAAAAGTTCTTTGGCATATCCTGGGTATATTTAACTTATGTTTTTTCCCAACAGCATAAATACAATTCTTTTTGTGAACCCTTTATGTTAATTTATAATAAAAAAAAAATTTCCCAGGGTCCTGCCACAACAAGGAGTGCCCGTTCCCCACCCCATAAACCCTGACATGAAAAATGAAAGGGCTGTCCATGGTAGGGAAAAAGAAAGGGTTTTGCCCGCAGGTTCCCCCATTGTGGAAAACGTCTGTAAAGAAAATTTCCCCTGCATGGGAAATTTTTTTCCGGGGTTTTTGGGCCCCGATGGATCAATTTGGGAAATTTATGCCCGTATGTATTTGTTTTGTTTCCCCCCTTTTTTAAATTAATTAAATTTTTTTGTTTAAATTTCTTCGTTAACTTTTATGTTAGGGCTTAGTTAAAAAGGGGTTTAAAAAATGCTGTCTCAGGGAAAATTGGGTTTTTCAAATAAAAAAGTACCCTTTAAATAACAGTTTTGCAGGGTAAATTTTTGAAGATAAAATTTGGGAAATAACAGTAGCAGGATAAATGTGAAGATAAAGTTGAAGTTTAAAAAGTTAAACAGGATAAATTTTGAAAATAAAGTTTTTAAAATAAAAAGTAAACAGGGTAAATGTGAAGATAAAATTGAAAATAAAAGTTTGCAGGCTAAATGTGAAAAATAAAATTTTAAAAAAACAGGGAGCAAAGGGTTTAATTTTTGAAGATAAGGGGTTAAAGTAGCAAGGGGAATAAAAGTTTAAATAATTTGGCGGGACTGAAATAAAACAGGCCCAAATGTGAAGAAAAAAGTTAAGTAAAAAAGTTTCAGGAATAAAGTTTAAATAAAAATTTAAGTTTAAAAGTAAAAGGGGTAAATGTGAAGAAAAAAGTTTAAAATAACAGTAAGGGAGGGGTAAATGTGAAGGGTAAAATTTTTTTAAATAACAAATACAGGGAAAATTTTGAAAAATTTAAAATTGAAGTTAAAAAGTACGGCTAAATTTTGGGAAAATAAAGTTGAAAGGGAAAAGTAGCCCGGGTTAAAATGTGAAGATTAAAATTTTTAAGTAACAGTAAGGCTAAATTTTTAAGATTTTAAAAATTGAAGTAACGGTTGCAGGAAAAAATGTGAAGATAAATTTTAAGTAACAGTTTGCCGGGTTTAAATGTGAAAGAAAAAATTAAGTAAAAAGTAGCAAGGGGTAAATGTGAAATAAAGTTAAGTAAACGTAGCAAGGGAAATTTTTGAAAAATAAAATTTGAAGTAAAAAGTAGCCCGGGTAAATTTTTTGAAGAAAAAGTTGGTAACAGTAGCAGGTAAAAGTGAAGATAAATTTTTGGGAAAAAAGTGCAGGGTAAATGTGAAGATAAAGTTGAAGTAACAAATAGCAGGGGTAAAAAGTGAAGATTTAAAATTGAAGTAAAAGTTTGGGATTTTAAATTTTTAAAAATAAAATTTTTAAATAACAAATACAGGGGTTAAAAGTGAAGGGTAAAGTTTTAAGGGAACAGTAGCAGGCTAAATGGAAGATTAAAAGGTTTTAAAGTAACAGTAGCGGGTAAATGGGGAGAAAAAAGTTTTAAGTAAATGTTTTGCAGGATTTAAAGTAAAAATAAAGTAAGTAAAAAAGTTTGCAGGTAAATTTTGAATAAATGTTTAAGAACCCGTAGCAAAGGGTAAAATTTTGGGGAAAAAAAAGTTTTAATTAAAAGTGCAGGGTAAATGTGAAGATTTAAAGGGTTTAAGTAACCCGTTTGAAGGCCCAAAATGTGGGAAGGGTAAAGTTGAAATAAACAGTAGGGAGGGTTTAAAAGGAAGATAAAATTGAAGTAAAAAGTTTGCAGGGGGTAAATGTGAAATTTAAAATTTAAGAACATTTGCAGGCTAAATGTAAGAAAAGTTGAAAGTAAAAAAGTAGCAGGATTAAAAAGTTAAGATAAAGGGGGTTAAAATAAAAAGTAAGAGGATTTTAAAAGTGAAGAATTTAAAAATTTAAAAAGAACAGTAGAGGGAAAAAATGTGAAGATTTAAAATTGAAGTAACAGAAACAGGCTAAATGTGAAGAAAATTGAAGAAAACAGTTTGCAGGATAAAAGGGGAATAAAAAGTTGAAGTAACAGTAGCCGGGCTAAATTTTGAAGATAAAGTTTTAAGTAAAAGAGCCAAAAATTAAAAAAAGGGGGAAAATTAAAATTGAATAACAGTAGGGAGGGTAAATGTGGAAAATAAAGTTGAAGTAACAGTACCCTGATAAAAGTTTTAAGATTTAAAAAATTTAAGTAACCCGTAGCAGGATAAAAAGGAAGGGTAAAGTTGAAGTAAAAAGTACAGGAAAAAATGTGAAAAATTTAAAATTTTAAAGGGAACAGTACGGCCTTTTTTGTGAAATAAAATTTTAAGTAACATAGCCCGGGAAAAAATGTGAAATTAAAAATTGGGAAATAACGAAAACCCGGATTAAATTTTGAAGATTTAAAATTTTAAGTAACCGTTTGCAGGATAAATTTGAAGTTTTAAAATTGAAAAGTAACATACAGGATAAATGTTTAAAATAAAAAATTGAAGTAACATAGCAGGGGAAAATGTTTTAAAATAAAGTTGAAAATTAAAAGTTTTTTAAGGGTTTAAAAGTGAAGATAAAAATTGGAAAGTAACAAAAAAGCAGGGAAAAAATTGAAGATAAAGTTGTATTTTCAGTAAAGGGGTAAAAAGTTAAGATAAAGTTTAAAATAACAAATGCACCAAATGGAAGATAAAATTTAAGTAAACAGTAGGGAGGCTAAAATTTTGAAGATAAAATTGAAAATAACAGTTTGCAGGCTAAAAGGAAAAGGGAAAGTCCAAAAAAAGCCACCCTGTTGGGCACATTTAAAAGTGGGGAAAATAAAGTCTTTTAAAACCACCCTGTGACCACATAAAATTTTGAAAATAAAAAACAATTTAAAAATTCACCCTGTGACCAAAAAAATGTGAAGATTTAAAATCAAATTTTAAAACCCCCTGTGGGCACATAAATGTGAAGATTAAAGTCAATAAAACCACCCTTTGACACATAAATTGGGGAAGTTAAAAATTCCAAAAAAAACCCCCCTGGGGACACATAAATGTGAAGATAAAGTCAAATTTTAAAACCCCCTGTGGGCACAAAATGTGAAGGTAAAGTCAATAAAACCACCCTGGGGACACATAAAAATGAAGATAAAGTTAATAAAGTTTACCCTTTGACACATAAATTGGGGAAGATAAAGTTAAAAGTCACCCTTTTGACAAAATAAAAAAGTTTAAGATAAAAATCAATTTAAAGCCCCCCCGTGAAAAACATTTAAAAGTGGGAAAAATAAAGTCAATAAAGCCCCCTTTTGGGCACATAAATGTGAAGAAAAAAGTTAATTTAAAATTCCCCCCCCTGGGGGACATAAAAGTGAAAAATAAAGTCCAAAAAAAAGCCACCCTGTGACACCAAAAAGGGAAATTAAAAAATCAATTTAAAACCCCCCGTGGGACACATAAAATTTGAAGAAAAAAATCAATAAAGTTCACCCTGTTACACATAAATGTGAAAAATTTTTAAATCAAATTTTAAAAACACCCCTTTTGGGCACATAAATTTTGAAGATAAAAATCAATAAAAATCACCCTTTGACACATAAAAGTTAAAATTTAAAGGGCAAAAAAGGGCACCCTGGGGACAACCTAAATGTGAAGATAAAATCAATTAAACCCCCCTGTGAAACAAAAAAGGGGGAATAAAAAACAATTTAAAGGGCAACCCCGTGACACAAAATGTGAAGAAAAAGTCAATAAAGTTTACCCCTGTGACACATAAATTTTGGGAAAATTAAAAATTCCCAAAAAAGGGGAACCCTTTTGACACATAAATGTGAAAATTTAAAATTTAATAAAGTCACCCTGGACACATAAATGTGAAGATAAAAAATTTAAAAAAAGTCACCCTGTGACACATAAAATGTGAAGAAAAAGCCAATTTAAAACCCAACCCCGTGACACATAAATTTTGGAAGTTTAAAATCCAATTTAAAGCACCCTTTGGGCACATTTAAAAGTGAAGGGGAAAATTTAATAAAGTCACCCTGTGACCATAAATGTGAAAAATTTAAATTTAATTTTAAAATCACCCTGTTTACACAAAAAATGTGAAGGGTAAAAGGGCAAAAAAATTAAAGGGGGCCCCCCTGTGACACTAAATGTGAAGGTAAAGTCAATTTTGTCACCCTGTTGACCTAAATGTGAAGATAAAGTCAATAAAACACCCGGACCCCATAAATGGGGAAGATTTAAAATCAATAAAGTACCCCTGTGACACATAAATGTGAAGGGTAAAAGCAATAAAAGCCCACCCCGTTTAACCTTGTGTGCCATCAAAAAATTTTGTCTGCAAAATTTTAAATCCCGAAGGGATACCTTAATTCTGCCTATTAATTTTAAAAACCTTTTTTTGGGTAGCTCATCTGGGCTTTTTTTTTTTTCTCTCTCTCTTTAATAAATTTTTAATAAATTTCTTTAATTGTTGAGTTTTTTACAAGTGCTACATTTAATTTCATTTAAACATGGGCCCCTAATAGAGAAAAAAGATTTTCCATATACAGCCTTTTCCTCACTTTTCGCGTTCTCATTTTTCCAAACGCCTCGGACCCCACAACAGGGTCACTCAAACCCGGGATTTTTAAATTTTAAAAAAAATGTATATTAAGCTGATTTCTTTCTATTCTGTTTTTTTCCCGTTTTATAGTTTTCACTACTCTATAAATATTTAAAAAAAGTAACCACAAATTTTAAAAAAAATGGTTCAAAGGTACATTAAAAGAAAATCAGAGATGGTTTACAAAAAACCCACTAAAACCTTTTTATGTATTAAATCCCCCCTTAGCAATAAATTGTTTAACGGTGTGGTCCTTTGGGGTCGGAAAATCCGGCATTAATTTAGGAGAGGGGTGTATTTAAAAATTTTTCCAAAATAGATTAAAAAAGGGGTTTCATGACCTTAAAATAAATTAAAAAAGAGAACAATTTGTTTCCTTAAATGTTTGGTTTTTTTCTAATCAAAAAATTAATAGAAAACCCCAAACCTTTATTATTTATAGCAAAGTTGGGTGTGAAAATTTTTGGGGAGAAAAAACCCCGGGTGTGGAAAAAAATTTGGGGAAGGTGTGTTTGTTTTAATTAAAAATTTTTTTAGTCAGAGGGGGTGAGAAAAGGGGGGGGGCGAGGTGGTTTTGGGCATTTAGAGAGGGAAAGGTCAAAGTTGAATTTACTTTGGGAAAACTATAAATCTTTAGGGGAAAAGGGGGAGGGGTTTTGGGTTTATCCCGAAAAGGTTGGGAGGGAGGGGTTTAAAAGGGGGTTTTTGTGGGCGAGGGGGGTTTGGGCTTCCCCGCAAGCGTGCATGAGAGTGTTTGATTAGGGGTGAAAGGAGGGCAAATGGTTTTTTGGGCCCCGAGAGGGTTTTGGGGTGTTTAGCAGGGTAATATTTTGTTGAGGGAAATTTAATTTAAAAACCTTAAATTTTTTTATTGCCAGGGCTTTAGTTCCCGGAAATTGGGAAGTACAATGGGCCCGCACTTTATAGGAGGGGTTTTGGGGAATTTTTTGACAAATTTGGGGGGGGATAGTTGTGTTTTCCCATACGTTTTCTTCTAAAAATGCTTTTAATTTTTGAGCCCTCTGCAAAAAAAAGTGATTATGTGTGAGTGAGGTGAAAGTATTGAATGATGATGAAAGTATTTTCTTCTTGGGGGATTTTCTTTCTTTTTAGGTCACCTTGCTTCAGTGGAAGACGGCTGACTTATTAAAAAAAAAAAAAGTATACATTAAAATTTTGATTCATGAAATAGTAATAACACGAGCATAAACAACTCAGAAAGTGGGCAGGACATAACTCTGGCAAGACACTCCTAAAATTATGAAGCAATACTATTACCACTACACAGTGTCAACCAAATAAGATTAATTTATCTAGGTATAGTTCTATCCACTAGGGTGAAATTAGCATGGGCCCCATTGTAACCACAGTTTCAGGTTTTCATGGACAAGTCTTGCTTTTGCTGGTGCTTGTTGCTACCATAAGAAACCTGCATTTGTGATCACAATGGGGCCCATGCTAACCTCCATAGTGTATAGAAATGTACTTAGTTGATGACTCTTATTACACTGGCATGTTGGTAATTTTAGGACTCTTGCCACAGGTCAATACCTGCCTTTTCCAGAGATATTAAAATTTTGTGTCTTTATTTGTATGCTTATTCCCAGTAATATATCCCAATATCCTAAAATAAATCTCTGTTATTCTGTCTGTGCATAATTCCATACATTCTTCCATTGTCATTTTCCTTTTTGATATAAGAACTCTCGCTTTATACAGTACTGTACTTCCTATTCATCATTAATTTCTTCTCTCACCATTTACCTCACTCACAGGCACTCCTGTAATTATTTATCCCAAATAAATGATCTTTCTTAACCCATATATTGTTATTTTCTGAATTCCAATTAAATTTGCAGCCCAAGATTTGAATTGCCACAAATTCTAGATGACAAACAACCACTTCACAAGAAACAGGGAATCACCTGTCATTTCTGTGGAGAAGCTGGTCACAAAGCTTCAAATTGCTGCAAGGCTAACCCGGAACTAAGGGAACAAAATGCAATTATTGTGAGTCCATTTCAAAATTTTCATTATACAGTGGAACCTTGATACTCAAACTTAATTCATTCCAGAAGGCTGTTCGAGTATCGAACGAATTTTTCCCAACCAAATTACTTTTTGGTTGGCCGTTATCACTAATCTTCATACGCCCCTTGGTGACTTCTTTCTTCTTCTTCTTTCAACACACCAGCCGTATCCCACCGAGGCGGGGTGGCCCAAAAGGAAAAACGAAAGTTTCTCCTTTTACATTTAGTAATATATACAGGAGAAGGGGTTACTAGCCCCTTGCTCCCTTGGTGACTTATTTATACAAATAATATAAAAGAAACACCAATAAATGCAAAGAAACATGAAACAGTTTACAGCAAAGTTCTGGCAGGTTGTGTTTGTTTGGTCGAGTACTGAGCTTTGTTCAAATAGGGAGCTGTTCAAGTACCGAGGTTCCACTGTAGATTTGTTTGTGAAAGAAATGAAACTGTGAAGAATATTTAAGAGTAAGAGTATTAAGGAAGGAAAACAAGTACAGTACTACTAGAATATTTATCCATATGACATCTTTTCATTTAACAGTAATAGGAAGTTCAACATTTCTTCAAATTAGTTTTGTGTAACATACAGTAAACAGAATAAGTAAGTTGTACAAGTTTTAAAGTGGGAGGTATAGTGCCCACACTTTGTAAGTCAGAAAATTATTAAGCAGGATATGATGAAATACTGTCAACAATTTTTTTTATTAGGCATAACAAGTTTGAAAAACAGTAAATACAGATAACAGGAAATTCTATATACCATTTTTTTTTAATTCACCAGCCATCTCCCACCAAGGCAGGGTGACCTGAAAAAGATGAAATGCTTTTTTCTTCTTTTTATATTTAGTAATGTATACAGGAGTTACTAGCCATTTGCTCCTAGCATTTCAGTCGCCTCTTATGACAAACATGGCTTACGGAGGAAGAATTCTTTTCCACTTCCCCATTGGAAATTCTATTATTTGATATAACTGCATGTATTTTGTGAGAGAGTAAGAGTTATTAAAATGTTCTTGTCACAAGAGGTCTACAACTGTGTATTGATAAAAGAATTTAAGGCTTTGGTAAGAATTTGTATTCAGTTCTATGATACTGCTCTGTATCAAAGAGAAGGTGTAGCACTATCAGTATCAGATAAACAGGACTCACGAAATCGTAATGACACGATTGCAAACAAACCATACCCCGGCCGGGATTGAACCCGCGGTCAGAGAGTCTCAAAACTCCAGCCTGTCGCGTTAGCCACTAGACCAGCTAGCCACAATAAGATTCGTCCAACTAGGTATATTTCTACACCATAGGAAGGTTAGCACAGGCACCACTGTGACCACTTGAGAATCTCTGCCCGCGGGTTCAATCCCGGCCGGGGTAGGTCAGATAAACAAAAATTTTCATAGAAAATTTAATGGGTTTTCCCTAAATGCCAAGATATAAAATAGGGATTTACAAAATCAAAGTTTAATAAAAAAAAAATTAAATACTTGAATCACATTTGATTTAGATTTTTAAAAAAAAAATTAGCCCTTTTCCCCTAATTTCTTATAAAATTAATTTAAAAAAAATTTCGGGAGTTTGGTTTTGGGTGGCCCAAAAGAATCACCCGGGGGCGAAAAAATTTTCGGTTACTTTATCCTCACCAAATGGATAAACCAACCCGAGGGGATAATGTTATTTGCTTAAAGGGTAAGGTTTAAAAGTTTTGTTTCTGATTGTCTTTTGAGTAGGGAATAAATTTTTGCTTCCCTTTTTTTTAAACTTTTTTGAAATGGGAAATGTTTTTTTTTTTAATTTTTGGATCTTGCTTCCCCCATTTTAAAAGAGTTAAAGTAAATAAAAAATTTTTCAGTTTTTAAAATTTCCTTTTCTTTATTAACAAAATGGGGCCATACCCAAACTGAGCAACGTGACCCAAAACAAAGAAGGGAAAAGACTTTGATCATCTTTTCACTTCTCATTTGTCTTGCCGGGCATGCCACACTAAAATTTAAAAACTGAAAGATTCAAACCTACATATTGTAATTTTTCGGGACTTTTCATAAATAGTCCCTTTAAATTTATCATTTTTTTCCCAAAATTTTATGGAAATTTTTTTGTCCCTTTTCCACCTAGATTTTTGGGTATTTCCTTGATTACAGTTGACATGTTTGTTTTTTGATTTCGCTGTAGGAAAAATTATTGGCCTTAAAAAAAATGTTTTTTTTTTTTCAGTTTTGGTCAAAAAGGGAAACTTCGCAAAAAAAGATGTTCCAAGGGCCAGTTTGCCTTTCTTGTTCCGTAATAAGCAAGCTTTAGGGTTCTTTTCGAAAGATTTTATTTATACCACTATTGTTTAGCTTTTATTACATTTTGGTTTGGGGGAAAAAAAAATATATTTTGGTATTTCTTATTATTAAAAATTTGATTGTTGTTCCTGGGAAGTGAATTTACCCGAAAAAAAAATTTAAAATGAAATACAAAAATGTGTTTTGTTTTTTTTTTTCAATTAAAATTTTTGACCCAGTGCTTGGGAAAAATTTAAAAATCTGAGAAATGCGGAAGTTAATGTGCCTTTTTTTGTTTAAAAAATTTTATTTTTTTTCTTTAATGAAACATCTGTTTCCCCCCAAGGCAGGGTTTACCCGAAAAAAAAATTGCCGTTTTTTTTTTAAAATTTTTTTAAATTTTTGCAGGGAGAAGGGGTTTTCTAGCCCCCCCGTTTCCCGCCCTTTTAGTGCCTCCTTTTCAACACGCATAGCTTACGGAAGGGAAAAATTCTTTTTCCACTTCCTTTATGGAGAAAAAGAGGAAATGAAGGGGAACAAGAACCCTTAAAAAAAATTTAAAAAAAAAACCAGATGTGTAAAAAAATATGCTTTTATTGGGGTGACCCAAAGTGTAAGGAAATTTGCAAGATATTTTCTGGTTTTCCAGAATTATGATTTTAAAAAAAAAAAAAAAAGACACCAGCAATCCTTCCTCATTTAAAAAAATTTCAGGTTTCCCTTTTTTTCATCCCTTGGTAGGAAAGTAGTAATTTTCCCCGGGGGAGTTGCTTGGGGTTTCCAAAACCCCTACCAAGGAGGAATATTTTTTTATTATTATTATTGTAGTAAATTGTAGTGTTTTAGTAGTTGTTTTATTTAGTAGTAGTAGTAGGGAGTTGTGTTAGTAGTAGTAGTTTTGTTGTAGTAGTGTGTTTTTTGGTAGTATAGTAATTTGTAGTAGTTGTAATTGTAGTTGTAGTTTGTGTTTTTGTAGTTGTAGTAGTTAGTAGGAAATAGTTGTAAGGGTTTGTAGTAGTAGTATGTTTTGTAGTAGTAGTGTTAGTAGGGAGTTTGTTTGTAATGTTTGTAGTTTTTTTGTAAATGGGGTAGTAGTAGTAGGGTTGTAGTGTTAGTAGTAGGAGTGTTGTTGGTTTGAGTTTTTTAAATTGTAAATAGTTGTAAAGTTAGTAGTGTAGTTGTGTTAGTAGTAGTAGTAGTTTGTAGTAGTAGTGGATTAGGAGTGTTTGTAGTAGTGTTAGTAAATAAATAAAAAGTAGTGTTAGTAGTAGTAGTAGTGTTGTTAGTTTGTTTGTAGTATTAGTAGTAGGAGTTTAAAGTTTGTAGTTGTAGTTGTTTGTAGTAGTAGTGTTAGTAAATAGTAGTAGTAGTAGTGTTAAATATTTGTTAGTGTTGGTTGTAGTAGTGTAAATTTTGTTGTAGTAGTAATGGGTTTGTTGTAGTGTGTTAGTAGTAGTTGTGTTAGTTAGTTGTAGTAGTTGTAGTGTTTTGTAGTAGTAGGTTAGTAGTAGTAGTGTTTGTAGTAAATAGTGTTAGTAGTGGGAAATAATAGTTTAGGTTGTAGTTTGTAGTAAATGTAGTAGTAAAGTTTGTTGTGTTTGTAAATAGTAGTAGTAGAAGTATTTTGTTATTGAAACTTTGTTTCCCTTTCTCTCGACTTCAAAAAGGGCAGAAAGATTTTTTATTAAATTTTTTTGTGTTTCATAAGTTTTGACAAGTTTTTTAATGTTTTAATATATTTGTGTATATTTTATGTTTGTAAGTGGGTTTTGCGCTCCCCCATGATTTTTAAAAATAATTAAAATAGTAGTAAAATGGGTTTTAGCGTCCCCCTTTTTTTTTAATAATAAAATAGTAGTAAGTGGGGGTTTTAAAACTTCCCCCTGTTTAAAAATTTTTAATAATATAAATAGTTTAAATGGGTTTTGCCCCTCCCCATTTATTTTAATAATTTAAAAATATTGGGAGTAATGGGTTTAACATTCCCCCTGATTTATATTTAAAAATAATATAGTAGGGAAGGGGTTTTTGCGCTCCCCCCTGATTATAATAATAATAATTTAGTGTAATGGGTTTACACTTCCCCATGATTTTATTTTTATTTTTTTTTTTTTAAATTTTCCCACTGGCCGATTCCCCCCAAAGGGGGGTGGCCCGAAAAAAAAAAACCCTTTTACCCTCATTCACTCCTACTTTTTTGCCAGAAGGGTTTCTTTTCATCGTTTTTAAAATGCAAAAATTAACACCCCTTTCCCTTTAGAGTGCAAAGGGACTGTCTTCCCATCTCAGGACTCAAAGTCCGGCCTGCCGGTTTCCCTTTTAATCCCTTTATTTTTTTAAAAATTATTTTCTCACACTCCAAAAAGCAAGTCAAGTATTTAAAAAACCCTTTTTTCCCATTCATCCCATCAAAAACGCTTTACGCTGCCTTTCTTTGGGAAATCCAAGCCCCTCGCACCCCAAAACCTCCTTTACCCCCCCCCTCCAAACCCCCCCCCAGGCCGACCCCTACCCCGCCTTCCCCCCACTTTCAGACTGTTTCACTCTTGAAGTTATTCTGTTTCGTCCCTTCTTCTACATGTCCGGGAAAAAAACCCCAAAAAACCCCTTTCCCCACCCCCTTTGGCAACTTTTGGTTAAAACCCCCACCTCCTCCTAAATTCCAAACTAAGAAATTTTCTGCAATTTTATTCACCAAAACATTGCCCCCAGACCTGACCCCTCTCCCTGCCCCCCAGCCCCTTTCCTCGCTGCACATTCATCACCCCTGCTTTTCACACCCTTTAAAGGTGTTGGTATTTAAAAAAATTTCTTTTATTTCATTTCCCCCCCCTTTGCCTCCCAAAGGGCAAAGTTCTCTGTCTCCACCCGACTCCTTAAATGCACCACTACTTTTTTCCCCCCATAATTTATGATTTTAAACCCAAACTTTCATAGCCCTTTCCCCTGGAAACCCTCCCTCCCAAAAAACTGGTTACGTTTTACCTCCTCCATACTTTTCTCCCTCCAATCTGATAATTTAATTTTTTCATCACCTAAATTTTTGTTATCCTCATTAAAACCTTACTCTTTCCTGTATTCACCCTTTTTTTTTCTTCTTTTGCACCACCCTACCAAATTTATCCCCAATTTTCTGCCCGCTTCTCTTTTAGAAAACTCCCAAAAAGAAAAGTTTCATCAAACAAAAAAGCAGCTTTGGCAAAAATCCCCACCCCCGTGTGTGATTCTTTATCTTTTAAAATCCACCCTCTTCCCCAAAACCCCTGCATTTACCCTTTTTTAAAAACCCCCTTATAAAAATTTTTTAAAAAACCCCGGTGAATCAACTTTCCCTTTTCTAAGGGGTTTCTTTTACTGGGGAAAAAAAATTTCCCCCTTTTTTCATACCCCTAACTTTTTGGCCCCACTATCCTCGGGAAAAAAATCTTCACTGCTTTCGTAACCCCCTCCCACCCCCATACATTTTCAAATCTGCCCCATTGGCCCCCCCATCCACCCTGTCATACGCCTTTTTCCAAAAATTCCCTAAATGCCACCCAAAAACCTCTTTAGCCTTATCTAAAAAACTGTTCACTTATTTTGGGTTTTACTGTAAAACCCTGGTCCACAACCCCCCCACCTTTTCCCAAAGCCCCCCTTGTTAAATTTCTAAACCTATTCCCGTTTACTCTTTTTTCTTTCAAATTTCCCCTTTTACCCCATTTCACTTTAAACCCGGTACACTTTAACAGATTATCCCCCCCCCCCCCTTTTTTCATCTCTTTTGTCCCCTTTTGCCTTTATACAAAGGAAATTTGCATGTCTCTTTCCATCCCCAGGTACCTTACCCCCTTCCAAAACATTTATTAAATAATTGCACCAAAACCCCTCCAAAAACTATATCCCACCCGCTTTTAAATTTTATCCCTTTTTTCCCCTCAATTCCCCGGGTGCCCTTACCCCCCTTTTTTTTACCTTTCTGCCTCCGAACTTCCCCCCACTCACAATGGCCCCTTCCCTCCTCCTCAAGTGTTATTCTCCTTGCCCTAAAACCGAAATTTAAAAGTTCCCATCTTCATCAAAAAATTTTTCCCAAATTTCCCCAAAATTTTCCCCCCCATCTTCCCAATTTCCCCTTAAAATCTCCATTTAATTTAAATTCCTCTCCTATTTTTAATTTGGGAAAAAAAATTTTCCCTTTGTTTTTTGGTTCCTTAACTTTTTTAATCTCAAATCCAAAAAATTTTTCTTTTTTTCAACAAAATTTGTTGATAACAGCTCACCCACTCTCTCATTTGCTCTCTTTTTACATTGCTTCACCATTTCTCTTTACCTCTCTCTTTTTCCCATATACTCTTCCCCCCTTGCATCACTTCTACTTTGTAAAAACTTCTCATATGCTAACTTTTTCTCCCTTACTACTCTCTTTACATCATTCATTCACCAATCGCTCCTTTCCCTCCTGCACCCACTTTCCTGTAACCACAAACTTCTGCTGAAACCCCTCTAACACTACATTTTTAACCTACCCCTTCCTCTTCGACCCCATTGCCCATGCTCTCATTAGCCCATCTATCCTCCAATAGCTGTTTATATCTTTCCCTAACTGCCTCCTCTTTTAGTTTATAAACCTTCACCTCTCTCTTCCCTGATGCTTCTATTCTCTTGTTATCCCATCTACCTTTTAAATCTCAGTGTAGCTACAAAATAGAAGTGATTGATATATCTGTGGCCCCTCTTTTAAACATGTACATTCCTGAAGTCTACTCAACAGTCTTTTATCTACCAATACATAATCCAACAACTACTGTCATTTCGCCTACATCATTTCGTGTTATACTTATTTATCCTCTTTTTCTTAAATATGTATTACCTATAACTAAACCCTTTCTAACAAAGTTCAATAAAGGGCTCCCATTATCTTTACACCCGGGACCCCAACTTACCTACCACACCCTCTCTAAAAGTTTTCTCTACTTTTGCATTCAGGGCCCCTACCACAATTACTCTCTCACTTGGGTTTTCAAAGGCTCCTATACATTCACTTAACACCCCCCCCCCAAAATCTCTCTCTCTCCTCTGCATTCCTCTCTTCTCCAGGTGCATACCGTTATTATGACCCATTCTCCGCATTCCAAACCTTTACTTTAATCCACATAATTTTTCGAATTTTACACATTCATATTCTCTTTTCCCCTTCCATAACTGATCATTTAACATTACTGCTACCCCTTCCTTTGCTCAAAATCTCTCAGATACTCCAGATTTAAATTCCCATTTATTTCCCCCCACGGGAAACTTCCTCCCCCCTTCAGCTTTGTTTCGCTTAGAGCCAGGACATCCAACTTCTTTTCATTCAAAAACATCAGCAATCATCTGTTTCTTGTCATCCGCACTACATCCACGCACATTTAAACAACCCATTTTTAAATAAAGTTTTTCTTCTTCTCTTTTTTAGTAAATGTATACGGAGAAGGGGTTACTAGCCCATTGCTCCGGCATTTTAGTCGCCTCATACGACACGCATGGCTTACGGAGGAAAGATTCTTTTCCACTTCCCCATGGACAATTAGAAGAAATAAAAAAGAACAAGAGCTATTTAAAATAAGGAGAAAAACCTAGATGTATGTATATTATATATGCATGTGCGTGTCTGTGAAGTGTGACCAAGTGTAAGTAGGAGTAGCAAGATATCCCTGTTATCTAGCGTGTTTATGAGACAGAAAAAGAAAACCAGCAATCCTACCATCATGCAAAACAGTTACAGGTTTTTGTTTCACAGTCATCTGGCAGGACGGTAGTACTTCCCTGGGTGGTTGCTGTCTACCAACCTACTACCTATTATAATAATATAATAATAATATAATAATATAATAATTATAATATAGTAAGTGGGTTTAGCGCTCCCCCATGATTATAATAATAATAATAGTAAGTGATAAAATAGCCTAGTATGTACATGTATTTTATGCATTTATGAGATACCTAACTTTTTCTTAATATATTCAGTTGCAAATCTCCCCAAAAATTTCCAATGTATTTATTGAATAAAAAAATCTGTGGATAAGTGGACCCACGCAATTCAAATCCATGTTGGAGGGTCATCTGTACTGTTTCCTCTTCCCTGAACATTAAGGATGCCGCTGCAGCTGTCAACTACTGCTGGGTAACATTCTTCTTTGGTGAGTTTATCAGATGCTCTATGACCCCTAAGGGTTTAGCACTTTCCCATGAAATATAGCAGTTTGAATAAATTTTAATAGAAATAAAAGTAGGGTTTTTTTGACCGTTTAAACATGTGGCTGGTCGCTGACTACGTCAAGTATGTGTTGAAGGATACGCACCCTTAATTAACCCTACAACTCTTAGTGTTGTGTGACCCTTATAGGCTTAATGCTTAGTTTTGATTGTAATAATATTACAGCTATTAGTGTTTGTTGCCCTGCCACCCCCTGAGAAAAAGTTTCCTTGATGTTGCTCAGGAATTCTCAATTGAAGGAAATTGAACTTGTTTCCACTTCCTGGCAACCTTATTGTCTCCCGTTCCTCAGGAACTGTGTATGTGGATGTGACCATTATGGGTTCATTGTTATGGGTTCATTGTTATGGGTTCATTGTGGTTGCGGGAAAGTGGGTGCAGGAGGGAAGAGGAGCGATCGGTGGAATAATGATGTTTAAAAAGAGTATAAGGGAAAAAAAGGGTTAGCATATGAGATGTTTTTTACAAAGTAGAAGTGATGCAAGGAGGGAAGAGTATATGGAGAAAAAAGAGAGAGGTTAAGAGAGTGGTGAAGCAATGTAAAAAGAGAGGGAAATGAGAGAGTGGGGGAATGTTATCAACAAATTTTGTTGAAAATAAGAAAAAAGTTTTGGAGTGGAATTAACAAGTTAAGGAAGCCCAGAGAACAAATAGATTTGTCAGTTAAAAATAGGAGAGGAGAGTTATTAAATGGAGAGTTAGAGGTATTGGGAAGATGGGGGAATATTTTGAGGAATTGTTAAATGTTGATGAAGATAGAGAAACTGGATTTCGTGTATAGGACAAGGGAGAAATTGCATCTTGTAGGAGTGAGGAAGAGCCAGTTGTGAGTGTGGGGAAGTTCGTGAGGCAGTAGGTAAAATGAAAGGGGGTAAGGCAGCCGGGATTGATGGGATAAAGATAGAAATGTTTTAAAAACAGGTGGGGATATAGTTTTGGAGTGGTTGGTGCAATTATTTAATAAATGTATGGAAGAGGGTAAGGTACCCAGGGATTGGCAGAGAGCATGCATAGTTCCTTTTTATAAAGGCAAAGGGGACAAAAAGAGTGCAAAAATTATAGGGGGATAAGTCTGTTGAGTATACCCGGTTAAAGTGTATGGTAGGAGTTATTATTGAAAGAATTAAGAGTAAGACGGGGTATAGGATAGCAGATGAACAAGGAGGCTTTAGGAAAGGTAGGGGGTGTGTTGGACCAGGTGTTTACAGTGAAACATATAAGTGAACAGTATTTAGATAAGGCTAAAGAGGGCTTTGTGGCATTTATGGATTTGGAAAAGGGTATGACAGGGTGGATAGGGGGCAATGTGGCAGATGTTGCAAGTGTAAAGGTGTAGGGAGGGGGTTACTGAAAGCATGAAAATTTTTACGAGGGTGTGAGGCTCAAGTTTGAGTAGTAGAAAGAGGGAAATTATTTCCAGTAAAAATGGCCTTAACAAGGATGTGTGAGTCCCGTGGTTTTTTAATATATTTATAGATGGGGGAGTAAAAGAAGTAAATGCGGGGTCTTGGCAAGAGGCGTGGAGTTTTAAAAGATAAAGAATCAAATAAATGGGGAGTTTTCACAGTGCCTTTCTATGACACGTGCCTTGGGAGATTCTGAAGAGAATTTGCAGAGTTGGTGGATGAATTTGTAGGGTTTTTGCAAAAGAAAAAATTGAAAATGAATACAGGAAAGAGTAAGGTTAGAGGATAAAAGATTAGGTGATGAAAGATTAGATATCAGATTGGGGGGGAGAGGTATGGGGGGGTGAATGATTTAGATATTTGGGAGGGGGCGTGTCAGCGGATGGGTCTATGAAAAATGAGGTGAATCATAGAATTGATGAGGGGGAAAAAGGGTGAGCGGTGCACTTAGGAGTCTGTGGAGACAAAGAACTTTATCCTTGGGGGCAAAAATGGGAATGTATGAGAGTATAGTTTTACCCAACCCGCTCTTATATGGGTGTGAAGCGGGGTGATGAATGTTGCAGCGAGGAGAAGGCTGAGGCAGTGGAGATGTCATGCCCTGAGGGCAATGTGTTGGTGTGAATAAAATGCAGAGAATTCGTAGTTTGGAAGTTAGGAGGAGGTGCGGGAATTACCAAAACTGTTGTCCAGAGGGCTGAGGAAGGGTTGTTGAGGTGGTTCGGACATGTAGAGAGAATGGAGCGAAACAGAATGACTTCAAGAGTGTATCAGTGTGTAGTGGAAGGAAGGCGGGGTAGGGTCGGCCTAGGAAGGGTTGGAGGATGGGGTAAAGGAGGTTTTGTGTGCGAGGGGCTTGGACTTCCAGCAGGCATGTGTGAGCGTGTTTGATAGGAGTGAATGGAGACAAATGGTTTTTAATACTTGACGTGCTGTTGGAGTGTGAGCAAAGTAACATTTATGAAGGGATTCAGGGAAACCGGCAGGCCGGACTTGAGTCCTGGAGATGGGAAGTACAGTGCCTGCACTCTGAAGGAGGGGTGTTAATGTTGCAGTTTAAAAACTGTAGTGTAAAGCACCCTTCTGGCAAGACAGTGATGGAGTGAATGATGGTGAAAGTTTTTCTTTTTCGGGCCACCCTGCCTTGGTGGGAATCGGCCAGTGTGATAATAAAAAAAAAAATGTTACTTCCTTTTGCTGGACTCCATGATGGACCTTACTGTTGCTCCAGTTGTTATTGTTTCATCAAATTATACCACAATATTATTTTTGGTTATTTTATTGTTTATTTTAAAAGGCTTTTGTTTTTTCAGGATGGAGGACCTAAGTTGCTATACAGTGTCATTGTTACAAACTCATTTTACCTCACAAAACATATGGTGACTTGCATATTCTATGAGCATTGCAGATACCAACTGCAGTAGCCCAGTGGTGAGAGGCACTCCTTTCACCACTGGGGTCCCAGGTTCGAATCCCCACTGGAGCAGTCTGCTGAAAAAAATATAGTTACAATTATAAGCATTGCAACATTTAATTTTTTGTCATGTTGCACCTCAACAGTTTATGTCACACTTGATACAGTACACACACGAAGTGATCCTCCTCGCTTCTCTCTTCCATCAATCATGTTTGCTCACTGGAATTCCCTGCCTTTAGAAATTGTCTTTAGCTCTGAGATCTTGACAAAAATGTCTGCTTTCCTATCAGCTTTCTACACGCACCTAAAGTCAGTACATACTTAACCAGCCAGGCTGTGATTTGTACGTCGGTTTGCGTGCGTCCGGCAGTAATATCCTGGTTGATAGGCCTTGATCCACCACAAGGCCTCGTTATAGATCGGGCTGTGGAGGCATTGACTCTCAGAACAACCTCAAGGTAATCCAGGTAAAGTGATGCATTGGGTGGCAGTAAAAAAAAACAGCAGTTGGTAGTAATGATAGCAGCATTGTAGTAGCTAATAGCAGCAGCAGTTTGTATATGGTAACAACTGTTGGTAATGGTATCAGCAGTTTGATAGTAATGGTTAGCAGTTTGTAATAAAGTAGCCATGCATTTTTGTAGTAATGGTAGCAGCAGTTGTATAAATGGTAACCGCAAGTTGTATTAATGGTAGCAGCAGCAGTTGTAATGGTAGCAGCAGCAGTTGTAAGTAAATGGTAGCAGCAGCAGTTTGTAGCAATGGTAGCAGCAACAATGTGGTGATGGCAGTTCTGTAATGGTGTAGCATTTGTAGTAATGGTAGCAACAGTTTGTAGTAATGTGGGCAAGCAACAGTTGTAGTAATGATAGCAGCAGTGTTAGTAATGTAGCAACAGTTGTAATTGGTTAGTAGCAGTTGTAGATAATGAATAGCAGCAGTTCTGTAATGGTAGTACAAGTTGTAGTAAGGTAGCAACAGTTTAAATGGTAGTACAGTTGTAGTAGATGATGCAGCAAGTTGTAATTGTAGTAGCAGTTGTGTAGTTAATGACTAGCAGTTTGTAAAATGGTATTAGCAGTTGTATGATTAGGCAGCTGTAATGTAGTAGCAGTTGTAGTAATGATAGCAGCAGTTGTAATGGTAGTAGCAGTTGTAGTAATGATAGCAGCAGTTGTAATGGTAGTAGCAGTTGTAGTAATGATAGCAGTTGTAATGGTAGTAGCAGTTGTAATGATAGCAGCTGTAATGGTAGTAGCAGTTGTAGTAATGGTAGCAGCAGTTGTAATGGTAGTAGCAGGTGTATAATGATAGCAGTTGTAATGTAGTAGCAGTTGTAGTAATGAACAAGCTCGTAATGGAAAGTAGAGTTGTAAATGGTAGTAGCAGTTGTAGTAATGATAGCAAACAGTTGTAATGGTACTAGCAGAATGTAGTAATGATAGCAGCAGTTGTAATGGTAGTAGCAGTTGTAGTCTGAATAGCAGTTGTTACATGATAGCATTGTAATGGTAGTAGCAGTTTGTAGTAATGATAGCAGTTGTAATGTGTAGTAGTTGTATAATGATAGCAACAGTTGTAATGGTAAGTAGCAGTTGTAGAATGATAGCAGACAGTTATAATGTAGTATGCACTTGTATTAATGATAGCAGCAGTTTGTAGTAATGAATCAGCAGTTGTAGTAATGATAGCGGCAGTTTGTAAGTAATGGGTAGCAGCAGTTGATAGTAATTAGCACAGTTTGTAGTAATCGTAGCAGCAGTTGTAGTAAAATGGTAGTAGCAGGTGTAGTAATGAGTAGTACAGTGTAGTAATGTAGCAGCAGTTGTAGTAATGGTAGTAGCATTTTGTATTAATGGTAGCAGCAGTTGTAGTAAAATGGTAGTAGCCAGTTGTAGTAATGGTAGTAGCCGTTGTAGTAATGGTACACATTGTAGTAAAGGTAGTAGCAGTTGTAGTAATGGTAGCAGCAGTTTGTAGTAAGGTAAAGTACAGTTGTAGTAATTGGTAGTAGTCAGTTGTAAGTAATGGTAGTAGCAGTTTGTAGTAAGTAGCAGTTGTAAGTAATGTTAGCATCAGTTGTTAGTAATGGTCTACGTAAGCCCAGTTGTAGTAATGGTAGTAGCAGTTTTGTCTAGTAATGGTAGTCAGCACGAGAGTTGTAAGTAATGGTAGTATCAGTTGTACGTAATGGTAGTAGCAGTTGTAGTAATGGTATAGCAGTTATAGTAATGGAGTAGCAGTTTTGTAGTAATGGTAGCAGCAGTTGGTAGTAATGGTAAGTAGCAGGTATATAATGGTAGTAGCAGTTGTAGTATGGTATTAGCAGTTGTAGTAATGGTAGCAGCAGTGTAGTAATGTAGTAGTAGTTGTAGTAAATGGTAGTACAGTTGTAGTAAGTAAGAGTACAGTTTGTAGTAATGGTAGTTAGCAGTTTGTAGTTGTGGTAGCCAGCAGTTTGTAGTAATGGTAGCAGCAGTTTGTAGCAATGGTAGCAGCAGTTGTAGTAATGGTAGCAGCAGTTGTAGTAATGGTAGTAGCAGTTGTAGTAATGGTAGCAGTTGTAGTAATGGTAGCAGCAGTTGTAGTAATGGTAGTAGCAGTTGTAGTAATGGTAGTAGCAGTTGTAGTAATGGTAGTAGCAGTTGTAGTAATGGTAGCGCAGTTGTAGCAATGGTAGTAGCAGACTGTAGTAATGGTAGCAGTTGTTATAATGGTAGCAGCAGATGTTAGTAATTGTAGCATCAGTTGTAGTAATGGTAGTAGCAGTTGTATTAATGATAGCAGCATTGTAATCGTAGTAGCAGTTGCAGTAATGATAGTCAGCAAGTTGTAGTAATGGTAGCAACATTTCGGTAATGCGAAGTAGCAGTTGTAGTAATGGTTAGCAGCAGTTGTAGTACTGAAGCAGTCAGTGTAGTACTGAGGTAGCACAGTTTAGTATGCGTAGTGCAGTTAAGTAATGATAGCAGTTTAATGGTAGTAGCACGTTGTATTAATGATAGCAATCATTTATATGGTAGTAGCAGTTGTATAAAATACAGCATTTTGTAATGGTAGTAGCAGTTGGTATTAATGCATAGCAATGCAGTTGTAATGGTAGTAAGCAGTTGTAGTATGAGATAAGCAGTCAGTTGTAGTAATGGTAGCACAGTTTGTAATGGAAGTAGCAGTTTAGCTAAATGGGTAGCGCAGCAGTTGGTAGTAATGATAGCAGTCAGTTTTAGTAATGGTAGCAACAGATTGTAAAAGGTAGTACAGTTGTATTAATGATAGCATCAGTTGTAATGGTAGTAGCAGATGTATTAATGATAGCAGCAGTTTGTAATGGAGAAGTAGCAGTTGATTAATTATAGCAGCATTGTAATGTAGTACATTGTAGTAATGGTAGCATCAGTTGTAGTAATGGTATAGCAGTTTGTAGCTAATGTACAGCAGTTGTAGTAATGGTAGTAGCAGTTGTAGTAATGGTAGCAGCAGTTGTAGTAATGGTAGTAGCAGTTGTAGTAATGGTAGCAGCAGTTGTAGTAATGGTATAGCAGTTTTGACTAAGGTACAGCAGTTTGTAGTAATGGTAGTAGCAGTGTAGTAATGGTAGTAAGCAGTTGTAGTAATGGTAGCAGCAGTTGTAGTAATGGTAGTAGCAGTTGTAGTAATGGTAGTAATAGTTGTAGTAATGGTAGCAGCAGTTGTAGTAATGGTAGCAGCAGTTGTAGTAATGGTAGCAATAGTTGTAGTAATGGTAGCAGCAGTTGTAGTAATGGTAGCAGCAGTTGTAGTAATGGTAGCAGCAGTTGTAGTAATGGTAGTAGCAGTTGTAGTAATGGTAGTAGCAGTTGTAGTAATGGTAGTAGCAGCAGTTGTAATGGTAGCAGCAGTTGTAGTAATGGTAGTAGTTGTAGTAATGGTAGTAGCAGTTGTAGTAATGGTAGTAATAGTTGTAGTAATGGTAGCAGCAGTTGTAATGGTAGCAGCAGTTGTAGTAATGGTAGCAGCAGTTGTAGTAATGGCTATAGCAGGTGAGTAATGTAGTAGCATTGTAGTAATGGTAGTAATATGTTTGTAGTAATGGTAGCAGCAGTTGCAGTAATGGTAGCAGCAGTTGTAGTAATGGGTAGCAGCAGTGTAGTAAATGGTAGTAATAAGTTGTAAGTAATGGTAAGCAGCAGTTGTAGAATGGTAGCAGCAGTTTGTAGATAATGGTAGCAGCAGTTTTGCGTAGTGTAATGTGTAGTAGCAGTTGTAGTAATGGTAGTAGCAGTTGTAGTAATGGTAGTAGCAGTTTAGTATGAGTAGCAGCAGTTTTGTAGTAAGGGAAGCAACAATTGTAGCGTAATGGTAGCAGCAGTTTTTTTTGTGAGTAATTATACAGTTGTAATAATGGTAGTAGCAGTTGTAGTTAATCGGAAGCAGCAGTTGTATAATGTAGTAGCAGTAATGCCTAGTCGTTGGGAACAGAATATTTAAAATCAATTTAAATAATGTGAACAACATTCCGTTAACTGTAACAAACCTCACGTATAATCAACTCTGAGTAACTTGCCGCCCAAGTTTGCATCAGCCATTATGGTGCCCCCAGAAGGAATTTTTTAGTAAATCCCTCACAATATCCCCTCAAGAGGTTCCTTGATGCTAGTCAGGAAGGGCCTTCTTCATCCAAGGAATTGGGACGGTCCTCCCAATTCCTCGAATCAATTCTGAAATGCCACCCAGTTCCACCCCCCCCCTCCCAGCAACGGCGTATAACCCTTACTGGTTTGCGCTCCAATAAATGCCTTCCATACCCCCTAGGTGCTGTATGACCCATGCGGATTTAGCGTTTCCCCTATAATAATGAAAATATGGGTTTAGACCCCTCAAGGAAGGTTCCTTGATGTTGGTGAGAGGCTCTTGATTTAGGGAATTGGATCTGTGCTCCATTTCCCCGAATTAAGCCTGAATAGCCCTTCCACATCCCCCCCTCCCAGGGGCGCTGTATAAATCCCTCCGGGTTTAAGCGCTTCCCCCTTGACATTTTAATAAATAATAAATGGATTTAGAAATTCCCGATTTTCATAATGACCGGTTATATAGATGGATAATTTAGAGGCGATGTTATTGGAACACTTGTATGATTATTAAATGTTATGCTTGTGTAGTGTCTTTGTTATAATTGAGATAGATGGAGGGACAGACTCGCCATCTTTGTTATAATTGAGATAGATGGAGGGACAGACTCGCCATCTTTGTTATAATTGAGATAGATGGAGGGACAGACTCGCCATCTTTGTTATAATTGAGATAGATGGAGGGACAGACTCGCCATCTTTGTTATAATTGAGATAGATGGAGGGACAGACTCGCCATCTTAGTTCATAATTGAGATTAGATGGGAGAGGGACAGACTCGCCTTCATTGTTAATAATTGAGATAGTATGGAGGGACAGACTCGCCATCTTTGTTATAATTGAGATAGATGGAGGGACAGACTCGCCATCTTTGTTATAATTGAGATAGATGGAGGGACAGACTCGCCATCTTTGTTATAATTGAGATAGATGGAGGGACAGACTCGCCATCTTTGTTATAATTGAGATAGATGGAGGGACAGACTCGCCATCTTTGTTATAATTGAGATAGATGGAGGGACAGACCGCCGTCTCAGTCTTTGTAATAATGAGATAGATGGAGAGGGTGACAGACTCGGCCATCTTTGTTATAATTGAGATAAGATGGAGGCGGACAGACTCGCCATCCTTTAGTTATAATTAAGATAGATGGATGACAGACTCGCCATCTTTGTTATAATTGAGATAGATGGAGGGACAGACTCGCCATCTTTGTTATAATTGAGATAGATGGAGGGACAGACTCGCCATCTTTGTTATAATTGAGATAGATGGAGGGACAGACTCGCCATCTTTCTAATAATTGATATTGATGGAGGGACAGACTCGCCATCTTTCTAATAATTGATATTGATGGAGGGACAGACTCGCCATCTTTCTAATAATTGATATGAGGAGGGACCAGACTCGCCATCCTTTCCTAATAATTGATATTGATGGAGGGACAGACTCGCCATCTTTCCCAACCTCACGAAATCAATCTCGAATAAAATGCCACATCTTGCTATTGAATCCCTAGAAAAACAAAACCTATCACTAATTTTATTGCAATAAACTGCGTGTTTCCTATTAAACTCCAAAAAAAATTCTTATTCAACCAATGTTTATATTGTATGTGAAAGAGGAGATTGATAATTATACAGCAAGAAGTGATGTGGCACCAGCGCACTGACTGATTTACGTATATATATATAAGCGAAGGTTTTTACAGATTGACGGTAAGTGTTAAGTCCATGAATAATGTTTGAGTAAGATCAAAGTGTCACTGTCACAATTATAATAACCTCGCCTGTATCAGCACTACAGTACACAGAATGTACTGAGATAATGTTACATCCCTGAGTGTTTGACAACCACGCTTAACTTTATTATCAAAACTGCTTATACATACCACCTAACATTATCAAAACTGATCTATACTCCTCCTAACATATATTAGAAACTGCTTATACATCCACCTAGCATTATTAAAACTGCTATACATCCACCCTACATATTAAAACTGTACTTATACATCCACCAAGCATATATTAAAATGCTTATACATCCACTCTAAACATTATCAAAACTGCTTATACATATCCACCACCTGATGTTTTACCTGGGAGCTGGTAGGATGTTCCGGGGCCAACGCCCCCGCGCCCGGTCTGGACCAGCCTCCTGGTGGATCAGAACCTGATCAACCAAGGCAGATTGCTGCTGGCTGCCCACAAACCAACGTACGAGCCACAGCCCGGCCTTGTCAGGAACCGACTTTTAAGTGCTTTTCCAGTGCCAGCTTGAAGACTGCCAGGGGTCTGTGGTAATCCCCCTTATGTGTGCTGGGAGGCAGTCTATGAACAAGTCTCGGGCCCCTGACACTTATTGTTATGTCCTACCATAACGTGCTACAGTGACGTTCTTAGAATCGAACTCCCGTTAACCCTGCTTTTCATTGGGGGATGTTGCATCGTCTGCGCAAGTCTTATTTGCTTTTGTAGTGAGTGATTTTCGAGTGCAAATGTTTCGGTACTAGTCCCCTCTAGGATTTTCCCAGCGGTATAATATAATCAGGTATCTCTCCACGCCTGCGTTCCAGGGAATACAGTTATATGAACTCTCACGCGCTCCCAGTAATAAGGTGTTTTATCTCCGTTAATGCGCGCCGTGAAGGTTCTCTGTACAATTTTTCTAGTCACAATTTCACCTAGCCTTGAAATGGTCTGTTAGATGTGCTGCAATATTCTCAGCCTAGATAGAACAAGTGACCTGAAGAGTGTCATCATGGGCTTTCCTCCACTAGTTTTGAGAAGCGTTCGTCATTATCCATCCTTCATTTTCCTAGCAGATGCGATTGCGATACAATGTTCATGTCCTTGTAGGTGAGATCCTCCGACATGATCAACTCCAGTCTTTGACGTTGGTGTTTCGCTCTATTTTGTAGAAGCCAGAAATTTGTTTCTGCTACTCTTGATAAACGATTTCATTTCCTCGTGTTTACCATTATCTAGTAATTGACAATTTTTCATCGTTGAAACTTCATATTGTTTTTCTGCAGCCACTTGAGAGAAAAGAATTCTTGGTTAGATTCATTCCTGAGCCTAGCAGTGTCTGCAATGGAAGACCACTGTCTGCAGGTTCGTGGGTGTCATCTGCAAAGGAAGACACGGTGCTGTGGCCAGACATCCTTTGTCAATGTCAGATAGAGGATGAGGCGAAACAAGATGGGAAGCGAGTACTGTGCCTCATGTGGAACCAGAGCTTTCACCGTAGCTGCCTCGGACTTACTCTGTTGACGTCTTACGCTCTGTGGTTCGTTAGTGAGGAAATTATATATTATTATATTATTATAATCAAAGGGGGAAGCGCTAAACCCGGAGGATTATACAGCGCGCCTGTGAGAAATTATACGAATCCATCGACCGACGTCTTTCACTGTATATCAACCTTTACCGCACTCGATTTTGTGCGCTATTACTCCATGGTCACACTTGTCGAAGCTTTTCTGCAAAGTCTGTAATATTAGCATCTGCATTCTTCTTTATCTTCTAGTGCATTTAGGACCTGTCGTTATGATCCAATAGTTGAGACAGACGGACGACCCGAGATTCTAAACCCCATGTCTGCCCTGGTTGTGCGTTAACTGATGGTTTCTAGATGCGGTGGTGATTCTTGCTTCTTAGGACGCCTTTCGAAAGATTTTTATGATATGGGATTCTACGACGTTGCTATCGAGTCTGTATTACTCTATTGCTGTTGCTTTTCTACTCACGCGCCCCTTTGTGATTAGGGGCTACATGTCTGTTGTTTTTAGTACACGTGCGGACGACCCCCCGTGTCCATGCTCCCCTCCATAGGATTGAAAAGGCTCGTGATAGGGGCTTCTTGAGCAGCGTTCTCCTTGATGAACACGAGAGATTCCATCAGAGCTCTGGCCCTGGGCGCAGAGAGTTGCCATGGCATGTAAATTTATCGCCTGTTCGAATCATTTGGCGTCAGGAATCAAACATCGGATTAGGTCTTGCGTGTAACTCAAACTTTGTGGCTCTCTCATAAAAAAGTTCATTGTGATCTACGACAATCCTCATCTGGTTAGCGGCTTCTAAAAACTGAGTCATATTGGGACTTGAGTAGCTCACTCATTTCCTTGCTGTCATCTGTGTAGGACCCCATCTTGATTCTAAGTAGGTGCGGCCCAATACTGATGTTGTTCTCACTCTTCTGATTCTGAGAGCATAGGCGAGAAGAAATACTTTGGGTTTCTTTCGATTTCATTTATGGCTTAAAAATCATTCTCCATGATAACGTACCAAATACCTAAAAGACGTCTGGTGATTATTACAACAGTCAACTTAAGAGCATGACTGAAAGGACTAAGTTTATTAATGATCATAAGTGGAAGCTTTTAACCAATAAATCCACTAGAACTAACAAGGCAGACCATGTACTTACAGTAGTCTGGGGAGCTGTGAGTCGAGTGATTTTATTGTTTGACCAGAGCCCCACACGTCACCTTTCCGAGGGGGGGGGGAAGAGGAGGGGAAGGGATAGCTGGAGCTAAGACTGACCCCTACGTTAATAACAAGCCCGGCAGTCAAACTATCACTTTAAGGGGTGTGGAAGAAAAGGCTGGAAAAACGTGAGTGTGACTTAACCTACCTAGCTAGTAGTCGGCAGTGAAACTATCTGTACTAAATATCTCTATCTCCTATCCAGTGAACTTTTCCTCACATAGTATGTCATTGATGTCCACTATGGTCTGTATACTTGTAGCATGTTACTAGTTATACCTTGTACCTGTAATCGAATACCTTGTACATGAACTAGTGTACCTTGTACATGTACTTCTATACCTTGTACATGTTAATTGTATACTTGTTACATGTCTACTAGTATACCTTGTACATGTACTATATACCTTGTACATGTAGAGTATACTTTGTACATGTACTAGAAGACCTTGTACATGTACTATATAGCGGGGGGGGTGGGGGGGGGGGGGGGCGGGGGGGGGGGGGGGGGCCACTGTACATTGCTACTAGTATACCTTGTACATGTACTAGTATACCTTGCGTACATGACTTTTATTCCTTGTACATGTACTAGATATTACCTGTACATGTACTAGTATACCTTGTACATGTACTTGTATACCTTGTACATGTACTAGTATACCTTGTACCATGTACTAGCTATACCTTTGTACCATGTACTAGTATACCTTGTTACATGTACCTGTATACCTTGTACATGTACTTTGTATACCTTGTACACTGACTTGTATACCTTTTTACATGTACTAGTAATACCTGTAACATGTACTTGTATACCCTGTAACATGATACATTATGCCTTGTACATGAACTAGTAAACCCTTGTACATGTACTAGTATACCTTGTACATGTACTAGTATACCTTGTACATGTAGTAGTATACCTTTGTACATGACTAGTATACTTGACATGTACTAGTATACCTTGTACATGTACTTTGTATACCTTGTACAAGTACTTAGTATCCTTGTACATGTAACTCGAATACCTTTATACATGTACTAGTATACCTTGTACAATGACTTGTACACCCAGAACTCTGGAGGCGGCAGCGGGCAACAAACCTTGTCCTCAAAAATTTTTTTTTACTTCCTACCTGAGGTTCCCAGCAGCCCAGTGATGACCTAATCCACAGACCCACATAACACTAACATGTGTGGATGACACCAGAATGAATACAAAATCAACTGCAGAAATCACCAAAAGATCACAAATTACCAACTAATAGGACTCGTACTACCACCTCCTACCCCGCTGCCACTGAAGTGATACTCCACGCAACATTCACCACGCCTATTATTCACCCGAAGCCAAGCCAATGGGACAAGGGTCCAGAGCAATAAAAGAAGATCCAGTAACAGCTAAGGACTCCTAACATCAAAGGTGAGAAGCATAATAACACGGGAAAACTTGGTGGTACTGCCGCCAGGACACACCCCTCATCACCACCGGCACCACCACAACACGACAGACACAACAAACATGGCTGCTGCCACAGTCCGAGATAACTCCCTTCCCAGTATTTGATGTCAAGAAGATCACCGACCCCGAAATAGCTAACTCCTTACCATTATTATTCAGAACCCAAAACGATCACCAAACTAACTCAAGAAATACTGGAAATCAAAAAACAACCCCCCCGCAATGCATAATTACCTCAACAAGATCACTGCTCTAGAACATAAACTAGACCTCTGGAACACAAAGCAACACTCACACTAGACACTATCAACACTTTAAAAGACCAAGTCCACCTACTTACTACCAACATTACAGAGGAAAGATCAAAGTGGACCAACTACTTTGCCAATGTCATAACCAACTTCCAAGACCATAATGACCAACGAGCAGCTACTGACGCTGTTGTATTAACAGCAAACATCTCCAGCCACAGTCACCAAGAGACCTGCATGGAGACACCCTGCAGCATATCAAGGACCACCTACGCCTTAACATACGTAAGAGCACCTAAAGGATTGCAAACTGATGGCTACCAGGCTGGTAAAAAAAGTGCTGTTAAAATTCAAACTAGCCTACCAAGAAATCAACCCTACTAAAAACATCTATTTCTATGAAAACAGATGTTTACGTCAATGGATGCCTTACCAAACAAGACAAAACCTTCACTTATCGCGCTAAGAAAATTTACGCTATGCCCAAACAAATCCAACCAGTGCCTTGAGAGCGACTGGACAAACCGCAGTTAGGAAACAGTCCACTGGAAGAGCACTTCATCTCTACAGAACCATGACCTTCAAACATTCCTAAGTGATGCGGACTAACAGAATCAGAGTACAAAGTGCAGATAATACTTGACCCACAGTCCACCAGTTACAGTGTTATACTTGTCAAACATTTGTGCCCCCTAAAATTCTAATACCCCAACTACTTTTGATGTCATTGTTTGTAATTCAACGTACCATTCTACCTCATAGTCTTAATTGTGTTTTAATATCTACAGAACCTACTCCTTTTTTTTTTTTACAACTTACCCACATCACTGTTCTTATTATTTTATTTTTTATTAATATCAACACTGGCCGATCCCACCAAGGCAGGCAGGTGGCCCGAAAAAGAAATAACTTTCACCATCATTCCTCCACACTGTCTTGCCAGAAGGGTGCATTACATACAGTTTTTAAACTCAACATTAACACCCCTTCCTTCAGAGTGCAGGCACTGTACTTTCCCATCTCCAGGACTCAAGTCCGGCCTTGCCCGTTTCCCTGAAATCTCTCATAAATGTTACCCTTTGCTCACACTCCCAAACGGCACGTCAAGTATTAAAAACCATTCGTCTCCATTCACTCCTATTCAAACACGCTAACAAGCATGCCTGCTGGAGTCCAAAGCCACCCTCGCACACAAACAAACCTCCTTTAACCCCTCCCTCCAACCCTTCCTAGGCCGACCCCTACCCCGCCCTTCCTTCCACACAGACAGATACACTCTTGAAGTCATTCTGTATCGCTTCCATTCTCTCTACACTGCCCGAAACCACCTCAACAACCCCTCCTCCGCCCTCTGGACAACCAGTTTTGGTAATCCCGCACCTCTCCTCCTAACTTCCAACTACGAATTTCTCTGCATTATAATTAGCACACCACAACCATTGCCCCAGACACGACATCTCCACTGCCTCCAGCCTTCTCCTTCGCTGGCAACATTCATCACCCCACGCTTCACACCCATATAAAGACGTTGGGTAAAAACATACCTTCATACATTCCCCTCCTTTGCCTCCAAGACAAAGTTTCTTTGTCTCCACAGACTCCTAGAGTGGCACCACTCACTACCTTATTTCCCTCATCAATTCTATGATTCCCATCTCATCATTCATACGACCCATCCCGCTGACACGTCACCACTCCCATATAACTGAATACGTTCTACCTCCTCCATACTTCTCTCCCTCCAATCTGATATTCAATCATTTTCATCACCTAATCTTTTCTTGAGTTTATCCTCATAACCTTACTCTTTCACTGTATTCACCTTTAATTTTCCTTCCTTTTGCACTCCCTAACCAACAATTCATCCCACCAATCTCTGCAACTCCTTCAGAATCTCTAAAGAGCACAGTGTCATCAGCAAGAGCAGCTTGTGACAACTCCCACTTTTTTGTGATTCTAATTATCTTTTTAACTCCAGGCGGAGGACGGGGGGGGCGAGCGAGAGGGGTGGGGGGCGGGGGGGGGGGGGGGGGGGGGGGGGGGGGGGGGGGGGGGGGCGCCTTTGCAGGACCCTCGCATTTACTTCCTCACAACCCCTCTATAATATAATATTAAACTACCACGGAGTGACGATCACACATCCTTGATCTAAGGCCTACTTTACTGGGAAAAAATCACTGTTCTATCTATATTATATAAACTAGCCATAACTTGTCATCAATAATTCTGCCTCACTTAAGAAATACACTCAATTGCCTCAATTTTATTTCTAATTCCCTATTAATTGCCCAATTTTACTTTAAACTATATTGATCAACTTTTTGTAAACTTCTTTTATTGACCATCTTTATTCCTTACTTTTTTTAACTATTATTTTCAACAACAACTTTATATTATTCCTGTCTACCATCTTACTAGCATATTAAACCAAGTCATTGCCATTTTTATTTTTATCATTCTTTTTTTATTATTATTCTTTTGCTTACCTTAACTTTATTAGTTTTATCCTATCAATTAAATCTAGTTATCCTCTAATTCATGTAAAACAACTTATATAAGACCTTAGTGCAATTACAATTAACAGAGTCTTGTGCCTTTTTTTATATTACATTAGACTTAAATTCACGTCGTACCTATACCACATACAAAACTCAATACATAGTCAATACCAAATTCACTATACTAGACCATAGTGCAATTACTAGTGACTGACTGGTGCTAATTTTTAATATTGTATTTTATATGATTAGATAGTTAAATCTAGCTGTACTATAGCTCATTCTAGCTCAAAACATAGATCCACAAAAGCATTATATTAGACCTTAGTGCAATCTACAAGTGAGAGTCTTGTTCTCTTTTAAATTTGTATTTTTTATTTAACTAGTTTATAATACCTAGTTGTACTTTAGATCATTCCAGCACAACACACAGGACCACATCAACTTCATTATGTGTAGTAGTGATCTATACTCTATATGACCAAAATACTCTAGCTATAACTTGTCCAAACCTCCCAGCCAGCTACAGATATCAGTACTAGAACTCAAACACACAACTCAGGATCTAAATAACCATATTTAAAACCTAGAAGATGATTGATCAGTTGACCCTGTATCTAAACCCTCCATAATACTGACACAATCAAAACCTATTGTAAAGTAACTGCCTTTATTACACGCATCACATAGCCACCACTACCTAAACCAAATGCTAAAAGTCTATCAGTACTTTAACTACAACATCAGGTCCTTAATCAAAAACACTATGATGAGGCCGACCCCTCCTAGCACTCCTTGAATCACTAAAGACAACCCTTCCCTGCAATTATTCTTACTGAGACCTGGCATAAGCAGGACACAATAGATATCTTACCCCCTACCAGATCACAGCCAATCTTCACAACTGCTAGAACCAAACCAAGTGAGGGGTGGTAATTGCAATCTATTACTCTAACCAATTATCTTGTCGTTAGCAAATCCACCACCACTTTCCTTTAGTGATGAATATGGTGGAATACATTTTATGCTACAAATTCCGCTGTAAAAAAAACCTTAAGACACACCTAAACAATCGGTGCCATTATACCGGATTCCTCACACAAACAATCCCAAATTTCAGTGAGAAATATTAAAGTCACTAATACAAACAGACAAATGACATAAAGCACCACCATCTCTTAAGCTGGAGACCCTTCAAACATCACCTTGGCTTACCTAGATATCAGCCTGTAATGATTCATCAACAATATGAACAACACACACTCATACAACATAACTAAACCAACCAGGCTCACTGAGACAAGTGCAACCAATAATAGACCACAATGGACCAATATACTAGCCCCCTCTTAAATCATGGGATAACTCACAAATAGCACTACAGACCACTACCTCCCTACCTTCCACCTGACAAACATTAGTTAAAACCACCACTTGATTACTACAAAGTCTCATTTAGACTCCATGACGAGGCCTCCAACTAAGGAAGTACACAGCTGACCTATGAGATTGTTGACTGGTACTAGAATTCTCCAAGGCCAATGGTATGAATGACTGGGACAGACATTTTTTCTTAACAATTTATAGACTATAGGAGTATGGGGGGCACAACAAACATTGTCCTATAAAAAAACGAAACAGATCCACAAAACAAATGGCTTTGGTTGCCCATAGGCTAACCAGCACCATTTCCGAATCCATTGACAAAAACACCAATATGAAAAAGCAATATATACAACAGGACTTAATATACAAAGATATTCTTAAACACTATTCATCAGTTCTCACTCAAAGTAAATAAAGAAAGCCAAAACAACTATACTACATCCTCATAGAATTCACAGACACAAGGAAAAATAAAAAAACCTGGAAAACACTCCTCAGATTATCTAGAAACCACAAACTGAAAAAAACAACAGAATACTGTCTCCAACTAAACCTAATGAAAACACCACTACAACCCACTGACACAGCTAACAAGATAAACGACACTTCTTCTCACCATAGGATCTAATCTCGCCAATAAAATCCCACATACCAGTGCCATGCCGGGACTACCTAGGTGGGAATTTCCAAAACCTTCTATTCTTGCACCAACTGAGCCCTCGGAAGTCACCGAGATTAAAAATCACTTAAAAACAAACCAGGGAAATCTGTCTAATGTGCCCACCATCTACTGTACAAAGCGAGCAGCATAACCTAACTCACCGTATGCTCATATTTTCAATTACTTTTTAACAAGTCCTAGAAACTAGCACCTTCCACAAAACCACTCAAGATGGCCCAAGGGTTACACCACTACTAAAGGTGGTGACCTACAGACTATAAACACATAGGCCCAATATCAAACTTACCATTGCTATCCAAAATCTTTGCGACAGAAACTCTGCATGCAGTAGACTAAAAATCATTTATAACAGCACAAAACATACTCAACCCCGCCAATTGGATTTAGGAAAAATAAAAGTCGCACCTCTAAATAATGATGCAATCACTAAAAATGCTAGATACTGCTTTACACAAGCAATTGGAAAATAAGGAATATCCACTAGAACTTTTTATATTGACACAAGAAAAGCATTGACACAGTAGACCACGACATCCAACTCCACAAACGTTGACCATTACGGTATAAGAGGCCAAGCCGCTTGGCTTATTTCAAATCTCTTACCTTACTAATATGTATCATAAAGTTACCATTAAAAGACACAGCTATCAACACACGGCCACTTGATAACTGGAGTTTCCGCTGGGAAAGTGTCCTTGTCGCCCTGCTCCTTCCTCATATACATCAATGATCTTCCAAACGTATCCCAACACCTGAAACCCATTCTTTTTGCTGACGTGACACGACTAATTCACTCTCACCCTAATCTTGCCACCCTCAACACCATTGTTAACGAGGAGCTGATCAAATCATGCTGACTTGGATGACAGCCAATAAACTTACGCTTAACACTGACAAAACCTACTATATTATGTTTGGTAGCAGAGCAGGAGATGCACAAAATTAACATTAAGATCGACAACACTCTAATTACCAACATAATGAGGCAAATTCCTAGCCTATACCTTGACAATACCTGAATTTCAGGCACCCATGATCCACAACATAACCAAAAATTATCCAAAACAGTTGGGATCCTCTCCAAGATACCATATACGTGCGCAAAATTGCCCTTCTCACACTATACCACTCACTTATTTATCCATACCTCACCTATGCTATTTCTGCTTGATGGATCAACTGCAGCAACACACCTAAAGCCAATAATACCCCAACAAAAAGCTGCAGTAAGAATAATCACTCCATCCCATCCCTGAGCAAACACACCCCCCCCACTCTTCATAAGATTCTAAATATTACTCCCTGTTCAGATACATCCACACTTACTACTGTATGGCAATCTACATCTACAGGACTAACTCAATATCAACCTTGAACTAAAAATGCTTAATCTTGGATAGTTGTGACAGAACCACAGGCAAACACCAGACACTCCCCCCAAAACATCACTACTTGTAATGGTAGTAAAAAAAAACAGCAGTTGGTAGTAATGATAGCAGCATTGTAGTAGCTAATAGCAGCAGCAGTTTGTATATGGTAACAACTGTTGGTAATGGTATCAGCAGTTTGATAGTAATGGTTAGCAGTTTGTAATAAAGTAGCCATGCATTTTTGTAGTAATGGTAGCAGCAGTTGTATAAATGGTAACCGCAAGTTGTATTAATGGTAGCAGCAGCAGTTGTAATGGTAGCAGCAGCAGTTGTAAGTAAATGGTAGCAGCAGCAGTTTGTAGCAATGGTAGCAGCAACAATGTGGTGATGGCAGTTCTGTAATGGTGTAGCATTTGTAGTAATGGTAGCAACAGTTTGTAGTAATGTGGGCAAGCAACAGTTGTAGTAATGATAGCAGCAGTGTTAGTAATGTAGCAACAGTTGTAATTGGTTAGTAGCAGTTGTAGATAATGAATAGCAGCAGTTCTGTAATGGTAGTACAAGTTGTAGTAAGGTAGCAACAGTTTAAATGGTAGTACAGTTGTAGTAGATGATGCAGCAAGTTGTAATTGTAGTAGCAGTTGTGTAGTTAATGACTAGCAGTTTGTAAAATGGTATTAGCAGTTGTATGATTAGGCAGCTGTAATGTAGTAGCAGTTGTAGTAATGATAGCAGCAGTTGTAATGGTAGTAGCAGTTGTAGTAATGATAGCAGCAGTTGTAATGGTAATAGCAGTTGTAGTAATGATAGCAGTTGTAATGGTAGTAGCAGTTGTAATGATAGCAGCTGTAATGGTAGTAGCAGTTGTAGTAATGGAGCAGCAGTTGTAATGGTAGTAGCAGGTGTATAATGATAGCAGTTGTAATGTAGTAGCAGTTGTAGTAATGAACAAGCTCGTAATGGAAAGTAGAGTTGTAAATGGTAGTAGCAGTTGTAGTAATGATAGCAAACAGTTGTAATGGTACTAGCAGAATGTAGTAATGATAGCAGCAGTTGTAATGGTAGTAGCAGTTGTAGTCTGAATAGCAGTTGTTACATGATAGCATCACCTTCAAAACTACCATAGAAAACATCTTACCTCCCGATACACCCCGTCAACTAAAAACGAAATATACTGGTGTTCACACTTTCACTCACTCTTTGACCATAAACAGAAATATTAATCTCAATCTTAAAATAATGAATCCTATGATACTCCAATACTGAAACTATGTACTGTGCCAAAATAAAAGCATTCACATTGCTAAACTCACAAACTAGTATTTAGTCACTTAGCCATAATACCAACTTACCTCATTATCTGTAATATTTTAAAATAATGAATTAAACTAAGTCTGCCCGAAATGCCTAGCCATGCTAGGCGTTCTAGTGGTACACTCCGTAGTGCCTAGCCATGCTAGGTGTTCTAGTGGTACACTCTGTAATACCTAGCCATGGTAGGTGTTCTAGTGGTACACTGTAATACCTAGCCATGCTAGGTGTTCTAGTGGTACACTGTAATGCCTAGCCATGCTAGGTGTTCTAGTGGTACACTCTGTAATACCTAGCCATGCTAGGTGTTCTAGTGGTACACTGTAATGCCTAGCCATGCTAGGTGTTCTAGTGGTACACTGTAATACCTAGCCATGCTAGGTGTTCTAGTGGTACACTGTAATGCCTAGCCATGCTAGGTGTTCTAGTGGTACACTCTGTAATACCTAGCCATGGTAGGTGTTCTAGTGTACACTGTAATGCCTAGCCATGCTAGGTGTTCTAGTGGTACACTCTGTAATACCTAAGCCATGGTAGGTGTTCTAGTGGTACACTGTAATGCCTAGCCATGCTAGGTGTTCTAGTGGTACACTCTGTAACACCTAGCCATGCTAGGTGTTCTAGTGGTACACTCTGTAATCATTATTTAACTACATGTAAACCACACAATAACCAAATTCTGTAAACTCAGCATTGTAATCTTTATAGAAAATAAACTTTGAATTGAATTTAATTGAATTGAATTGTACATGTACTAGTAAACCTTGTACATGTACTTGTATACCTTGTACATGTACTTGTATACCTTGTACATGTACTTGTATACCTTGTACATGTACTTGTATACCTTGTACATGTACTTGTATACCTTGTACATGTACTTGTATACCTTGTACATGTACTTGTATACCTTGTACATGTACTAGTATACCCTTGTACATGTACTAGTATACCTTGTACATGTTACTAGTATACCTTGTACATGTACTAGTATACCTTGTACACCGTACTAGTATACCTTGTACATGTACTAGTATAACCTTGTACATGTACTAGTGTACCTTGTACATGTACTAGTATACCTTGACATGTACTAGTGTACCTTGTACATGTACTAGTATACCTTGTACATGTACTAGTATACCTTGTACATGTACTAGTAACCTTGTACATGTACTAGTGTACCTTGTACATGTACTAGTATACCTGTACATGTACTAGTGTACCTTGTTCATGTACTAGTATACCTTGTACAAGTACTAGTATACCTTGTACATGTACTAGTGTACCTTGTACATGTACAGTATACCTTGTACATGTACTAGTATACCTTGTACATGTACTAGTATACCTTGTACATGTACTAGTGTACCTTGTACATGTACTAGTATACCTTGTACATGTACTAGTGTACCTTGTTCATGTACTAGTATACCTTGTACATGTACTAGTGTACCTATGTACATGTACTAGTATACCTTGTACATGTACTAGTATACCTTGTACATGTACTAGTGTACCTTTTACATGTACTAGTATACCTTGTACATGTACTAGTATACCTTGTACATGTACTAGTATGCCTTTGTACATGTACTAAGTGTACCTTGTACATGTACTAGTATACCTTGTACATGTACTAGTGTACCTTGTACATGTACTAGTGTACCTTGTACATGTACTAGTATACCTTGTACATGTACTAGTGTACCTTGTACATGTACTAGTATACCTTGTACATGTACTAGTATACTTGTACATGTACTAGTGTACCTTGTACATGTACTAGTATACCTTGTACATGTACTAGTGTACCTTGTACACGTACTAGTATACCTTGTACACGTACTAGTATACCTTGTACACGTACTAGTATATCTTGTACACGTACTAGTATACCTTGTACATATACTAGTATACCTTGTACACGTACTAGCATACCTGTACACGTACTAGTATATCTTGTACATGTACTAGTATACCTTGTTTCATGTACTAGTGTACCTTGTGCATGTACTAGTATACCTTGTACATGTACTAGTGTACCTTGTGCATGTACTAGTATACCTTGTACATGCACTAGTGTACCTTGTACATGTACTAGTGTACCTTGTACATGTACTAGTGTACCTTGTACACGTACTAGTATACCTTGTACACGTACTAGTATACCTTGTACATGTACTAGTACATGTACTAGTATACCTTGTACATGTACTAGTACATGTACTAGTATACCTTGTTCATGTACTAGTGTACCTTGTGCATGTACTAGTATACCTTGTACACGTACTAGTATTTATTTATTTATTTTATTTATTATAAATTTGTGCACACATACAGAGGTACAAAAAAAAATACAGATAAGACAGCAATGCCAAAGCCACTTATACTATGCATAGCATTACGGGCTGGCTTAAAATTAACTTAAGATTAACTAAGCAATGATGAAGTCAGTGATAAAACATTAATGTAAACAGATTACTATAAAGCACAAGTGAGTATTACAAAGACAGGTCATATGAAGGATTCTGTTAGGTAGTGTATTTAAAAAATAATAAAGTTAGATTGGGTTTTAGGTTTAACATTTATGTGATATAATTGTGAGAAACATTTAAGATATACAATTTATAAGGTTCAGTTATTCAGTATTTATTTGGTTTTGGGTGAGTAAGTGATCTTTGAGAAGAGACTTGAATTTATAACAGGTAGTGTTTCTTTTATATTTACAGGTAATGAATTCCAGATTTTAGGGCCTTTTATGTGCATTGAGTTTTTGCATAGTGTGAGATGGACACGAGGAACATCAAAGAGTGATCTGTGCCTTGTGTTATGGCCCATGTGTTCTGTTGAGGTTGGCAAGGAGATGTTTGAGGGAGGGTTAATATCAGAGTTAAGTGTTCTATGTATGTAATAGGTGCAGTAATAAGTATGGATGTTTTGTATGGTGAGTAGGTTTAGTGTATTGAATATTGGTGGAGTGTGCTGCCTGTAGTGAGAATTTGTTATCATTCTAACTGCAGCCTTTTGTTGGGTAATTAGTGGTCTGAGATGGTTAATTGTTGTTGAGCCCCATGCACAAATTCCATAGGTGAGATAGGGGTAAATAAGAGAGTGATATAGGGCCAGGAGGGCTGACTGTGGAGCATAGTACCGTATCTTTGATAGTATGCCTACAGTCTTGGAAATTTTCTTAGAAATTTGTTGTATATGTGTATGAAATTTGAGTCTATTATCAAGGTGGATTCCTAAGAATTTTCCCTCTGTTAGCTTTGTGATAGGTGATCCGTTTATCATTATGTTAAGAGGGACATCTGTAGCTCTGTTACCAAACTGAATGAAGTAGGTTTTGTCAATGTTTAGTGTAAGTTTGTTAGTCCTCATCCAGGTAGATATTTTCTGTAATTCGGTATTTACAGTATTGGCTAGTATGACTGGGCTCGGGTGAGAGAAGACGTATGTAGTGTCATCTGCAAATAGTGTGGGTTTGAGTAATTGCGAAGCATTTGGAAGGTCATTTATGTATAGGAGAAAGAGAAGAGGGCCAAGGACACTTCCCTGTGGGACACCAACTGTAATTGGTTGTGCAGAAGAGTTTGCCCCATTTGCGTACACATATTGGCTTCTGTTGCTGAGGTATGACTTGAGGTAGTTGAGGGAGTGCCCTCTTATACCATAGTGTGACAATTTTACGTGGAGCAAGTCATGGTCAACTGTATCAAAAGCTTTACGTAAGTCAATGAAGATCCCCAGTGGGACTTCTTTTTTCTCTATTGCAGTGTATATATGTTCTAGCATGTGTATAATAGCATCATTAGTATTTTTATTAGGCCTTGTACATGTACTAGTATACCTTGTTCATGTACTAGTGTACCTTGTGCATGTACTAGTATACCTTGTATATGTACTAGTGTACCTTGTGCATGTACTAGTGTACCTTGTACTTGTACTAGTATACCTTGTACATGTACTAGTATACCTTGTACATGTACTAGTGTACCTTGTACATGTACTAGTGTACCTTGTACATGTACCAGTAAAACCTTGTACATGTACTATGTACCTTGTACAATGTACTAGTATACCTTGTACATGTACTAGTATACCTTGTACATGTACTAGTGTACCTTGTACATGTACTAGTGTACCTTGTACATGTACTAGTGTACCTTGTACATGTACTAGTAAAACCTTGTACATGTACTAGTGTACCTTGTACATGTACTAGTATACCTTGTACATGTACTAGTGTACCTTGTACATGTACTAGTATACCTTGTACATGTACTAGTATACCTTGTACATGTACTAGTGTACCTTGTACATGTACTAGTGTGCCTTGTACATGTACTAGTATACCTTGTACATGTACTAGTATACCTTGTACATGTACTAGTATACCTTGTACATGTACTAGTATACCTTGTACATGCACTAGTGTACCTTGTACATGTACTAGTGTTACCTTGTACATGTACTAGTATACCTTGTACATGTACTAGTGTACCTTGTACATGTACTAGTATACCTTGTACATGTACTAGTATACCTTGTACATGTACTAGTGTACCTTGTACATGTACTAGTATACCTTGTACATGTACTAGTGTACCTTGTACATGTACTAGTATAACCTTGTACATGTACTATGTACCTTGTACATGTACTAGTGTACCTTGTACATGTACTAGTATACCTTGTACATGTACTAGTGTACCTTGTACATGTACTAGTATACCTTGTACATGTACTAGTATATCTTGTACATGTACTAGTGTACCTTGTACGTGTACTAGTATACCTTGTACATGTACTAGTGTACCTTGTACATGTACTAGTGTACCTTGTACATGTACTAGTGTACCTTGTACATGTACTTGTATACAATAAGGATATTATTGTAAAATGGTTGTGATGGGCTCTTGATTCAGTGGATGTTGTAGGTATGAGGGTTGGGGGGGGGAGGAGGTCACTGTACGCACGAGGGGGTCACAGTGTGCATGTGAGAGTCACGGTGTGAGGGAGAGTGGGTCAGTATGAGGGGATCACAAGGTACATGTAAGAGTCGCAGTCTACATATGAGGTCACAGTGTACATGTAAGAGGGGGACACAGTGTACAAATAAGAGAGGGTCACAATGTACATATAAGAGAGGGTCACAGCGTACATATAAGAGGGTCACAGTGTACAAATAAGAGAGGGTCACTGTACGTATAAGAGAGGATTACACTGTATATATCAGAGAGGGTCACAGTGTACAAATAAGAGAAGGTCACTGTACGTATAAGAGAGGGTCACACTGTATATATAAGAGGGTCACAGTGTACATATAAGAGATGGGTCACAGTGTATATATAAGAGAGGGGTCACAGTGTACATATAAGAGAGGGTCACAGTGTACATGTGCTGGTGCTAGAGTGACATGACACTGTTGTAACAGCAGGCCACCTGCACCTGGCAACTGGCACCTCGTCACACCACCTGCCACCTCGTCACACCACCTGCCACCTCGTCACACCACCTGGCACCTCGTCACACCACCTGCCACCTCGTCACACCACCTGCCACCTCGTCACACCACCTGCCACCTCGTCACACCACCTGGCACCTCGTCACACCACCTGCCACCTCGTCACACCACCTGGCACCTCGTCACACCACCTGGCACCTCGTCACACCACCTGGCACCTCGTCACACCACCTGCCACCTCGTCACACCACCTGCCACCTCGTCACACCACCTGCCACCTCGTCACACCACCTGCCACCTCGTCACACCACCTGGCACCTCGTCACACCACCTGCCACCTCGTCACACCACCTGGCACCTCGTCACACCACCTGGCACCTCGTCACACCACCTGGCACCAACAATGTCTTTCAGAGAGGATAGATAGACCCTTCAAGGGATGTTTTTCAAGAGCTCTTGATCCAGAGCAATGGAGCTTTCCTCCTGTCCCTGGATCAAGCCTAATAATCAGCGAAGGATACAAGAGGTTAAGGTTTACCTGGAGTTTACCTGGAGAGTAATATACGAGTAATATACGAGTAAGTTACCCAGGATAACCCAAAAATCCAAAGTGGCTTATTTTCATCAGGATCCTTGTAAAAATAAATAGAAAGACAACTGTATTTATGGTAAATAAAAGAAAATAGAGTCAGGGGAGTAACGTAAATAAGGGAGAGGAGTAGTGGAGGAGATTTTTGGCTCAGTATTGATGTCTATTTAGATCTGAGGAAGGTAGCAGCAACGCAAGTGGTTGTTCACACTCCATGGAGACCTGTTGAGCTCTAGCTCACCCAAGCTTCTCTACCAGTAACACTGTTATTTGTTAGTGTTAACTCCTGTAACACTAGGCCTGTGTTGTGCCTGTACTTCAAGCTTCTCCAACCATACCAGTGTTTGTTAGTGTTAACTCCTGTAACACTAGACCTGTGTTGTGCCTGTACTTCAAGCTTCTCCAACCATACCAGTGTTTGTTAGTGTTAACTCCTGTAACACTAGACCTGTGTTGTGCCTGTACTTCAAGCTTCTCCAACCATACCAGTGTTTGTTAGTGTTAACTCCTGTAACACTAGGCCTGTGTTGTGCCTGTACTTCAAGCTTCTCCAACCATACCAGTGTTTGTTAGTGTTAACTCCTGCAACACTAGGCCTGTGTTGTGCCTGTACTTCAAGCTTCTCCAACCATACCAGTGTTGTTAGTGTTAACTCCTGCAACACTAGGCCTGTGTTGTGCCTGTACTTCAAGCTTCTCCAACCATACCAGTGTTTGTTAGTGTTAACTCCTGCAACACTAGGCCTGTGTTGTGCCTGTACTTCAAGCTTCACCAACCATACCAGTGTTTGTTAGTGTTAACTCCTGCAACACTAGGCCTGTGTTGTGCCTGTACTTCAAGCTTCTCCAACCATACCAGTGTTTGTTAGTGTTAACTCCTGCAACACTAGGCCTGTGTTGTGCCTGTACTTCAAGCTTCTCCAACCATACCAGTGTTGTTAGTGTTAACTCCTGCAACACTAGGCCTGTGTTGTGCCTGTACTTCAAGCTTCACCAACCATACCAGTGTTTGTTAGTGTTAACTCCTGCAACACTAGGCCTGTGTTGTGCCTGTACTTCAAGCTTCTCCAACCATACCAGTGTTGTTAGTGTTAACTCCTGTAACACTAGACCTGTGTTGTGCCTGTACTTCAAGCTTCTCCAACCATACCAGTGTTGTTAGTGTTAACTCCTGCAACACTAGGCCTGTGTTGTGCCTGTACTTCAAGCTTCTCCAACCATACCAGTGTTGTTAGTGTTAACTCCTGTAACACTAGACCTGTGTTGTGCCTGTACTTCAAGCTTCTCCAACCATACCAGTGTTGTTAGTGTTAACTCCTGTAACACTAGGCCTGTGTTGTGCCTGTACTTCAAGCTTCTCCAACCATACCAGTGTTGTTAGTGTTAACTCCTGCAACACTAGGCCTGTGTTGTGCCTGTACTTCAAGCTTCTCCAACCATACCAGTGTTGTTTAGTGTTAACTCCTGCAACACTAGACCTGTGTTGTGCCTGTACTTCAAGCTTCTCCAACCATACCAGTGTTGTTAGTGTTAACTCCTGCAACACTAGGCCTGTGTTTGTGCCTGTACTTCAAGCTTCTCCAACCATACCAGTGTTGTTAGTGTTAACTCCTGCAACACTAGGCCTGTGTTGTGCCTGTACTTCAAGCTTCACCAACCATACCAGTGTTGTTAGTGTTAACTCCTGCAACACTAGGCCTGTGTTGTGCCTGTACTTCAAGCTTCACCAACCATACCAGTGTTGTTAGTGTTAACTCCTGCAACACTAGACCTGTGTTGTGCCTATACTTCAAGCTTCTCCAACCATACCAGTGTTGTTAGTGTTAACTCCTGCAACACTAGACCTGTGTTGTGCCTGTACTTCAAGCTTCTCCAACCATACCAGTGTTGTTAGTGTTAACTCCTGCAACACTAGACCTGTGTTGTGCCTATACTTCAAGCTTCTCCAACCATACCAGTGTTGTTAGTGTTAACTCCTGCAACACTAGACCTGTGTTGTGCCTGTACTTCAAGCTTCTCCAACCATACCAGTGTTGTTAGTGTTAACTCCTGCAACACTAGACCTGTGTTGTGCCTATACTTCAAGCTTCTCCAACCATACCAGTGTTGTTAGTGTTAACTCCTGCAACACTAGACCTGTGTTGTGCCTGTACTTCAAGCTTCTCCAACCATACCAGTGTTGTTAGTGTTAACTCCTGCAACACTAGACCTGTGTTGTGCCTATACTTCAAGCTTCTCCAACCATACCAGTGTTGTTAGTGTTAACTCCTGCAACACTAGACCTGTGTTGTGCCTGTACTTCAAGCTTCACCAACCATACCAGTGTTGTTAGTGTTAACTCCTGCAACACTAGGCCTGTGTTGTGCCTGTACTTCAAGCTTCACCAACCATACCAGTGTTGTTAGTGTTAACTCCTGCAACACTAGGCCTGTGTTGTGCCTGTACTTCAAGCTTCACCAACCATACCAGTGTTGTTAGTGTTAACTCCTGCAACACTAGGCCTGTGTTGTGCCTGTACTTCAAGCTTCACCAACCATACCAGTGTTGTTAGTGTTAACTCCTGCAACACTAGGCCTGTGTTGTGCCTGTACTTCAAGCTTCACCAACCATACCAGTGTTGTTAGTGTTAACTCCTGCAACACTAGACTGTGTTGTGCCTATACTTCAAGCTTCTCCAACCATACCAGTGTTGTTAGTGTTAACTCCTGCAACACTAGGCCTGTGTTGTGCCTGTACTTCAAGCTTCTCCAACCATACCAGTGTTGTTAGTGTTAACTCCTGCAACACTAGGCCTGTGTTGTGCCTGTACTTCAAGCTTCACCAACCATACCAGTGTTGTTAGTGTTAACTCCTGCAACACTAGACCTGTGTTGTGCCTGTACTTCAAGCTTCTCCAACCATACCAGTGTTGTTAGTGTTAACTCCTGCAACACTAGGCCTGTGTTGTGCCTATACTTCAAGCTTCTCCAACCATACCAGTGTTGTTAGTGTTAACTCCTGCAACACTAGGCCTGTGTTGTGCCTGTACTTCAAGCTTCACCAACCATACCAGTGTTGTTAGTGTTAACTCCTGCAACACTAGGCCTGTGTTGTGCCTATACTTCAAGCTTCACCAACCATACCAGTGTTGTTAGTGTTAACTCCTGCAACACTAGGCCTGTGTTGTGCCTATACATACAAGCTTCACCAACCATACCAGTGTTATCAGTCCGTCTTTACTTCTACAATACTAGGCCTATATTAGGCTGCCTCGCCAAGTATTACACTGGTAAGTGATATTCAAATTCCTAATATATTATTATGTTTTTTTTTTCCCACAATTCTGTGCATTTTGTTCAGAAATCTCTGGTTCCTCATTAATGATTAACACAAACTAATGTGGATTTCTTTTTTTATAATTTTATGGATTTTTGTTATAATTTTCCTAAATAGAGAAAGTTCAAAGCTGCAAATTTGGTGGCCACCAGGCCACCAGGCCACCAGGCCTGGTGGCCTGGTGGTCCGGTGGCCTGGTTGGTAAAGCTCCCGCTTCACACACGGAGGGCCCGGGTTCGATTCCCGGCGGGTGGAAACATTTCGACACGTTTCCTTACACCTGTTGTCCTGTTCACCTAGCAGCAAATAGGTACCTGGGTGTTAGTGGACTGGTGTGGGTGGCATCCTGGGGGACAAGATTAAGGACCACAATGGAAATAAGTTAGACAGTCCTCGATGACGCACTGACTTTCTTGGGTTATCCTGGGTGGCTAACCCTCCGGGGTTAAAAATCCGAACGAAATCTTATCTTATCTTAAGGAACTCAACACTAGGAAGACATGATCACAACATACAAAATATTCATAAGACTGAATAGAAAGAATAGGGAGAGGGTGCTGATGCGAGGAAGGGGAAAACTGGAGGAGATAATAACTAGAACAGAGTATACTACTGACTCCGGCCATACAATAGAGCGGAAAAATAATGTAAGGGACCTGGGAGTAGTAATGTCTGAGGATCTCACTTTCAAGGATCACAACAGTGCCACGATCGCACGTGCAAAGAAAATGATAGGATGGATAATGAGAACTTTCAAAACGAGAGATGCCAAGCCCATGATGATCCTTTTCAAATCACTTGTTCTCTCTAGGCTGGAATACTGCTGTACATTAACTTCTCCATTCAAAGCAGGTGAAATCGCAGATCTAGAGAGTGTACAGAGATCCTTTACTGCACGTATAAGTTCTGTCAAGCACCTTAACTACTGGGAACGCTTGGAAGCACTTGACTTGTACTCGTTGGAACGCAGGAGGGAGAGATTAAGTAAGTAAGTAAGTAAGTAAATTTATTCAGGTATACACAATACAGTTACATAGAATTATCATACATAGCAGCATATGTGTAGAGAACCTGGGATAACCTGGGATAACCTGGGATAACCTGGGATAACCCAAAAAAGTCAGACAGAGTGACTTATTTCCATTGGGGTCCTTTTACCTTATTATTATAATATAAAGGTTATAATATTTTCTTATTATTCTATAATGAAGATAACATCTTATTATCATACTAAAAAGACTATCTACTACACGAGGGTCATTAAGACTATCTACTACCCGAGGGTCATTACGACTATCTACAATACGAGGGTCATTACTAGGGATAAGGTAAAATTTACACGTATTTTAGCTAAAAAATAGAAAAAAATCTTGGAAGGAATGGTCCCAAATCTGCACACAGAAATCACTCCCTACGAAAGTAAAAGACTGGGCAGGCGATGCAAAATGCTCCAATAAAAAGTAGGGGCGCCATTGGTACACTAAGAGAAAACACCATAAGTGTCCGGGGCCCAAAACTGTTCAACAGCCTCCCATCAAGCATTAGGGGAATTGCCAATAAGCCCCTGGCTGCCTTCAAGACCCCTGGCTGCCTTCAAGACCCCTGGCTGCCTTCAAGACCCCTGGCTGCCTTCAAGACCCCTGGCTGCCTTCAAGAGAGAGCTGGACAGATACCTAAAGTCAGTGCCGGATCAGCCAGGCTGTGGCTCGTACGTCGGACTGCGTGCGGCCAGCAGTAACAGCCTAGTTGATCAGGCCCTGATCCATCGGGAGGCCTGGTCATGGACCGGGCCGCGGGGGCGTTGATCCCCGGAATAACCTCCAGGTAACCTCCAGGTAACCTCCAGGTAACCTCCAGGTAACAACTAAATAAAACAGATGGGTGGGTTAGGGAATATTTTTTCAGTTTTTTTGTAATAATTGGCCAAGATAAGGCACTAGATTAAAAAGCAGCCTAGGTACACAATATATACATGTTCAGTAATATGTATGATAGGGCCATGGAGGCCAGAAATAGGACAGGCAGGGCCAAGAGCTATGACTCAGTCTCGTTGTTGTTGCTGTTTTTGTTATATTTTTTTGTTCTTATTATGAAAAATAATAAACTTGTATAAGTCATACAGGAAGTTAATTATATTTTGTTCTTATGTTATCATAAACATTATTATTATTATTATTATTTTGTTCTTATGTTATCATAAACATTATTATTATTATTATTATTTTGTTCTTATGCCTAGAACAGATTAACTCGGTGGCACTCGATGTATGCACAAGGCTTATTCCTCTAAGAAAAAGGAGGAGTAGATGTAAAATAGAAAGAGACAGGCGCTCCCTTTACAGGCGACGGAAAAGAATAACAGAACGGCTAAAAGAGGTCAATATATCTGAAATGCGTAGGGAGACACTGGTCAGAGAAATAGCAAGCATCGAACTTAAGCTAAAGGGATCTTATAGGAGTCAGGAATCGCGGGAAGAACTAAAAGCCATAAATGAAATCGAAAGAAACCCAAAGTATTTCTTCTCCTATGCCAAATCAAAGTCGAGAACAACGTCCAGTATTGGGCCCCTACTTAAACAAGATGGGTCCTACACAGATGACAGCAAGGAAATGAGTGAGCTGATCAAGTCCCAGTATGACTCAGTTTTTAGCAAGCCGCTAACCAGACTGAGAGTCGAAGATCAAAATGAATTTATGAGAGAGCCACAGAATTTGGTTAACACAAGCCTATCCGATGTTATCCTGACGCCAAATGACTTCGAACAGGCGATAAGTGACATGCCCATGCACTCTGCCCCAGGGCCAGACTCATGGAACTCCGTGTTCATCAAGAACTGCAAGAAGCCCCTATCACTAGCCTTTACCATCCTATGGAGAGGGAGCATGGACACGGGGGTCGTCCCACAGTTACTAAAAACAACAGACATAGACCCACTCCACAAAGGGGGCAGTAAAGCAACAGCAAAGAACTACACACCGATAGCACTAACATCCCATATCATAAAAATCTTTGAAAGGGTCCTAAGAAGCAAGATCACCACCCATCTAGAAACCCATCAGTTACACAACCCAGGGCAACATGGGTTTAGAACAGGTCGCTCCTGTCTGTCTCAACTTTTGGGAAATCACTACGACAAGGTCCTAGATGCACTAGAATACAAAAAGAATGCAGATGTAATATATATATATATAGATTTTGCAAAAGCCTTCGACAAGTGTGACCATGGCGTAATAGCGCACAAAATGCGTGCTAAAGGAATAACAGGAAAAGTCGTCGAGGATCTATAATTTCCTCACTAACAGAACACAGAGAGTAGTAGTCAACAGAGTAAAGTCCGAGGCAGCTACGGTGAAAAGCTCTGTTCCACAAGGCACAGTACTCGCTCCCATCTTGTTCCTCATCCTTATATCCGACATAGACAAGGATGTCAGCCACAGCACCGTGTCTTCCTTTGCAGATGACACCCGAATCTGCATGACAGTGTCTTCCATTGCAGACACTGCAAGGCTCCAGGCAGACATCAACCAAATCTTTCAGTGGGCTGCAGAAAACAATATGAAGTTCAACGATGAGAAATTTCAATTACTCAGATATGGTAAACACGAGGAAATTAAATCTTCATCAGAGTACAAAACAAATTCTGGCCACAAAATAGAGCGAAACACCAACGTCAAAGACCTGGGAGTGATCACGTCGGAGGATCTCACCTTCAAGGACCATAAAGGTGGCCCGGTGGCCTGGTGGCTACAACTCCCGCTTCACACACGGAGGGCCCGGGTTCGATTCCCGGCGGGTGGAAATTCCGACACGTTTCCTTACACCTATTGTCCTGTTCACCTAGCAGCAAATAGGTACCTGGGTGTTAGTCGACTGATGTGGGTCGCATCCTGGGGGACAAGATTAAGGACCCCAATGGAAATAAGTTAGACAGTCCTCGATGACGCACTGACTTTCTTGGGTTATCCTGGGTGGCTAACCCTCCGGGGTTAAAAATCCGAACGAAATCTTATCTTATCTTATCTTATCTAACATTGTATCAATCGCATCTGCTAGAAAAATGACAGGATGGATAATGAGAACCTTCAAAACTAGGGAGGCCAAGCCCATGATGACACTCTTCAGGTCACTTGTTCTATCTAGGCTGGAATATTGCTGCACACTAACAGCACCTTTCAAGTTTAGTTAGTTAGTTTAATATGTTTATTATGCACCCCATACCCATCCTGTGGGCGGTAGTCAAAAAATTACAGAGGTACATAATTGGTCCAGGGACTGGGCCTCAAAGTTTTGATAGCTGAGCAAGTTACAGAGGTAATGAATTCACAATTTACAAAGGTAATGAACTCACAATTTACAAAGGTAATGAACTCCAGGTAGGTCTAGTCACAATCTGAAAGTTCAAGGTTTTTACAGATTACGAGGAAACCAAAGGGGCCAGGGGCCCGGGCCCCAAAAGTTTTGAGGGCTGAATGGGTAAAAAGGTAATAAACTAAAAAAAGTTACAAAGGTAATGAACCCAAGTTAAAAAGGAATGAATACTAAAATTTTTTTATTACGTTTTTAAATGGCTGCAATCTGAAAAAATTTTTTGAGAATGGCAATTCCACTTCCCCACCCGGTCCAACTGTAGTGGTTATTGGTGAAAATGTTGTTGCTAGTCTTCCTCTTTTCCCCTTCACAACACACAACAAAATACAAATTCTACACACACACACAAAAAAACAAACACACACACACACAATCACACACACACACCACACACACACCACACAAAAATCATCACACCCCCAAACACACTCAACCCCAAAACACACACACACCATACACACACACACACTAAACACACCACACAACTCACACACACACACACCCCCCCACCCCCCACCCCACCCCCCCCCCCCACCACACACACACACACACACACACACACAACACACACACACCACACACACACACACACACACACAACACACAACAGACCAAGGGGAACGGGAAGAAATGAAAATGCGAGGACCCAGACAAGGGGGGAAGGGCAAAAAAAACCCCCACAGAATCTCCCCCCAAAAAGACTCCACCCCGACATTCCCCCCCCTGAGAACCATACTCAACCCCTCACTGTTCCCTCTCCCCCAAAACCCCCATATCACAAACCTCACCCCAACAGCTGTCCCTTAGGGGCATTCTGACCCCCCCCCCCTCAACAAAAACCCCACCTACACCACAGCCCCCCTAGGCCCCCCCCAAGGGGTCTCCCCTCCCCAAAACCCCAATATTCTTGCATCCCACAATGATAAAAAAGAAACAAAAGGGTTTTTGGAACAAACGCGGATAAAATAACGAAAAACTGAGGAGGGGAATGAAAGAATCAGTGAAAAATCCCCAGACATCATAGCGTCCAAAACAAACCGCTGAGACAATAACAGACACAATTTCCCCCCCAACAGGATATCAATCCGGGGAAAAAATTAAAAGGATGAGGGGGGGGGGGGGTTCATGCTCAAAAAACCACGATGGGGATTTGGGAATGGAAGGCATGGATTGTTTGGAGAAAGAGATTATTTTTGGTACAATTCAGTCGGAAACATAAATAGTTTTGGATGTTTAAAACCCACCACAAAACTGCAGGGGGCCCAAGAGAGGATACGAAGAAAAAAACAGGGTGATGGTGGACACATGGCTGAGGTGGCAAGAAGACTCCCGAGAGAGCAAATTACTGGTAATGGGCGATTTTCAACCACGGGGTACTGGGAAAACTGGAGCCACTGGGGTCCCGAAAAGGAGACCCCGATGATGGATGTGGTACTTAAAAAACCTGTGCTAAACATGTCGGGACAAAACCCCAAGGAAGGGGAGGAGAGCCAGAAAGACGGATCTTGTGTTCACCCTGACATTCGGACATTGAGGACAACTTACGGGGGCCCCCTTGGAGTTTCGTTCATGGGGTGCTGATTTTGATAATAGTAGAGTTACAAGTGGAAAAGGTTAACAGGAAATAAAGGGCGGGCCAAAATTAAAAAGGGGGGGACTCGGTATAAAATTTCCTGCAGGGGGTTTCAGTGGGACAGGAAATGGTGGGAAAATCAGTAAACGGATGTGGAAATTGGCAACAAAGTGCAAGGAGGCAAGGAAAGTTTTGTTCCAAGGGAAACAAAAAAATAGGAAGCCCAAAAAACGGCCCTTGGGTTTTACCCGAGGGTGGGAGGCAAAAACAAAGTGCAACAGAGAAGGAAAAAGGTAAGGAGCATGGGACCCGGAAAACAAGGAGATTAGTAAAGACCCAGAAAAGAGTTGCACAACAAGGGGGGAAGGCCCACAGTATGAAAAGGACATAGACGAAAGTCAAATCTCCCCCAAAAATGTTTTTTTTTAGCCACTTGGGAGGAAGAAAAAGTAAAGGCCCGGTGATAAGGCGAGGAAAAAAGGGTTTTGGAGAATCACAAGAAACGATCAAGGGTATGTAGGAGTAAACACGAGTTTAAGGAAGTATTTACGTAGAGACGGAAGACTCTGGGGGGCGCCCAGGGGGGACCCAGCAAGGAATACACCAAAAAGGGGTTTGGACGAATCTTTCAATGGGGAAAGGGGGTTGAAAAACTGAAAGGGGGACTCATCCTAAAAGGCATGGGCCCGGGCAACATCCCCCCGGGGGGTCCTTAGAGAGGGAGCATATTGTTGTGCGTCCCATTGCCAAATCTTAAACACATCCCTGGAAACTGGGAACTCCCTGAGGTATGGAAACGGAAAAATGTATTCCCTTTTTTTAAAAAAAAGGAGACAGAAAAGGGGCACAAACTATAGCCTTGTCTTGAGTGAAAAGTATGAAAATTTGGAGAAGATTGTCAGGAGGAGAGTGGTGGGCACGGAACGGAACAGGATTATAAAGCCAACCAGCACGGATTCAGGGAAGGAAAATCCTGTTAAAAAACCTTCTGGAGTTCTACGAAAAAATAAACAGAAGTAAGAAAAGGAAAGGGGGGGGTTGATTGCTTTCTTGGACGGCAAAGAAGGCCCTTTGACCATTTTCCTCAAAAAGAGATTAGTGCAAAGCTAAAAGTCAGGGGCATAAAAAAAGGTGGGGCATGCAATGGATCAAGAAACCTGACGGGGAGGAACAACGATATGGTAGAAGATGTTACCGGGGCCCTGTGACGAGGGGGGTCCACGGGGGTCGGCCCTAGGACCATGCTATTTTTGGTATATGTGAACACTGAGGGAAAGGGGGTTGGTTTCAGAAGTTCCCTTTTGCAGATGATGTGAAGTTAATGAGGAAAATTAAATTGTGAAGACCAGGGGACTTCAAAGAGCCCCTGGACAGATGGACACCTGGTCCAGCAAATGGCTTTCGAAAAAATCCTCCCAAAGCAAAGTCATGAAGTTTGGGGGGAAGGGACAAAAGACCCCAGACAGATATAGGCTAGGGGGCCCAAAAGACTGAAAAACCTCACTCAAGGAAAAAAGATTTTGGGTGAGTAAAACCCCGAGATGTCCCCGGGAAGCACACATATTCGTTAACTGCGCACTATGGGCGCCTGGCAAACCTGAAAAAACCTTTCCCCGAACCTTAGTAAGGAATCATTAAAGACAGTACACCGGGTTGTCGGCCCATACGGATATGCACCCCTGTTTGGAAACCCCCCTTTGAAAAAGCACGTAAAGAAACTAGGAAATTACAAAGGTTTGCGACAAAGGTTAGTTCCAGAGTAAGGGGAATGTCCTATAAAGAAAATTTAAGGGGAAAAAGGGGGCCTGAGACACGGAGGACGGAGGGGTCAGGGGAGACATGAAAAAGACATATAAAATATGCGTGGAAAAAAGGGGTGGACAAAAAGGATGTTCAGGGGGGGACAAAACAAGAGGCCACAATTGGAAGGAAGACACAAATGAGTCGGAGATAGTAGGAAGTATTTCTTCAGTCATAGAGTTTTTAAGGAAGTGGAATGCCTAAAAAATGACGTAGTGGAGGCAGGAACCATACACAGTTTTAAAGAGAGGTTTGTAAGCTCATGGAGCGGGGGGGGGAGAGAGGGCCGTAAAACCCGGTAAGGGCGGGGCCGGGGCTAGGACTCGCCCCTCCCCACAAAAGGGGGGGGGGCAAAAGGTGGTTTACACAATAGGGGGGTTGCTTTTTTTTCAGTTAGCAAAGTCGGGTTTTTCTCCAAAATGGTCTGTAATATACCACTGTGGATAAATTTAGCCTTTTTCTGAACACTTCTGAGTGGTTGTTTCAAAATTCATTAATTTTTATGCATCCAGTCAAAATAAACCAAGGTGTGACCCCAATTCCGTACAAATGACGCGGGGTGTGACGCATCCAGTACTTAATACGCGGGTGTAAAGCACTCCGTACATAAGACGCAAGGTGTACAATAGTCCTTGGCAAATTTTACTTTCGTCTGGAAAATCTGGGGGGGGTGTTTTTTAACCCTCCCAAAATATTGAAAACCCCCCCCGGGCCCCGGGCAGTAGTGACACGGAGCGGGCAATATGACACCCACCCGGGGCAGTAGTGAAAGCCGGAGCGGGGGGTAGTGACATCCAAGATTTGCTTATTTTTTTGGGATCACCATAGACATGTGGCTCCTCCTGTTTGATGGTGTTATGTTTGGGCTCACGGGTGTAATCCCCCTGCCCCTTAAGTCCAAAAAATTCATGAAGTTTTTTGTATTATTTGTTTCAACTATCCCTGCAAGCCAAATTGAATCTATATCTTTTGAAAGCAAAACGCTTAGCCAATTTATCAGTTCTATCAGATCTGAAGCCCAAATGTGAGATGGAACCCAGCATGTGCACTTGACCCATTTCCACAACCTCCCAACCCTGTTTTGGGCTTTGACACAAATGCCAATTTATCTTAATGAGTTGGACCCTTTATGGATACGAAATCAGTTAAAATTTAAAAAACTGTCAATTTTTTGTCTAGTGATTTCAGTGCAGGAGTATGGCAAACAGTTCGCCCCTAAAGGGGTAAGGCCCAATTTTTGAGCGTGCCCCAAATTTTCTTTAAGGAGCCTCACTCTGACGACAACAAACAGCATCACTGCACCAGTGGATTGGTGACAGAAAAAAACAACGTAAATAAATTTTCGAGAGTGTGTGCTGTGTGAAATTGGTGAATTGGTAAATGCTGCCCCAGAAAAAGTAAAAGAACTTTTCCGGGGCGCATAACGGAGATAAAAAACCTAAATTTGGGAGTGCTTAGGTTCCTAAACCTGTATTTTTGGAACCGGAGGGGAGATACATGATTTTACACCCGGAAAAACCTAGAGGGACTAGTACCCAAATTGCACCGAAAAAACACCCCTAGAAAAGCAAAAGACTTGGCAGAGAAAGCAACATCCCCCCAATGAAAAAAGGGGGTTCCTGCAAAATTAGAGACCATAAATAAAGGTCAGGGGCCCGAGACTGCAACGCCTCCCCGCAACATAAGGGGGATTACCAAAGACCCCTGGGATCTTTAAGCTGGCTCTGGACAAGACTAAAGTCGTTCTGACCGCCGGGCTGTGGCCTTCGTTGGTTTCGTGCAGCCCGCAGGCAAAAGCCTGGTTGTCGGCTTGATCCACCAGGAGGCCCGGTCTCAGCCGGGGCCCGGGGGCGTTTACCCCCGGAATCTCTACAGGGAAAATCCCGGAAAAAAAACATATTATTATTATTATTATTATTATATTATTATTATTATTATTTTTTATTATTAACTTTCGTTCATAAACGTTGCATTTCTTGTGCGATTTTTTGGAAAATTATCCCCCTTTGTCACCCTTTATGTGGGTTTCAGGGTCTTGTCAGTCCTTTATGTGAGGTTTTTAGGGTTTGTCAGTCCTTTATTGGGTTATAGGGGCTTGTCGTCTTGATGTGAGGTTATAGGGTTTGTCATCCCTTTATGTAGGGTTTAGGGTTTTTTCAGTCCTTATGTGAGGTTCGGGTTTTTCGCTTGATGGAGGGTTTAAAGGGCCTTGTCAGTCCTTTAGTAGGTTACAGGGTCTCTTTTCAGTCCTTGAGTGAGGTTTCAGGGTTTGTCAGTCCTTTATGTGAGGTTACAGGGTCTTGTCAGTCCTTGATGTGAGGTTTAGGGTTTGAGTCCTTTTATTAGGTTACAGGGTTTGTCAGTCCTTGATGGAGGGTTTTTGGGCTTGTAGTCCTTTAGTGAGGTTATAGGGTCTTGTCGTCCTTGTTGGGTTACAGGGTCTTGTCAGTCCCTTTATGTGGGTTATTTGGGTCTTTTATCCTTTATGTGAGTTTCGGGTCTCTTGTCATCCTTGAGTAGGTTACAGGGTCTCTTTAGCCTTTATGTGAGGTACAGGGTCTCTTTCAGTCCTTGATGTGAGGTTTCAGGGTCTCTTTTCAGTCCCTTTTATGTGGGGGGTTACAGGGTCTCTTGTCAGTCCTTTTTGAGGTTAAAGGGTTCTTGTCGTCCCTTTAGTGAGGTTACAGGGCTGTCTCTTGTAGTCCTTGATGTGAGGTTACAGGGTTCTTGTATCCTTTATGTGGGTTACAGGGGCCCTTTTTCGTCCCGATGTGAGGGACAGGGTCTTTGTCAGTCCCTTTTGTGAGGTTTCAGGGTTTCCCTTTTCATCCTTGATGTAGGTTACAGGGGGGTCTCGTCAGCCTTTATGTGAGGTTTTGGGTCCTTGTCATCCCCTTGATGTGAGGTTACAGGGTTTTTTTCAGTCTTGATGTGAGGTTACAGGGGTTTTCTCTTTTTCAGTCCTTGATGTGAGGTTTTAGGGGCTTTGTCGTCCTTGATGTGAGGTTTAAAGGGGGGGTCTCTTGTCAGTCCTTGATGTGAGGTTACAGGGTCTCTTGTCAGTCCTTGATGTGAGGTTACAGGGTCTGTCTCTTGTCAGTCCTTGATGTGAGGTTACAGGGTCTCTTGTCAGTCCTTGATGTGAGGTTACAGGGTCTCTTGTCAGTCCTTGATGTGAGGTTACAGGGTCTCTTGTCAGTCCTTGATGTGAGGTTACAGGGTCTCTTGTCAGTCCTTGATGTGAGGTTACAGGGTCTCTTGTCAGTCCTTTATGTGAGGTTTCAGGGTCGTTTTTTGTCAGCCTTGATTTTTAGGTTAAAGGGTCTCTTGTCAGTCCTTGTGGAGGTTACAGGGTCTTTTTCTTGTCAGTCCTTTGGTGTGAGGTTACAGGGGTCTTTGTCAGTCCTTGTGTGAGGTTCAGGGTCTCTTTTTCAGTCCTTGATGTGAGGTTACAGGGTCTCTTTTCCCCTTGATGTGAGGGTTTCAGGGTCCTTGTCACTCCTTGATGTGAGTTACAGGGTCTTTGTCTTTCCCTTTAGTAGGGTTTCAGGGTCCTTGTCAGTCCCCTTTATGTGAGGTTAAGGGTCTCTTGTAGTCCTTGATGTGAGGTTACAGGGGTTTATGTCAGTCCCTTTATGTGAGGTTTCAGGCTCTTGTCATCCCTTAGCGGGTTACAGGGTTTTGTCATCCTTGAGTAGGTTTAAGGTCTTTGTCAGTCCCTTTATGTGAGGTTACAGGGTCTTTGTCGTCCTTGAGTGGGTTACAGGGGTTTTTTCTCTTGTCAGCCTTGATTTTTGGGGGGTTTACAGGGTCTCTTTTTCAGTCCCTTTATGGAGGTTTCAGGGTCTGTCTCTTGTAGTCCTTGTGTGAGGTTACAGGGCTCTTTTCAGTCCTTGATTTTTATCGTTAGCCTTGGAACCCCAAGGTCGTCATATCTTGAATGACAGTAGTTTGCCTTGTGAGTTAATACCCTTATTTTGTACCCATACCCATCATGTGGGTGGGAGTCAAAAAATTACAGGGGCATAATGGGCCCGGGACTGGGCCCCAGAGTTTTGATAGTTGAACAAGGACAAAAGGAATGAACTATTTAATGTTTATATCTAATCACAATATGCATGGTCTACTCAGTAAACCACTATGTTACTTTTTCCCCCGGATCCGCCCAAATCAAAGTTTTTAACCCTTGTTGGTACCAGACAACAAAATTTAAAAGCTAATGAAGGTTGATTATATTTTGCGGTGGGAAAGTCGGTTTCGGAAAGGGGGAACTATAAGAAAAAAAAAAATCTTTGGCCATTATTTCCAAAAAGACCCAGGCTGCCCCGCGTCCCAGTTTCCGACAGTCTTTTATTTAAACCCATTGAAAAGGCCCTTGAAGAGTAAAAAAGTTGAAGATAGTGAGAGGAAGCGGGGGAAATTTTTGCTTTGTTCGAACCCCATCAAGAAAAACCTCTGATCACAGAGAATAAAAAAGACAGAGATTTAAAAAACAAGGAGGCAGGGCAGGGGAAAACGTTCACCCGCCCGAAGAAGAATGTTAAACCCGATGAAGAAAATTTTGAAAGTTGTTTTCTTGAAAAGAATGTCTTCTTACCAGGTGGTCTTTTACACATATAAAAAGACACCAAAAACGTACACACTATCAAACATATACTTCGCAACAAAACACATTTAAAAAAACAGCATACCCGGATTTACCCGGAGAAGGTCCCGGGGGTCAATGCCCCCCCCGGCCCGGTTTCGACCAAACTCCCGGTGGATCAGGCCCCGTCAACCCAAACTGTTACTGCTGGGGACGCAGCCAAAATACAGGCCCCAGCCGGTGGTCAGGTTTCCCACTTTAGGTGCTTTCCGTGCCTCTTGAAGACTGCCAGGGGTCTTTGGGAAAACCCCCTTATGTGTGCTGGGGGGCAGTTGAAAAAGTTCGGGCCCCCACACTTATTTTATGGTTCTTAACGTGTGTACACCCCCCTTTTCATTGGGGGGGGGTTGCATCGTTGCCAAGTCTTTTGCTTTGTTGTGATGATTTTCGTGTGCAATTCGGTTACTAGCCCTCTAGGATTTTTCCATATAATAATCATGTATCTCTCCCGCCTGCTTCCCGGGAAAACGGTTCGGAACTTAAACGCTGCAATTTGAGGGGTTTTATCTCCGTTTGGCGCCGTGAAGGTTCTTTTTAATTTTCTAGGTCAGCAATTTCACCTGCTTGAAAGGGCTGTTATGGCAGCAAATTTGTCTGATAGAACAAACGACCGAGAGTGTATCATGAGAATGGGAAACCCCCGTTTTGAAGGTTCTCTTACCCCCTGTCATTTTTCTAGCAATGCGATTGATTCAAGTTTTCCTTTAAGGTGAGATCCTCCGACTGCACTGTGTTTTTGCACAGCAAAAGCAAATAAAACCCCACCGGGGGGAGGGCTGAGTTCGACCCCCGCAACCACAATTAGGTGATAGAATACCCAGAGACGGAGGTCAGAGGAGACATGATAAGCATTAAATACGCGAGGAAAAGACAAGGATGTGGAAGAGAGGGTGTTCCCGAGATGGGAACCCGAAAAAAGAGGTCACAATTTGGAAATTAAAACTCAGATGAGTCAAAAAGGGTGTTAGAAAAATTTTTTTCAGTATAGAGTTGTCAGGCGTGGAATGCCTAGAAATGACGTAGGGAGGCGGGAACCATACTAAATACTGAATAAAATAAATAAATATGAATAACTGAAACCTTTTAAAATTTTTAAATTTTTTGTTTTCTCACAATTATATATATTGTTAAAAAATAAAACCCAATTTAAATTTACTATTTTTTAAATACACTACCTTACAAACTCCATTTCGATGAATGACAACAATGCATACAACCATTGACCTTCTTTGTAAAACTCACCCTTTCTTTTTTGTTATCTGTTTACTTTTTAAAGTTTTATCACTGATTTTATCATTGCTTAGTTAATCTTAAGGTTATCTTATCCACCTGTAATTCAAAATGCATTGTACAAGTGGCCTTTGGCATCCTCTTACTGTATTTTTTTGACACCACTATAAATGGGGCCAAAGTTAATACAATAATAAATACACAGAGAAAAATAAAGAGAATGTTTAACGACATTAAGCACTGCGAGGATTCGAAACCGTATGTCTGGAAGAGCGAGGTGAGAGATACAGAAATAAATACATTGGAAATCTGAGGACTAGTAGTCGAACGTTGTTAAAAAATTTTCTTCACTAAAAGCAAAAGCCTCCGAAAAGACGAGTGGACGAACCAACATAAATAGGTAATACACTATACTGTAAGAACCATAAATAAGTTTTCAAATGTCCCAACTTTCATTTTGCCAAAACCCCAATCACGTAAGGTGATTAAATACACTACCTACAGTCTTCAAGCTGAACTGGACAAGCACCTAAAGTCTTTTACTACCACCTGGCTTTTGTTCGTACGTTTTATTGAGTTCAGCCAGCATTTAATCAAGTTAATTTTACCCAGGCTCGATCCATCATGAGGGCTGGGCGTTGCTCCTTATCGGACCTCTGTACCAAAAGTAATAAAAATTAATGGAAAAGTGGAGAGGAGGAGGACCCTGTATCCCTGGAAGAGGAGGGAGGAGATAATGACTGTAACACTGGTGAAACAGAGGAACTAGTACCAACATGCACGCAAATCTAACCCCGAAACAAAATTGGCGATATTAAATAATATAAAAGGGAAGTGTCACTAGCACGGAGCACAACAATGTGTCAGGGCCCAGAGTTAATCCTCACAAAGTAATGATTACAATAGACCCCATTTCCCACAACCCCAAAGGTTTGGACTGCCCGGGGGCTGTGGTTAAACGTTGGAACTGAAGTGCAGGACCAGTAAAAAAGCCTGTGATTGATCAGGTTACCCCTGAGGGGTAAATGGCCACGTTGACGCTTGACGAAATTTCAGGAAAATAAAGTTCATCGTAGCGGGAATAAACCCCTACAACCCAAAGTGAACCGGGAGCATATGACTGATGATCCTAGATTACAAAAACGTTTCGCCTGCGCACACGCTGCAGGCATCTAACAGTCAAATGTTATAAATATTAATGTAACAAAGTGAACGACCCTTGTTTGGTAAAATAATTTATAAATAAAATTTTAATCCCAATTAAAACAAATTAAAAGTTTCCGAGTTTTAAGGTTAACTGTAAGTGATAAGAGTCACCAGGGAAATGTTGTGACATTATTAGGTTACCTGGAGGGTTAAGTTTGTTGTATGCTATTTAAAAATGTTTATATTAGGGGTACTTACAACAGGAACAGCATTGTTTATACTTGAATCGAAAGTTTCCCTTGCACCTCGTCAGTTCAATGGCATTTTGTTTTTTATTACTGTAAACTTGCAATTTGTTTAACGTTAGATATAATTTAAAAAGCACTCGCCTACACAAATAATTTTCCGTGTTTTAGTCCCGGTGGCGGAAGCGTTGGGTACGTTTTCCTACATTGTCCCAGGTACTTGTGTATTCAGTTTATTGTGGGTGCATCCTGGATAAGATTGAAGGACCACATGGACATGATTTCCTTAGTGCTAACCTAACCCAGGTAAATCTGAACATATTCTTTGTTAATATGCCTGAGACACTTCTTGCATGTAGTTTATGGCACGGGAAATAGTACCTGTCCTTGTGGAACTCCGAGCTTTGTTACGGGCTGCCGGATTCGGTACTTTTCCTTGTCACTAGCGTAATAGGTACCTGGGGTGTTAGTTGACTGGTGTGGGTGGCATCCTGGGGACAAAATTAACTAATTGTTTCCGAAAGGTGCTCTACATAACCAGGTAAAAAATCTACATATCTTAGTGTTAGCGGCATGGAATTCATGTGTTGTCATATGGTACCAGTTGTAGCTATGTTTCATGTGGTCACTAGGGTTACGTTATTTCGGGTATGCTGTCGTTTTTCACTAGGTATGTCAGGGGTGTAGTCGATGGTATGGGTCATTTGGGACACAATTCAATTTGTCAAATGCTTCACTAGGGGCTAAAAAAATGTCAGTGTTGTCAGCTATGGTATGTCAGTGTTGTCAGCTATGGTATGTCAGTGTTGTCAGCTATGGTATGTCAGTGTTGTCAGCTATGGTATGTCAGTGTTGTCAGCTATGGTATGTCAGTGTTGTCAGCTATGGTATGTCAGTGTTGTCAGCTATGGTCTGTAAAAGTTGTATCATGTACTTGTAGAAATAAAGATTATTAAAGATTATTTGCCTCCTTCCCACTAAGTATTGTTTGAGCTACAATAGTATCTTCTCTGTCATCCTGCCCCTCAAGGGAGGTTCCTTGACGCTCTTGATCTAGGGAATTGGAATCTATGCTCCTGTTCCTTGAATTGAGTCTGATACCTTCCATTTCCCCTTACATACGCTGTATAATTCTACGGGTTTAGCTCTCCCACATTATAATAGTCAATTTTAATACATTTCCTTGTATGGTACAGTGTCAGATGTACTTTGGAAGTCCAGGAATTTGCGGTCCAGGCTTCCGTCCGTGTCTCCTAGAACACAGCAAGTTTGTCAGACAGGATGTACCGTCTGTAAATCTATGATATATGTTGAAACCTTGTGATGGAGGGAGACGTTCCTGTTATAGTCAAGTGAATCTCACTCAATATATTATGTAAGTGAGAGTTATATTTCAGTATAGAGGAGTATCAGCCGACCATATGCTGAGTTCAGAGTATACTGTCAATATTTTTGTTGTTGTATTTATTACACTCTGTAGAAGAGGGAAGTCATTGTTCTCAGTTCAATGTATCTTAGAAATAAAGGTAAAAAAAATAACTGAATTGGACGCGCGCAATCTATGACGTAAGTACAGTGGTGCCAAATGTCCCCCTTATATTGGCGGAAAATTAACTATATACACTTTCTATTTGAACTAGAAAACATATATATAAAACATAAGAATGATATATATAATATATTAGCATAAGTGGGTGAGGTGAGCTTAAGATATATAGAAGAAGTTACCTGTAGAGTTGTCAGTGAGGAAGGTTGGTATCTCAACAGCTGGTCGAGTTAGTTTGTAAACACCGAGGAGGGAAGACCTGCCTCCTGTCTACCTGCTCTTACATCTATATTTATCTATTTATGTATACATTACGGTGAGTGTGTCCACCTTCTCAGCTACATACACTCACTATGTATATGTATATGTCATATATTTGTCTTGATAACTCAGAGTTTGATCTTGGATGCTTGAGGGTTTAGTAAGGGAAAATATGTTGAATTTAATAAGGTTTATGTCGAGTATAATTCATCACCAGACTTAAAATGGGTGAAATAAATTTTATTCAGGTTCAGTATATTTGTTTAATATTTCCAGTTGTCATGTAACGTTGGTTTAAATTAAGCAGAAAACCCAGTAAAGTCAACACTGGTTTATATCCGCTGTTCTTTGTCATATACGTATGTACATTATAGTAGTTGTTTGAAGCTTAACTGTCTACTGTAACTACTACAAAATTGTCTTCCCAACAGTATTTCTGCTTTATTTACAATGCATGACAAAATATTTACTATTTAAAATGAATTCAGATGATATCTGATATTTATAAATCATTATCAGCTGCTTAAAACTAATGTCTTAATGTTTTCCTACTGGCAGAGATTTTTTTCATATATATTATAACTTGGTAAAAGTATCGACAAGCACTAACCTAACTTATAATTATACTGTTGTAAAACTCTTGGTCATGTTTTAACAAACTTACTGATAATACTGGTGATTGCATAAGTTGGCCACCTCACCAGATACTCTTAATATATTACCTAATATATTACCTAATCCATCAGTATTTGGGCCAGCTACCTTGTGTGTATATTATTATATATATATTTATATATATATATATATATATATATATATTATGGTTAATATATAAAATTAGCGAAAATATAATGACTCAAGAGTGTATAGTTGGTAGAAGCAAGCCGGGTATACCGTCCGGGCCTAGGAAAGGTTTTTATGGATGGTAAAAGGATTTGGTTTTTTTTTGTGCAGGGCTTGGCTCTCCATACATTGGCCATGTGAAACAGTCATGATAGGTATGAATGGAGACAACTGGTTTTTTTTTTAAAACTTGACGTGCTATTGTAGGGGTGGAAAAGAACATTTATCGAAGGGGTCTGAGGGACAAAACGGGAGGCAGGCCATCCGTTAATACTGGAAAAGGGGAAAACAGTCATAAAACTCTGAGGATGGGTGTATGTTGCAGGATAAAAAAAGTTTTGAGTTGTAAAAAAGTGATTCCTGGCAAGCTGAAAAGTGAATGGGGTGGAAGTTTTCAGTGGGGGGCAAATGGGATTAAATTGGAGTATCGGAGTGAGAATAATAGCATAATGTAAAAGATATATAAGAGAAAAAATAATATGAATGTGTAAATTTAATATTTATGTATTTTAAAAAAATTATAGAATGGTATATATAATATGTTTTATAGAAGAGAGGAATAGAGAATAGAATGATTTTAATTTCATTGTTAGGAGTTCCAATTGATTCAATTTGTTATTGAATGCAAATGTGGAGGATTTTGGAGTGTGTTTAATTGGGGGGTGTAACTGTAAATTTGTAACTTTGTTGAGGTGGGGTTTAGTTATCAGTAATAAATTAAAAAAAAGTTAATATGTCTACCGATATGATTACAATGACAGAGTTTGATTTGGTTATGTTGTGGTTTACTGTAGTAAATTAATGATTACATTTTGAGGGGGCCACAATAATCAGATCATGGCTAGTGTGCTACACTGAGGTAAAGGTAGTTGGGTACAGGAAAGAAATCAGGAAATAGACAGAGCCTTCATTCAATAAGTATGACGTTATAAGTAAAACATTTGAATAATCAAGAGACAAAACGGGAATTTGAAATGCTTGTTTATGTACCTTAAAATTTAGTGTTGATTTACAAAGTATTTTTACAGAGTTTAGGGGAAGAACAGGGGGAATGATATTGTTAAGAATGTTAAGGCCTCAGAAAAAGTTAGCATGAGAAGTTTTTACATTTGAATGATCAAGGGGGAAGAGTATATTGAAAAAGAGTTGCATTGGTGAGCCATGTAAAAGATGAGCAAGGTGAGAATGGGTGGGTTTCATAACCACATGTTGAATAGAAAAAGTATTGGGGGAACTTAACAATGTTTAAAATAAAAAAAATTTTCATAACAAACTGGAGAGTAGGTTATTTCAACTGACAAACATTGGGAAGATAAGGAATATTTAAATTTTAAATTTTTAAATAAAGCTGTGCAGTTACAAAGGAGTGAATAACATCTTTAGTGAGAAGGCCCGTTTCTTGACCTTGGGACTTCTCTATGGTAAAATAAAGGGAACACATTGATGATAACCATTTGGATCAGATTAGTTTTATTAGGGGCAATTTTTTAATAAATTGTAAGGAAGCATTAAGGTACCTAGATTGCAAGAGCACAATAATTCATTTAATAAAGGCTAAAGATTACAAAAATAGACAAAAATGGAAGGGGGAATATACGTTCAGTGAACTGGAAAGTAAGTAAAAATTGAAAGAATAAAGAAACGGAAAAAAAGATGCAAGGACTTTGGAAAGGGGCTGTGTAACATGAAATGAACCATAAAGTCAACAGATAGGCAAGCTGAAGATAGTCTTAGAATATTATGGATTTGAAAGCGTATAACAGGGGATAGGGGACATTCAGATTTGCACTAAATATAGGTGTGGGGGGGTCGAAAGCATGAAGAGAAATGACTAGAACTGTGAGACTGTCAAGTTAGCGCATAAGGAAACAACAATTTTTTCCGGCTGAGGAACAAAGGGAAACTGTGATTCACCTGGTTAATATGTTTAAGATGGGTTAAACAGTAAACGATTTGGCGTAGGCTGGAGTAAAGTGGCCCCAAAGTATATATACGCTGCTCTTTGCATCACACATTGCCACTAAGCGAGTCACTGAAAGAGAATGGGTGTGGATGAATTGGTGGGGGTCAAAAAAAATAATTGGATGCATGGTACCAGTAGGTTTTTATTAACAAAAAGATTTTTATAAAGTTGATTTCATTCGGGGGAAAATTTGGGGCGACGGAGTGAACGTATTAGATATTTGGGGACCGTTGTCAGCGGAAAATGAGGTTTAAATAGGAATCATTAGAACTAGAAGGAAGATAAAAAGAGGAGGATAGTCCTCCAGGAGTCGTAACAAAAATTTCCACAAACCAGGGAAATAATTATTGTAAAACGCCAGGGTGTGAAGAAAGTGGAATCATGAATGTTTTCAAAAAGGCGGAGGACAGTGAGATCATGTCTGAGGGCAATGTGTGAGGTGAAATAATGCAAGAATCGTATTTTGGAGTTAGGAGGAGTGCGGATTTTCCAAAAACTGTGTTCCAGAGGGCTGAGGAAGGGTTGTTGAGTGGTTGGAATGTAGAGAGAATGGAGCGAAAAGAATGACTTCAAGAGTGTTCAGTCTTAGTGGAAGGAAGGCGGGGTAGGGTCGGGTAGGGAAAGGGTTGGAGGGAGGGGGAAAAAAGGTTTTGTGTCGAGGGGCTTTACTTCCAGCAGGGTGCGTGGGTTTTTATAGGATGAATGGAGACAAATGGTTTTTTTTGAGTGCTTTGGGGTGGAGCAAATTAAAAAAAATTTATGAAGGGGTTCAGGAAAACCGCAGGCCGGACTTGAGTCCGGAATGGGAAGACATTTCCTGCACTCTGAAGGGGGGGTTTAATGTTGCAGTTTAAAAAAGTAGTGTAAAAACACCCTTTGGGAAGACGTGAGGATGTGAAATGGTGAAAGTTTTTTTTTCGGGCCCCCCTGCCTTGGGGGGAATCGGCCCGGTGGATAATAATAATAATAAAAAAAAATATATATATAAAATTTAATATATTTATATAGTGAATGGGGACAAAGGTTCTTAAAACTTGAGGCTGTTGGAGTGTGGCAAAATAAATTTATGAAGGGGGGTTTGGGAAACCGGGAGGCCGGACTTTAGTCCCGGAGTGGGAATACAGTGCCTGCATTGAAGGAGGGGTGTTAATGTTTCAGTTTAAAAAAGTAGTGTAAAGCCACCCCTTTTGGGAAAACAGTGATGGAGTGAATGTTTTTGAAAGTTTTTCTTTTTTTGGGCCCCCCTGCCTTGGTGGGAATCGGCCCCGTGTTTTTAAAAAAAATAATAATAAATATATATTTATATATATTTATAATATATTATATATATATATATTATATTAAAATTTTATTTAAATATATTAATATATATATAAATTTTTTTTTATTTTATTTTATTGTTCATTTGATTCAATTTTTTTTATTAATTTCAAATGTGGTAGCTGTATTTTGGAAATTTTTTTATTGTTTACACTTAATTTTTAAATTGTGTTGAGGTGGTGAGGCCAGTTAGGTCATACTAATTCAAATTCAAAGTTTATTCTTTAAAGGATTACAACTGAGTTTACAGAATTTGGTTTTTTGTGGTTTTTCATGTAGAAAATATTATTTCACAGGTACCCCAGAACCCCTAGCAGGCTAGGTGATGGACTTGTAAAAGGTAGGGTTTGGGGGCAGGAACAAGCAGGGGTTACTACCGCCCTCTCATTTAATACAGTATGACCCTTATGACGTAAAACATTACATAATCAGAGTTACAATACAGTAATTTTAAGCTTCTTTTTTGTTCCTTAATTCATGTTCAATACAAAGTTTTTAAGCCTTTAGAGAAAACAGTACAGATTTTTTGAATTTATGTGCCCTTATTAGATTCTTAGCACTGTAACCCAGAGTTTTTCTTGACATCACATTGTGAGATTCTTTTCATTCATTACCTTGCATTTTCTGCACCTTGTAAATTGCATTGTCTAAGGGAGGGGCCCGGGGTTTCATAACCCATCTTTAATAGCTAAAATATTGCCTAACAATGCAGTCGTTAAAAAAGAAATTCACAAAAATGTATGTACGTAGTTTTTTTATTACAAAAATTGGGGTTTTTAATAAAAATTTTTTTCTAATAATATCAGGTGCAGTTTCAAATTTGGGAGTGAAAGTAATGATGTTACTAGTGCTCAAGGCTGGGTTTTTTTTACCTTGTACTTCTTTTTTCATAAATTGGGCTCATTCTGTAACCATTTTGGATCAGACCTTCTTTTTATTGTTTTTTTGTTTAGTTAAATAAAGCAATGCATTAAGGTGCTGTACATGTGCAAGCACACAAAATTATAATTAATGAAAGTTAAAATTTCAAAAAATTAGACAGATTTTAACGGAAGGTAGAAGGAACTATAAGTTCAGTGAACTGGGAGATAAGTAACAAATTGATAAGAATAAAGAAACTGGAAAAAAAAAGATGCAGGAATTGAAAGGGGCTATAAATGAAAAGAACCAAAAGATAATATGTCAACAGAGGGCCAAGAATGAAGATAGTTCTTCAAGAAATATGATATAAATTGAAAGCAGTAGTAAACATATAAGACATTAAATTTTACTAAATATAAGATTGGATCAAAAACAGAAGAGCAAATGACTAGAACCTGTGCAGACTGTGCAAGGCAGCTGCATACAGAAACAACAATAAGTTTTGGCATGAGGAACAGGAATCTGAATAAAAATTGACTGAGAAATAATTAACCCTTAAACAGTCCAAACGTATATATACGTTCATGCGCGTAGCGCCCCAAACGTATATATACGTTTTCTTTGTCATTCATTCAACATTGCCACAATAAGCCTGAGTCACGTAGACATGAGAGAATGGGTGTGCGCACTCACTGTGCGTCATATTAAAATAATTGGGGATGCCTGGGTACCATATGCTCTTTTTTCCTTTTAAAAGAAAATTTTTTTTTTTTTTTCCTCGAAAAATTTGGGGCGCTACGCGAGTGAACGTATATATACGTTTGGACCGTTTAAGGGTTAAAACCTGAGGTTTATAACCTAGGCAAACATGTAGCAATTACAGAAGGTAAGATAAATATGAGAAAAGGAAGGATAGTCCTCCAAAACTAACACAAATGCACACTAAACCATAGAAATAATTATTGTAAAAGCCAGGCACTTAAAGAAAAGAGAAGAAAATCCATAATTATTTAAAAAGAATGATAAAAATATAGATGAAAAAATATAATTATCGATGGATGATACAATATACTGTAAGTACACGTCTTGTAGTAGGATTCAGAGAAGTCACAACTCTTTAATGATACAGGAAATGTTGAAAAAGCTGTTCATAACATATTAGATCAAAATTGGAATATGCAGCAGTGTCATCACATCATAGCACTCAAAACTGCACATGCTAGAAAGTTGTCTGTACTATGAAATGGCTTCTAGTGCAAAAGAATAAAAGCTCCAAAGAAAGGCTGAAAGCATTATACGTATATGCTTTTACTGGCTTCCAGGAGGGAAAGAGAAGACATGATAACTAGATATAAGATTATCAAAAGGATGTGAAAGAATTGATAAATGTTTCCCAATAACATCACTAGGTAGAAGAAGAGGCCATAGCTAAACACTAAGAAAGAAGGGCTGTGGAAAAGGATACCAGAAAATTCTCTGCAAGCAGAAGGGGTAGAACCATGGAATGGATTATTAGAGGAGATATAAATGCTACAACCAGTGCAAATTAAAAAAGTGATAGATTAAATGCTGAAAATGGACACCATGAGCTTAGCTCTGCTCTTATATTTATAAATAAGGTAACTACTAACTATATTTGCTATCTTTCAGTCATGTTTATTATCTCTCATATATTTACAACAGATTCCTTTACTAATTACGTGCTTTATTTCAGGATACAATGGATACCTTTCTCGGCTTATTTGATCCAGCCATGGAAAACGAGACAACACAAGATATTGATGAACTAAATGGAAATGTAAACCATGGTGAGGTGCAGTACAGTGGACGGAGAAGCACCTTGGGAGGGGTACGAAGGGGTCCCAGTGTAGCCATACTTCCCGACCAGCTACCTTCAGAGCCACAAGAAGGAAATATCGAGTACAAGTTAAAACTTGTCAATCCAAATCATGAGAGATTTAAGAGGCTTGTATCGCAGGTGAGTTGTGTGTGGATGAATAATTTCCAAATCACATTAGAAGGTACTGTACAGTAACAATACTGATGTCACTTCTATACTGCATTTTTTTTCATTTATGTCTGCATTGCAAATACTGTACTATTTATAGTGTACAGTGTATGGCAGTTGATCTTGTGAGGGAAAAGTTCAACAGATAGGAGTAACGAACAAGTATATGGTAACAATAGTTTGATTGCCGGCTACTTGTTAAGGTAGGGTAAGTCTAGCTCCCGCTATCCCCCCCCCCCCATTCCTTTTTCCCCACCCCGAAAGTGATAGTTTGATTGCTGGCTGCTTGTTAAGGTAGGGCGAGTCTAGCTCCCGCTATCCCCCCCCCCCCCCCGAAAGGTGACGTGTGGGGCTCCGGTCAAACAGTAATCACTCGATTCACAGCTCCCAGCACTACTCTTGGAATGACAGATTGGGTCACCTGCCAACCAACGAGAAGAATTGAAGGAGACGGACTAACGTCCTGAGACGTCCCATGTTGGATCTACCTACCTGTTATGTACACCAACGCAGGACCTAATCCCTCATCATAGCAGTGGTAACGAACCTGCTTTCCTGTCACCTGGATTAATTATTCATGGCTATAGACTCTGCGAAGAACGAGCCGGTGGGTTGTCACCAACACCTGCGACCCCCTCCCCCCACATCATCAGCAACGGCTACGATTTCAACAACACGCACTGTCACCAACACCAGACACCCCAGTATCACTATATATATATATATACACACACACACTATTAGCGTTGAGTTCAAATGTCATTTTATTATTTCATTTTTCATTTTTCTTTCAAATAGGATATACCTTTCATGTTTCACTATTTTATGTTTGCTTTAATAAATAATAAAGTGTTTATCTTTGTGAATTATTATTTCTTTTTCTATTCATTAATTTTCCTGAGGAGGAGCCAGCCTGGTAATACTGTCTGAAGTTGTTACAGGGCTGAGTAAGCCTTCACAATCTTATTTTTTTTATTATCACACTGGCCGATTCCCACCAAGGCAGGGTGGCCCAAAAAAGAAAAACTTTCACCATCATTCACTCCATCACTGTCTTGCCAGAAGGGTGCTTTACACTACAGTTTTTAAACTGCAACATTAACACCCCTCCTTCAGAGTGCAGGCACTGTACTTCCCATCTCCAGGACTCAAGTCCGGCCTGCCGGTTTCCCTGAACCCCTTCATAAATGTTACTTTGCTCACACTCCAACAGCACGTCAAGTATTAAAAACCATTTGTCTCCATTCACTCCTATCAAACACGCTCACGCACGCCTGCTGGAAGTCCAAGCCCCTCGCACACAAAACCTCCTCTACCCCCTCCCTCCCACCTTTCCTAGGCCGACCCCTACCCCACCTTCCTTCCACTACAGACAATCTTGTAGACATTATTTCATTGGCTTACAAATGAGAAACACTCCAGGAAAGTAGTGGATGGATTGGATGCAAAGAATAGTTAAAATTTTCCAAGTACAGTGGACCCCCGCTTAACGAACACACTCCAATCGAATTTTTGTAAGTGATTAGTAAATTTTCGTATGTACGTGTATGTTTGGGGTCTTGAATGTAACATTAAATTATTTTTGGTAAAAAATGGTTTCAGAGCACCGAAAATTGGAAAAAAAAAGTTGTCAACCGGGGGTACTTTATTGATGAAATTCGTTCGCCCACAGTTGTTCAATAAGTACATACAAAGAGAATCTTGAATGAACATGATTTTAGAGAATGATTCATAGAACCGACCCGTTGATAAATTTACACATTGCAACTTGGGTATCTTTTTGAGGAAACGTTTCGCCACACGGGGGCTTTATCAGTCCATACAAAGGAAATCTTGAAGAAAAGAAAATGGGGTAATCAGCCCCCTTAACCTTGAGTCGATGTGTTCATTCCATCACTTGGATGAGGCTGACCACATCGACTCAAGGGTTAGGGACTGATTACCCCCTTCTCCTCCTTTCTTCAAGATTCTCCTTTTGTATGGACTGATGAAACCACCGTGTGGCGAAACTTCCTCAATAAAGAACCCAAGATTCACATGTTCTAATTTTTTCAAATTAAGTTATAAATTTATTTTTTTTTTTCGTTTTTATACAGTACGGGAATTAAATTAACGCCTGATTTCAGATGCAGGGAATTACGAAAATTAGGAAGGGGATATAGAGATTGGATTTTAGATTCTGGGTTTTTTCTTGGGCCCGACACAGAGGAATTGGAAGCTTCAATGAAGACACTTCGTCGTATGGCTAAACAACTTGGAGCATCATTAACAGTGATACGTGAAAAAACCATATCAGGCCACAATGGGCAGACACGCAAGGCTGCAGAAGTTCTAGTCAGAAAAGTACGTTTGAGTATTTTGTATGTTGTGTAATTTCTAAATTTGTTGTTATGACCACTTACATACCATATATATAAGCAATCAATTAGTTATTGCCTTACGAGTCTTAAGTTAGGCTTAAGTTTGCCCAAAATTATCTGCATACTAAGGGGCTTTCTGCATGCACACCTGAATGTTGCCCATGTCTGTACAAACATTGTATCATGCTGAAATAATCTGAATACAGTATTTTAATACACACAATTTTGTATATACAGTGGTCCCTCGTTTTTCGTAATTAACCCGTTCCTGGAGGAGCTACTATAAATGAAATTTACGATTGGCGAATCAATTTTCTCCATAAGAAATAATGTAAATACAATTAATCCGTTCCTGACACCCAAAAGTATTAAAAAAAAAAAAAATTTTTACATAAAATATACATGTAGTACATAAACAATACAATGGGAAATGATGAATGAAACATTAACAGCATAACACTTACCTTTATTGGAGATTCTTCTTAGTGTATGGGAGACTGGAGGAGGAGAGTGAGTGGATTGTTTATAGTTTGGAAGGGGAATCCCCTTCCAGCAACACCTCAGGTACCAATTGCTTTTCTGGGGTTGCTTGTCTTCTCTGTTTCTTAATGCCACTAGGACCACCTTGAGAGTCACTGGAGTCCTGTCTCACAAAATAACTGTGGAGAGAGCTTCTTTCTGGCATCTCCTTTAACACTTTCCCTAAAATGGCCCAAGACTTTGTCACTGTACATGTTGCCAACATGGCTTGCAACAACCTTGTTAGGGTGATGTTTCTCAATAAAGCTTTCCATCTTACTCCACATAGTAAAAATCTCTTTAATTTCTGAAGAAGGCACCTTCTTTTCCATCTCTCTTCCTCCTCCTCTGCAGCAAGATTCTGAGCTGTGATTTTGCTCTTATCCTGCTGAAGCTCTTGCAGCTCCTCAGTGGTGAGCTCTTCGTTGTGTCTTCCACCAATTCTTCCACATCCTCCAAATTGCAATCCAACCCCATGGAACTCCCCATGCCAACAATTGATTTACAACCAGACAAAGGCTCATCAGGTTACGTCCCAAACACATCAAAATCCCTCTTGTCGAAACAAACTGGCTACATTTTTTCTCCAGCCGAGTTCAAATCCTGGTCTCACGTCCCTCCCCAGCCAAACTATAAGGGCTATGCAATGTAGAATGCTGAAGTGTTCTCTCCAAAATTCCCCTTAGTCAGGAGTGTCCTGTGGTCCAGTCAAGCACCTGAGAAACAAAGCTTTTTGTGTAGAGTTTTTAAAGTTTGCAATGACCTGCTGGACCATGGCTGAAGTGAGAGGAGTGGTATTCGGGGCCAAGATCTTTACTGAGATGAACCCAAACTCCTCGAAAATAAGGCATCCCAGTTTGGAGGATTAGAGGTGCATTGTCCAATTACACAGCACTTGAGATCCAATTTCTTTTCCAGAGATACTCCCTTCACACAAGGCCAAAACACATTCATTGAACCACTCGACGAAAATTCCCTTCCGTGACCCAGCCTTACTATTAGATTTCCAAAACACACACAATTTTACTCTTCATAACATTGTTTTTCTGAACACACAGGATTTTCAGAAGGTACACTAATAATGACTCCACTTTGAAATCCCCACTCGCAATAGCCAGAACATTACGTGCAGCCTGTCTTCATAGCTTGTGTCCTGGCATTGCCATTTCCACCTGTGCAATGAAAGGACCTCTTTGGCAATTTCTTCCAAAAGAGGCCAGTTTCGTCACAATTGAACACCTTGTTCATTTCAGGTCCTTCAGCTCTGTGACCTCCTTTAATTCAAGCACAAGTTTTCAGCCGCCTTGTGTCCGAACCTGCCAGCCTCACTATGGCCTTACCCACCACTGTGAAATGCCAGTACGCATTCTTAAATCTCTCAAACCAGCCTTTGCTGGCCTTAAATTCACTCGCATCACCCACTATTTGCAGGCAGATTCTTTACTCAGATTGTCATCTACTGCCTAGCCTTTTCAATCACAATAATCGAAGTCATAAGAGTTTAATAAACTAAAAGAGTAGGCAGTTTAGGTAAATATAAAACATCTATTGGAGATAATGGCTATGAGAGCATAGCAATGGGGTCGAAGAGGTATGGGGTAGGTATAAAAATGTATGATTAGAGTGTTTCAGCAGAAGTTTTGTGGTTACAGTAAAGTGGTTGCAAGGAGGAAGATGAGCGTTGGTGGAATTATGATGTAAAGAGAGTAGTAAGGAGAGAAAAATACATATAAAAGTTTTTACAAAGTAGAAGTATGCAAGGAGGGAAGAGTATATGGAGAAAAAGAGAGAGGGGGAGTTAAGAGAGTGGTGAAAGAATGTAAAAAGAGAGCAAAATAAGAGTGGGTGAGGATATGTTATCAACAAATTTTGTATGAAAATAAGAAATAGTTTTGGAGTGAGATAACAAGTTTAAGAAAAGACCTAGAGAACAAATGATTTGTCAGTTCTAAAAATAGAAGAGAGGTATTAAATGAGAGTTAAGTATTGGGAAGATGGAGAGGAATATTTTGAGGAATTGTTAAATATGTTGATGAAGATAGGGAAGCTGTGATTTCGTGTATAAGGGCAAGGAGGAAAACATCTTGTAGAGTGAGGAAGAGCCAGTTGTGAGTGTGGGGGAAGTTCGTTGAGGCAGTATGTAAAATGAAAGTGGGTAAGGCAGGCCGGAGTAGGTGGTGTATAGATGGGATAAAGAAAGAATGTTAAAAAGCAGGTGGGGATATAGTTTTTGGAGTGGTTGGGCAATTATTAATAAATGTTGGAAGAAGGTAAGGTACCTAGGGATTTGGCAGATAGCATGCATATTCCTTTGTATAAAGGCAAAGGGGATAAAGAGAGTGCAAAAATTATAGGGGGATAAGTCGGTTGAGAGGTACCTGGTAAAGTGTATGAAGAGTATAATTGAAAGAAATTAGAGTAAGACGGAGAATAGGAAGGCAGATGAAAACAAGGAGCTTTCGGAAAGGTAGGGGGGTGTGTGGACCAAGGTGTTTTTACAGTGAAACATATAAGTGGAACAGTAATTAGATAAGGCTAAAGAGGTCTTTGTGGCGATTTATGGATTTGGAAAAGGCGTATGACAAGGGTGGAAAGGGGGCAATGTGGCAAAGTTGCAAGTGTATGGTGTATGGAGTAGGTATGTACTGAAAGCAGTGAAAGTTTTTTACGAGGATATGGGAGGCTCAAGTTAGAGTATGTAGGAAAGATGGAAATTTTTCCAGATAAACAGTAGCCTTAGACAAGGATTGTGATGTCACCGTGGTTGTTTAATATAATATTAATAGATTGGGTTGTAAGAAAGATAAATGCGAGGGTCTTAGCAAGAGGCGTGTGATTTAAAGAGAAAGAATCACACACAAAAGTGGGAGTTGTCACAGCTGCTCTTTGCTGATGACACTGTGCTCCTTGGGGATTCTGAAGAGAAGTTGCAGAGATGGTGGATGAATTTGGTAGGGTGTGCAAAAGAAGAAAATTAAAGGAGAAAACAGGAAAGAGTAATGTTATGAGGATAACAAAAAGATAGGTGAAGAAAGATTAATATCAGATTGGAGGGAGAGAGTAAGGAGGAGTAGAACGATTCAGATATTTGGGAGTGGACGTTTCAGCAGATGGGTTCTATGAAAGATGATGTGAATCATAGAATTGATGAGGGAAAAAGAGAGATGTGCACTTAGGAGTCAGTGGAGACAAAGAAACTTTGTCCTTGGGAGGCTAAGAGGGGAATGTATGAGAGTATAAGTATTTACCAAGCTCTTATATGGGTGTGAAGCGTGGTGATGAATGTGCAGCGAGGAGAAGCTGAGGCAGTGGAGATGTCATTCTGAGGGCAATGAGTGGTGTGAATATAATGCAAAGAGAATTCGTAGTTTTGGGAAGTTAGGAGGAGGTGCGGGATTACCAAACTGAATTACCAGAGGCTGAGGAAGGTATGAGGTGGTTCGGACATGTAGAGAGAATGTAGCGAAACAGAATGACTTCCAAGAGTGATCATCTGTAATGGAGGAAAGGCGGGTAGGGTTTGCGGCCTAGGAAGGGTTGGAGGGAGGGGTAAAGGAGGGTTTTGTTATGCGAGGGGGCTGGACCTTCCAGCAGGCATGCGTGAGCGTGGTTTGATAGGAGTGAATGGAGACAAATTGTTTTTAATAACTTGACAGTCTGTTTGGAGTGTGAGCAAAGTAACATTTATGAAGGGATTCAGGGAAACCGGCAAGGCCGGACTTGAGTCCGGGAGATTGGAAGTACATATGCCTGCACCTGAAGGAGGGTGATCATGTTGAGATTAAAACCTGTAGTGTAAAGCACCCTTCAGGCAAGACAGTGGATGGAAGTAGAATAGATGGTGAAAGTTTTTCTTTTTATCTGGGCCACCCTGCCTTGGTGGGAATCGGCACGGTGTGATAAAAAAAAAAAATATAAGAGTCTCCTGTCTCCTGCTAATCGATTCTCATTTATATCCAAACCAAAAATAAACTTGCTCAACCACTTGAGTATTGAGATCTTCATTGTTTGTCCAGCATAGTTAACCCCCGTTGCAACAACAGCATCCTTGATTTCCTATTTTTCTTGGCCAACTGGCACATAAGGATGTGTAGGGTTGTTTCTTATACATCCCTGGCCAGTTCGGCCACACTTGTACCACTTTCATATTGTTCATATGATGGATTTTCCCTTAAAATCATACGTAATTCTCACCATCTTTCTTACCACAGGCTGGCACTAGGAGCCCCATTTCTTTGGAGCCCATGGTACTTATTTAGTACTTGCAAGCACAAAAATAAATGGAATATTATGAAATATTTCGCCGGAGCACTGAGGGGACCTTCGCTTACTGTAAACAATGCCAGACTGGCTGCCGACGCCGCCACGGCTTATGCCGTGGGTACCCGTCCCGGACGAACTACGACTCGCGAGTCACTTATGAAAAGCGCGTCCAATGTTTATAACGAAAATGCCCCTTTGATTGCGAAATTTACGATTGCCGGAACTACGAAAACCGCGGGACGCACTGTATATGTATACCACAATGAGTAGCTCTGGGTAGAACATTAGTCTCATACTTGAAAGACACAGGATGGCTGTTTCCAGATGGATATACATAAGTCCTGTCTTCCTTACACCTCTTGCCCCTGTCACTTAGCAGTAAATATGCACATTAATATTTAAAAACAAAAGAACGCTAAGCCAACAGAAGAACCTTCTTCAAGAAATACAGTTTTCTTGCATTGAGATTGAAATTGCAAGCATGCGAAAATCTCGTTTTTTACGTGCCATAACCCCCACAAGGATGGTTTCCTTGATGTTGTGAGGGGCTCTTGAATTTAGGGAATTTGATCTGTGCCCAGTTCCCCTAATTAAGCCTAATTCCTTCCACATCCCCCTCCCCCCCCCAGCATGTAATAATCCTCCGGGTTAGCGCTTCCCCCTTGATATAAAGTAATAATAACGTGCCTAAGTGAAATATCGATACCAAATCTGTGCGCAAGCTTTTTCATGACTTTTTTTTTGTACGCTAATCTTAAGCAGTATATTTATTTCCAGAGTGCTAATCATATGGCCTCTTTTATCTTTCTCATATCCTGTGGCAGTACTTGTTCTGAGAGTGATAGATTCTTAAACATTTTGTATGAACGGGGTGGGGGATGAACCCTCCCATTTGAGCAATGTGTAATGTATATGTATTTGAGGTATTGATATACTATAGATTTAATACAGTGTTTAATACTGTACCTAATAATAGTTTTTTAAGATTCATTGGCATCAACTTAAAAAATATAACTAAAAAATATACTATTTTGTCAGGTACCTGATGATCAGTATAGCATAGAGTTAAGAATAGCAGTGCTTGGCAACTCTGACGTAGGCAAATCCACCTGCTGGAGTACTGACACGTGGCGAGCTTGATAATGGAAGGGGATGTGCCAGACTCAATGTTTTCCGTCACCGACATGAGGTCTGCTCTGGAAAAACTTCATCTATATCTCTGCAGTTAATGGGTTTTGACTCTCAGGTATATAATTAATTTTGTTTGTTTAATTTTATTATTTTGTGATTCATATGACTATATACCTAAGAATAATTGAAAGTGGGTAAAGCATTACACCCTTTTGGCTTGTACAGGGCAATGTGATTGACCAGACATGTACCAGAAGTCGAGATTATGATGATGAAGACATCTGAATGCAGTCAGTCAATCAAAATAATCAACTTTATAGATCTTGGCCAGGATACCAGAACTACTTGAAACAACGTGTTCGTACTGTCGTTATTCTCCCTCACACATTATGCCGTTTTGGTAGTAAGGTAATAATACTGTGTACATTTTTCATTTTCCATTTTCACAAACAGTGTTTGTGGTTATGTAAGGGAAGAGGAATGATTGCTTGCATGATAAGATGAAAAAGTTGATAGACAATGAAAAGTTAGAATGTGTAAGATAGTAAGTATTAAAAATTATGCATTAAAAAAGGTAAAATATATTCAGTTTAGAGAAAATTATCTTAAAAAGAGCAGCTCAAGATAAGCAAGGTGAAAAAGTCTAGTGAGTAAATGCAATTGTCAGTAAACAGTGTAAGTAGTGAGATTATTGAGGAAAAGAATGATTTGTGAAGTTGTTAATTGTACAGTAGATGATAAAATGGAAGGAAAAGGAGATTTTATGCATAGTGCAAGAAGGAATAGGATTTGTTAGGAGAAAAGAGCCAGGAGTGGAGCTAGTTGAAATGGGGTAACGGGACGAGAGAGAAAATTGGAAAACAAAATTTCTACAGTAAACCCTCCATATAATTGACATCTGTATAACAGACTTTGGAAATGCAGAACAAAACCTGCTTGGTCACTTGATTTGGAAACTATGAACAGAATCTGTTTATGGAATTGTTCATTATTCTTAAAATCATGGCAAAACAATTTCTCTTATCCACATTATTATTATAATCAAGGGGGAAGCGCTAAACCCGGAGGATTATACAGCGCCTGGGGGGGGGATGTGGAAGGCCATCAGGCTTCTTCGTGGAACAGGAAGCACAGATCTCCATTCCCTAAATCAAGAGCCCCTCATCCAACGATCAAGGAACCTTCCTTGAGAGGGCTCTTAATCCACATTATCATTGCCAGTCCACTTGGTTATTTTCCGTATTAGTTGTAAACTAGAAGAGCTTTACTGTACAGGAGGGCACCACTTTACGGCTCTTCGTTTTATGGTGTATCACTAATACAGCGTTTTTAATTATACCCATTCTTCATTTATTTGGACTTCCTACAAGAAATATATTCACTACTCGCTATAAGCCAAGGATGAGACTATTTTAAGGTAAGTAATGTGTGTACTGTATATGCATTTTTTAGGACTATTTCTATTGCTCATTTAATATATGATAATGAAAACATTACCAGACTTTTATATGTATTTGAAATTGAAAAAAGGCTATTATTCACCTTAGTGATTTTTGCTTTACAGCGATAGCCCAGAACCTAACCTGTATAAGCGGGGCTCTCCTGTATGTAGGTTTAGAAAGGCGGGTCAGTTTGTTTAATGTACAGTACAGTATTTATGAAAGGAGGGGAAGGTACATGGATTTTTTAGGATTTAAGAAAATTAGAAGCCCTAATAATCTTTTATCCTATATATGATTGAATCTTATTCTATATTCCTGATTTCTCTTTAGTACACGAGAGGATTAGTTTTAATAAACAAGGTGATATGTTTTCTTTATGATCTCATCTCTTCCATAGGTCCTAATGCTTTGCTTGTTTCCTAATGCTTTCTGATAATTTATTCAAAATATAATACTGCACTGTTTACTGAATTGTAGTGCCTTGTATGGTTAACCACATTCATCTCACATTTTCTTGGAATATAATAAAGTTCATAGGCAGAAGTTTTACGACCATTGAGTGACTGTTAATTATATCTTAATCCACAGTGCATTCTCTGGCGTAGCTCCTATGACTGAGGAGCACCTCAGTCTTGCTCGGGCTCTGGATGTACCTATTGTTATTGTTGTCACCAAGACTGATATTGCATCACCTCAGCAGATTCAGAGAACAATTCATGATCTTAAAAAATTTCTGACTCAACCAGGTTATAAACGAGTAAGTATAATGTGATTTTCTTTATATTCCATCAGTCATATTACTGGTTAAACAATTTTTTTTTTTTTTTTTTTTTTTTTTTCAACAAGTCGGCCGTCTCCCACCGAGGCAGGGTGACCCAAAAAAAAAAAAAGAAAGAAAATCCCCAAAAAGAAAATACTTTCATCATCATTCAACACTTTCACCACACTCACACATTATCACTGCTTTTGCAGAGGTGCTCAGAATATAACAGTTTAGAAGCATATACGTATAGAGATACACAACATATCCCTCCAAACTGCCAATATCCCAAACCCCTCCTTTAAAGTGCAGGCATTGTACTTCCCATTTCCAGGACTCAAGTCCGACTATATGAAAATAACCGGTTTCCCTGAATCCCTTCACTAAATATTACCCTGCTCACACTCCAACAGATCGTCAGGTCCCAAGTATCATTCGTCTCCATTCACTCCTATCTAACACGCTCATGCACGCTTGCTGGAAGTCCAAGCCCCTCACCCACAAAACCTCCTTTACCCCTCTTTCCAACCCTTTCGAGGACGACCCCTACCCCTCTTTCCTTCCCCTATAGATTTATATGCTTTCCATGTCATTCTACTTTGATCCATTCTCTCTAAATGACCAAACCACCTCAACAACCCTCTTCTGCCCTCTGACTAATGCTTTTATTAACTCCACACCTTCTCCTAATTTCCACACTCCGAATTTTCTGCATAATATTTACACCACACACATTGCCCTTAGACAGGACATCTCCACTGCCTCCAACCGTCTCCTCGCTGCTGCATTTACCACCCAAGCTTCACATTCATATAAGAGTGTTGTACTACTATACTTTCATACATTCCCTTCTTTGCCTCCATTGATAACGTTTTTTTGACTCCACATATACCTCAACGCACCACTCACCTTTTTTCCCTCATCAATTCTATGATTAACCTCATCCTCATAAATCCATCAGCCGACACGTCAACTCCCAAGTATCTGAAACATTCACTCTTCCATACTCCTCTTCCCCAATTTGATATCCAATTTTTCTTTATCTAAATCATTTGATACCCTCATTCACCTTACTCTTTTCTATGTTCACTTTCAACTTTCTACCTTTACACACATTCCCAAACTCATCCACTAACCTTTGTAATTTTTCTTTAGAATCTCCCATAAGCACAGTATCATCAGCAAAAAGTAACTGTGTCAATTCCCATTTTGAATTTGATTCCCCATAATTTAATCCCACCCCTCTCCCGAACACCCTAGCATTTACTTCTTTTACAACCCCATCTATAAATATATTAAACAACCATGGTGACATTACACATCCCTGTCTAAGACCTACTTTTACCGGAAGTATTCTCCCTCTCTTCTACACACCCTAACCTGAGCCTCACTATCCTCATAAAAGCTCTTTACAGCATTTAGTAACTACCACCTATTCCATATACTTGCAACATCTGCCACATTGCTCCTCTATCCACTCTATCATATGCCTTTTCTAAATCCATAAATGCAATAAAACTTCCCTACCTTTATCTAAATACTGTTCACATATATGCTTCAATGTAAACACTTGATCTACACATCCCCTACCCACTCTGAAGCCTCCTTGCTCGTCCGCAATTCACATTCTGTCTTACCTCTAATTCTTTCAATTATAACCCTACCGTATACTTTTCCTGGTATACTCAGTAAACTTATTCCTCTATAATTTTTACAATCTCTTTTGTCCCCTTTCCCTTTATATAAAGGGACTATACATGCTCTCCGCCAATCCCTAGGTACCTTCCCCTCTTCATACATTTATTAAACAAAAGTACCAACCACTCCAACACTATATCCCCCCCTGCTTTTAACATTTCTGTCATGATCCCATCAGTTCCAGCTGCTTTACCCCCCTTTCATTCTACGTAATGCCTCACGTACCTCCACCACACTTACAATCTGCTCTTCTTCACTCCTAAAAGATGGTATACCTCCCTGGCCAGTGCATGAATTACCGCCTCCCTTTCTTCCTTAACATTTAAAAGTTCCTCAAAATATTCTCGCCATCTACCTAATACCTCCATCTCCCCATCTACTAACTCCCCTACTCTGTTTTTAACTGACAAATCCATACTTTCCCTAGGCTTTCTAACTTGTTTAACTCACTCCAAAATTTTTTTCTTATTTTCATTAAAATTTCTTGACAGTGCCTCTCCCCTCTTCATCTGCTCTCCTTTTGCACTCTCTCACCACTCTCTTCACCTTTCTTTTACTCTCCATATACTCTGCTCTTCTTATAACACTTCTGCTTTGTAAAAACCTCTCGTAAAGCTACCTTTTTCTCTTTTATCACACCCTTTACTTCATCATTCCACCAATCACTCCTCTTTCCTCCTGCCCCACCCTCCTATAACCACAAACTTCTGCCCCACATTCTAATACTGCATTTTTAAAACTATTCCAACCCTCTTCAACCCCCCCACTACTCATCTTTGCACTAGCCCACCTCTTCTGCCAATAGTCGCTTATATCTCGCCCGAACTTCCTCCTCCCTTAGTTTATACACTTTCACCTCCCTCTTACTTGTTGTTGCCACCTTCCTTTTTTCCCATCTACCTCTTACTCTAACTGTAGCTACAACTAAATAATGATCCGATATATCAGTTGCCCCTCTATAAACATGTACATCCTGGAGCCTACCATCAACCTTTTATCCACCAATACATAATCTAATAAACTACTTTCATTACGTGCTACATCATACCTTGTATATTTATTTATCCTCTTTTTCATAAAATATGTATTACTTATTACCAAATTTCTTTCTACACATAGCTCAATTAAAGGCTCCCTATTTACATTTACCCCTGGCACCCCAAATTACCTACTACTCCCTCCATAACATTTTTACCCACTTTAGCATTGAAAATCCCCAACCACCATTACTCTCACACTTGATTCAAAACTCCCCACGCATTCACTCAACATTTCCCAGAATCTCTCTCTCTCCTCTACACTTCTCTCTTCTCCAGGTGCATACACGCTTACTATAACCCACTTTTCACATCCAATCTTTATTTTACTCCACATAATCCTTGAATTTATACATTTGTAGTCCCTCTTTTCCTGCCATAGCTTATCCTTCAACATTATTGCTACTCCTTCTTTAGCTCTAACTCTATTTGAAACCCCTGACCTAATCCCATTTATTCCTCTCCATTGAAACTCTCCCACCCCCTTCAGCTTTGTTTCACTTAAAGCCAGGACATCCATTTCTTCTCATTCATAACATCCACAATCATCTCTTTCTTATCATTTGCACAACATCCACGCACATTCAGACTTCCCACTTTGACAATTTTCTTCTTCTTATTCTTTTTAGTAATCTTTACAGGAAAAGGGGTTACTAGCCCATTGTTCCCGGCATTTTAGTTGACTTTTACAACACGCATGGCTTACGGAGGAAAGATTCTTATTCCACTTCCCCATGGATATAAAAGGAAAAGTAATAAGACCAAGAACTATTAAGATAAAATCAAAGAAAACTCAGATGAGTGTGTATAAATAAACGTGTACATGTATGTGTAGTGAGACCTAATTGTAAGTAGAAGTAGCAAGACGTACCTGTAATCTTGCATATTAAGTAAATTAACTTTTTAGTTTTCCAGTCTCATTAAAGCTCAGAAAAGTTTAAAAAGTGTGTGTGTGTGTGCATATTTTTACATGTGTGAGTGAGGCCCATTTTATATCATTTCACTTTTTTTTTTTTTTTTTTTTTTTTTTTTTTTTTTTTTTTTTTTTTTTGCAGGTGCCCCTTATAATTGAAAATGAAGATGATGCCATCACAGCAGGCAGCAATCAGCTAGATAATAATATTGTACCTATATTTTGTGCTTCAAGTGTCACTGGGGATGGATTGGTACTTCTCAAAAAGTTCCTCTTTGTTCTGCCTCCAAGGATGAGCAACAAGGAGCGTGAGAAACTGGAACAGGTATGAGAATCACTCGATTTTTTGCCTTGTGCATCTTCTCTGATATAAAGAGGAGCCGTGTAATATTTTGCTACAGAGGACTCATAACTTTGTGACTTTCCTTTTGTATTACTATGGGTAGAATTACCAACAATATGTCAAGTAAAAGGACACAAGTGCAACTAATGTGACATTTTATTATGGCAACATTTTGCTCTCCAGGAGCGGCTTGACAATGCTCCTGGAGAGCGAAACGTTGCCAAAATAAAATGTCACATTATTTTCATTTGTGTCCTTTTACAGTACTTTCCTTTCATTTAACCGTTTCGTAATGCATGCTAGTGCGCTGTCCATTAACCTGGCTCGCTTCTCCAGGTTAAGTACAGTGCTTTTTTTGTGGCATTGTTAAATACTTTCAGAAAGCTTGAGGAGGAGAGAATTAATACACTTGATAAATTGTATTACAGGAACCATCAGAGTTTCAGATAGATGAAGTATTTCATGTAGACCGCAGCATAGTTGTGGGAGGTCTGCTCACCAGAGGTGTCGTCATGCAGGGAGCAACATTGCTGCTTGGTAAGTTTGTCTTATTAAATTTGGATTAATGTACGATATTGTACTACTTTGACTTAAGAAATCGTAATGACACGATTGCAAATAAACCATACCCCCGGCCGGGATTGAACCCGCGGTCATAGAGTCTCAAAACTCCAGCCTGTCGCGACGGGCTGGAGTTTTGAGACTCTGTGACCGCGGGTTCAATCCCGGCCGGGGGTATGTTTTTTTGTACTACTTTCTCGAATGCTTTTCCCAGTTAAAACATTTTGATAAGAATTTAAACTATATTGTTTGCATTACTGTGTTAGTTTGTTGCAAATAAATTAATTTCATGAAAGTAAACTGACAATTATATTAATAGGGTAAATTGGCAGTTTGGAGGGATATGTTGTGTATCTCTATACGTATATGCTTCTAAACTGTTGTATTCTGAGCACCTCTGCAAAAACAGTGATGATGTGTGAGTGTGGTGAAAGTGTTGAATGATGATGAAAGCATTTTCTTTTTGGGGATTTTCTTTCTTTTTTGGGTCACCCTGCCTCAGTGGGAGACGGCCTACTTGTTGAAAAAAAAAAAAAATTAGGCGAGATATTACCTTATTTTTGCCAATTAAAATAGGACTTGTGGGAGATACTCTTCATCTTTAAAATATATATTAATGTTGGTAGAATTACCAACAGTATGTAAAGTAAAAGGTGGGATTCCCCAGTGGAAGTAGGACCTACTTCCACTGGGGAATCCTGCCTACCACTGACTATGTCCTCGTCTGCTACACGTCCCTATACACTGACGCCTATATAAATGCCAGTCTCCTTGCCTTTGCTTCAGAATATCTAGCACCACGGTGCTCTCAGCACCAACTCCAAGGTTGAGGGACTGATTACCTCATCTTTTGTATATAGTTCTACTGTCTTCCAATTATGTCCTAGAATCTGTATTGATAAAGCCACTGGATGGCGAAACGTCTACAATAAAGATAACCAGATGTTGCATGCGTGTCTTTACTTCCAGAATTAGTGCTGTGGAGCAGAGCCAACATCTACATTTATTGTGAACAAAGCACTTGTCAGTAAGCACTTGCAAGGAAATTACATTTTGATTACACATCTTGGCTGTCCATAAAAATCCTGATACATAATTGTTTTGTAACTTATTGGCTAGTATTCCTTTGTACTTGTATTTGCTTAATTTTCTACAAACACACAAACTTCTTAAATATAACTTTATATTTTATTTAGATTATTAAAACAAATTATAAATTGTACCACGTAAGTAAATATTTTGGTATGTACATAATCCCATTATTTCATCCATAGTGTCATTAGTGAAGTACAAGTACATCCAACTTACAGACCTGCTCAACAATACGACCATTCGAAATTGCACCATACGTCTGGCAGCAGGGCTGAGTTGGGCCGATAACCTACCGCCGTACGGACAGTTGACCGCTACTCCACGGCAATGTGCCATCTCGAGAGAGCTCTCGCATCACTCAGGCAGCACCACTTTGAGTTACCCAGCCCTATCAGCACCATCATACTGTAATTAACTGTACTGCACTGTAAATCTGTACCTGGCAATAAATTTCATTCACCATGGCCTTTAAGAGGAAGTCTGAATCTTGCACTGAACTGAGTGGCAAGAAAGTCTCTAACTCTTGACCAGAAGATGAAAGTAATTAAACAGTATGTGGATGAAAACAAATGTCCAACGACATATCTCACGATCATCGGATCTCCCATTTCCATTGTCACAAACTTAAAGAAAAATAGCGGCATCAAACAGCAGTGAAATCTTCGGCCCCTAATGAAGCATTCATATAATATTCTCAAAAATATTATACTACATGAAGGTGACCTTATCTGCTCTGCCTAGTATCTGTAAACCCAGAACACCTCTGTATTTAGGGTAAAAGCAAATTTGATACATACTGTAGCCACAATTAAGTAAACAGGAACAATTTTTATGGCAAAATTCTAAGGAGAGACCTGTTGCCAGGTCCAATGGACAACTGCATGCTTTGTGCCAGTCAACCATTGGATCAATCCCTCCGCAACAAAGAACCCTGTAGAGTGTGTGTGCTGGGCAGGTCACTTCGCTGTCACTCAGGGGACCAGATTTGAGCTTCGCAAAGGAATGAAACGATGTGCATAGGAGAATCGAGGGGCCAGAGCATGTTAATGTTTTTCAGTTTGTCAAATAAATTTCTGTTTATGATCTAGTGGGGGCCTGTTTTCTTAAGTTTAGATTCAAATTCATAACTTTATTCTCTATAAGTATAAACAATGCAGAGTTTTACGATTGATTATTGGGGAGATAACGATTGTATAAAAATAATAATAACAGATTGTGTATACCACTAAGATAGCCTAGCAAGGGCTTGGCATTTACGGTCAGACTTGTATATAAATCTAAGGTTTAAATTGTTACAGAATTATGGGATAAGTTGGTAATATGGCTAAGTGACTAAAAACTAGTTGTATTTTAGCAATGTGAATAGCTATGTAAGTGGCACAGAAACACTAGTTTCAGTACAGGAGTAGTCACATCCAACTTTTGGACTAGTTAAGATTCATTATTTTTGAGATAGAGATTTGATATTTCTGTTTATGGTCAAATGGGTGAGTGAGTTGTAAGTGTGAACCACCAGGTGGTAAAAATATTTATCGTATTAATTAGATGACAGTGGGTGAATCAGGGAGATAAGAATGTTTTCTTGATGGAAGTATTGAAGGTGATGAAAATGATATGGTGTGCATTTTATGAGGAATATTTCAGGTAGGGTGTTCCAGATATTAATGGGCCTTTTAGACAACATTGTAAAATTTGTAAAGTTTAGTCGGACACGGGACTGTCTAGAGATGTTTGTTTCTGTGTTTGTGCCTGTGGGTATCTGTCACAACTAATCAAGAAAGCGTTTTAGGGTCAAGGTTAATATTGGGATTTAAGGTCCTGTAGATGTAGATTGCACAGTATAAGTGTGGATAACATGAACAGGAGAGTAAGTATAGATCCTGAAGAGTGGGGGGGTGGGTGTTTGCCAGAGATGGGATTTAGTATTATTCTTACGGCAGCTTTTAGTTGGGTATTATTGTCTTTAGGTGTGTTGGCTGCAGTTTGAACCCCAAGCACAAATAGCAATAGGGAGGAATGGATAAATAAGAGGAATGGTATAGTGTAGAGAAAGGGCAGGTAAGCTGCGGCACGTAGTATCGTATCATTGGAGTAGTATCCCAACCGTTATTGGATACTTTTTTGGTTGTGTTATTGATATGGGTGGCTGAAGGTATCAGGTTGTTGTCCGAGTATAAGGGCCCTAGGAATGTTTGACCCTCATTAGTGACCTGTAATAAGACGAGTGTGTTGTCGATCATTTAACTGTTATACCTTTGTGCGCATCTCCTGCCCTGCTACCAAACAAAATGAGTAGTAGGTTTTTTGTCAACGTTAAGCGTAAGTTAATTGGCTTTCATCCAGTCGATATTTTGATCACTCCCATTAAAAGGCCATGGTGACCCTTGGTACAGATCAGAACGGTAAACTTAAAACTTGTTATCCCAATAGCTTGATATGTCTGCAAGATCCTGACCTTGCCATTAATACATATTATTGCTTAATACAGTAAAATAGTAATACATTTAGAACAAATAAATTCTAGTATGTAATTATAAACAGTATAAAAATAAAATTAGTGTATAAACTTCAGCTAGAAACACAAGTTCTCCATCCAATCAAGCAGCAAAATGTCGTGGAATCAAGCAACAAACCGTCCATATAGGAAATGTTCGGCAGCTGCAGTTGTTGGGGAATTCTAGGATGCACGGGGTTTACTTCGGGGCATACACCACAAATGGATCGCGGGGGGGCTCTGTGATATTCCCGTTTCCTACGACAACCTGAAATTGGTACTCAAATGGGGCAAGCTACTCTTCCGACAAGGATCAAACCAAAGGAATTGGGTAATAAAGTAATTCAGGTTATTCGAAGAAGAGCCCGATAAAGTTGACCTCTATTTTGGTGTAGCAAGATAAGTTGATATGGTACAACTTTATGATAAAGATTAATAGCTTGTAAATAATTTTGTCAAGTGTTCTAATGATATAGTACACTTTAAGATATTTATCTAAAGAAAATTACTTATTTTTATGTTCTATATATGATACCTCAGATATCTGGAAGAATAAAGAGGAATTAAATGAAAGGAACAAGTACATGTATCTCTTTTGAAAATGAACTGTATACTGATATGTTTTAAAGGCTCCCTAAATGTTAATGACCTACTTCTTGTTGCAAGTAGACAACAAAACACTTAAGTCATTCAGGGCCCCACATGGTAGAGGTTAAATAGTAAGTGGGTGTCGGTAATAAAGCAATCATTTCTGCGTACGTGTCTGCATTGCAGGTTAGATCATCACAGATTGGGAGAAGTGTTCTCTAACATAATTGCAAGAAAATACAAGAATAATTTCAGTTTTATTTAAAAGGGCTGTTAAAAGCACTTGCTTCTTCATTTATCCATATACTTTAGATATAATGAATGCAATAGAATTGCACCATGGGCAGTGCATAAACTGAGTACTGAATCAATTTGTGCCCATCTGAAAACATTTCTGACATATAGTTTGTTAGAAACAAGGTTGAAAGTTATTAGCCAAATTATTCCTGTGGGGATGAAACAAACTTGCAGGATTAACACGTGGGGATGAAACAAACTTGCAGGATTAACACTGTGGAGAAACAAACCTTGACAGGATTAACAGCGTGGGATAAACAAACTTGCAGGATTAAACACGTGGGGATGAAACATTACTTTGCAGGATTAACACTTAAAAACGTCTCCAAACATATCTACATATCAAATTCGTAGCTACAAAAGTAATCAATTTTTTTTACATAATTTCAAATATAACAAAAAAAAAAAGTAGATGAAAGTTTTTTAACACCTATTTAAATGTAAACAAAAAAAAATCACAATTTTCTTATATACTTTCAGAATGTTGAAAAAAACGTATATATACGTTTGGACCATTTAAGGGTTAAAGGCCTTCTCTCTCTTAAGCAAGAAAATATTACACACACATACTTGATAAAATGGCAGTGTAAAAATGACAATAAAACTGTGAAAATGAGGCATTTTTTTTTTATTTATGGGTATTAACCTCTTGCTTTAAACTTAGTACTACTCATGGGAAATGAAAATTTTAGATAGCAAATATACTACTTCCTTCTGATTTTGAATGCAACTAAGTTCATAGACCCAATCACAAACTCAAGGTCAGTCTGAAGTTAGATTTAGGTAGCATTAAAAACCAGTTTATTCCCACTAGCATTCACACAGGTTAAATAGAACAATACCTGATAGTAACAATAAATTGCCTAATGTAAAACTCCATTAAAAATTGTACTTAATCAATACTTATAGTATAGAGGCATTGTAAACATTGTAATCATTGCCCTTTAACAGTCTACCCCAAAGATTAAGATGTTTTGCTGCAAACATGTATGTTTTTCAACAGTTGTGCACCACATAGTATATCCATGCAGGTATAACCTCAACTCTAATAATCCTTCAGAAAGTGAGGCCAGCTCTGATATATAGTCCGCAATAGGATGAACCCAGGTCCTGTCCTCACAATCAACCAAATATACTAGGTTAAAATATGTAATTACATAACTGGCATGTACCTACAAAAATAGTCAACTTACCTCCACACCAAACTTAAGCTAATGCTCTGCAGTATCTTCTGTGAATTATTTCCTTGTGTTTTATCCACAAGGAATATCCCAGTGCCATTGATCATCACAGTACGAGTCGTACCTACAAAATCTATTAGAGGGAGGGGAGGCAATTTAAGTTACTAAACTTCCCATGTAACTTGAACTGTCAAATTAGTTATAGAGATTTCAGTTCCACTTTCAGTTTCCAAGACCAGTAATCAGTAATACAGTAATCCCTAATCTGGTAATGTTGACATTCACAAGAAATAATCGACCAGGATAAAGGAAAGCATTGGGCATTAAGAAAGTTGGCAGAACCAGTAAAAACACACTGTCATTGTTTTTAATCTATTCACTGTTACCAAGTCATAGTCTGCGACTTATATATATTTGGATAGTTTAAATCGAATAAATTTGGAAGCCCCAAGTTGTTGCATGACTGTATAGCTCTACCCCCATTGCCATATTTAACAGAATTAATATTTTTTCCTAAAGAATAATCAGTCCCAACTGATGCAGTTTGTCGATTGAATTTTGATGTTCATTGTTAGTGTCAAATGTGTAAAGTCCTTTTTGAGAAATAGAATTTGACAAACATATCACATTATATACATTGAACTAAAGTTATCCACTATAATAATTTTTTTTTAACATACACCAGCCATATCCCACGACACAGTGGTGACCCTAATAAGAAAACAAAGTGTTTTATCTCTTTAAATTTAGTAATTTATACCGTAGGAAAAGGAGTTTACAAGCTCCTTGCCCCAGCATATTAAATCACCGTAATGTAATAGTTTTATGGAAGATAAAATTTTGTGACTCGCAGATGCATATAAATCAGCCATTGCCCTAGTTCTATTTCTTAATGTTGTGTGTACAGCATGTTTTTTGGCACAGAAGAATAATCTCAATATAGAATCATCTAGTAAAAGGGATGAGTCTCTCAATCCCATAGTTATACTCACCTCCTGACCCTTGTGTGGCTCCCCATAATCTGGTAGTTTAATCAGATGACATGACTGCAAATACACAGCATCATCCATTTTCTTATAATTATATATAGTATATACATATTTTTTTATTAACATTGTGGCCATCACCGTCTCCACCAAGTAGGGAGACCTGAAAAAAAGAAGACACTGCAAAAACCATTGCCACCACTCTTATCTTAACACATGCCTGCTGGATGACCAAGCCCCTCGCACATAAAACCATTATCCCTCCTAACTTTCCTAGGGGTGACCCTACCATGCTTACCCCTCTACTACAGACCTTATACACTTTTTACAAAAACTATTCTTCAGATGCCTGATATTTCAAGAATAATATTACAATCACTGTGAATATTTTTGTTCTTAATATCTAAAAGCCATAATGTATGTTTTCTTTTTTCCAACGCAACCAAAGTATCTCAACTGAGGATTAATATATGTATCATGATTATATATATCTAAGAAACATCCCCCCCCCCCCCCCCCCCCCCCCCCCCCCCCCCCCCCCCCCTTCCCCCCCCCCCCCCCCCCCCCCCCCCCCCCCCCCCCCCACCCCCCCCCCCCCCCCCCCCCCCCCCCCCCCCCCCCCCCACTCAACTGAAAAAACTGAACATGTTTTTTAGTATAAATAACCAAGAGCAAGGCTGATCATGGCAAGGACCCCTTGAATTAGAGTAAGACATTGTCAACCATAAAGCCACTGTCCTTACATATTGTCTTTCCTGTACTAAGGGCTTTTTAACACACACACACACACATGACACACATTCCAACACACATACACAGCACACAAACAAACATCCACAAAACACACACACAACACACCCACACACAACAACACAACACACAACCACACGACACACACAACACACACACACAACACACACACAACAACACACACACAACAACCACACACAACACACACAACACACACATTCACAGCACACAAACATACACAACACACACACACAACACCCCACACAACACACACACACACACACCCAACACACACACACAACACACACACACAACACACAACACACCACACACAACACCAACACCCACACCCAACACACAACACAACACATCACAACACATCACACAGAACACCACACTACACACACACACACCACACACACACACACACACAACACACAGCAACACACACAAAACACACCACACACATACACACAAGCACGCATAAATACACACAATGCATATATACACAGCACGCAATGTATACACACATGCATATATACACACATATATACACACACCACACACATAGTTATACACACAACACAACGCATAAATACACACACGAAGCGCCATATATACACACACACAAAGAATACACACACACACATATACACACACGCAAATATACACCACATGCATATATACACACACACGGCATATATACACACACACACGCATATAAACACACACTCACGCACTCACAACACGGGGCCAGGAGCTCGGACTCGACCCCCGCAAACCTCAACTAGGTGAGTACCCCACACACACACACCACATCACACTCACAACACACATACACACACACACACATACACACATTGCACCTACACACATATACACACACACATAAACACACACACACTAGAGAAAGTACAAAGGGTTTGCGACAAGGTATTAAGTTCCAGTAGCAAGGTAAGTCCAATGAAGCAAGATTAAGGGAAACGGCCTGACGACACGGAGGACAGGAGGGTCAGGGAGACTTATTACGACATATAAAAATACTGCTTGGAATAGACAAGGTGGACAAGACAGGATGTTCCAGGGAGTGGAGGGGACACAGAAAACGAGGCACAATTGGAAGTTGAGAGACACAAAAGAGTCAGAGAGATTAGGAAGTATATTTCTTCAGATCATAGAGTAGTAAGGCAGTGGAATAGCCTAGAATTGACGTAGTGGAGGCAGGAACCAATAACACAGTAATACTAACGAGGTTTGATAAAGCTCATGGAGGCGGGGAGAGAGAGAGCTAGGGAATAACTAGGCAACCGGGTGGGAAAGAGGCGGGTGGCCAGGTAGCTAGGACTCGACCCCTGCAACCACAAATAGGTATACACATAGGTTGAATCCAACACAGAATCCTTGCTGACCTTAGGTGCTTGCTTACTCTTAAATTGAAAGCATATCGGTGGTTTTTGTTTACTTAGTAAAGGTCCAGTCCTGGATTAAATACTGATATAAAGGTTACCCTTGCAAACAACCTATTCTTCACCAGTACACTCCATTATATTTGAATTAAGTAGAAATAGCAACAGTACTAGGATTTCATGTCATATAGGAAGAAAGCCGCACACAACAGTTACCAGGTACAATAGAAAGCGGTACTGAAGAGTCCTGGGTCTGTGGTCAAAAATTAAATATGAACGTGTTTAGAAAGGTACAGAAACTAGAAGATTAATAAGATAAAAAAAGGTCTTATATTGTGCCTGCCACATATTAGATATGCACATACAACTGGATAGTAACACACGGGGAAAAGGAATATTAATTGAAATATTAATATTTATATATTAATCCTCAGTATAATATTGGTAACTTGATTCATAAATACAACTACAGTATTTCAAGTTAATCTTTCAACATTATTTATTGTTTTTTGCACATCAACATTTTTTTCAAAGTAGAGTGAGGCATAAAATTTTTTAATACATTCACCATCACTTATACAATAGCTGTTCTGCCACAAATCCATGGACCATCATAATTCAAATGTCACTTTGAGTGCAACCACAACCATCGCCCACCTCTCCATCACAGTGTACTGTACCATCCCCACTTGCACATGAAACTTTGCTTCACTATAAATCCTTTCATACCAGGAACAGGTCAGAGTACCATGGTTTAGCAGACAATTCACAGTAAAGAGTACAGTTCACACATGGAAGCTACAAGACATGAACCTATTTTTCTTTCATAAATAGTCAAACATTTTCCACTGTTGAAATTTGCCTATGTATCTTATACTTAAATCTATATGACATATTCATTAATAATAATTGAAAAGGGATATGACTAAGTTGTGCCACAAATAAAGATCATAAGCATCATTCTAGTAGGCATATGCATCCACTAAACTGTGGCCCTCCGACTGCTTTTAACTGCTAAGAATTATCTATTCCAACCTTTATGTAAATTCGTTTTTTTATTACCCTTATAATCAGAACATGCCTCACAAACAAAGGCGGCAGCCTATGGTGATGCCAATTAAAATTATTTAAAAGCAACTTGAATGTGAATCCTCTATCTACCTGGTACATGTAAATTCATTATACCATATTTACAAGAAACCTCAGTTATATTTTTTTTATTGTATTCACTCCCTAAGTGTATGACGGTATGTATTGCGCAAATAAGACAATATAAGCGATTACTGTATTTTAAAAAAGTATCTTCTCTGGAAATATTCATCTTTGTATTTAACCAAATTTATTTCATTTAAAATGGTAAAAGGTTTGTATATTATTACATAACCAAGATTAACATAATTTAGGCCTAAGACCAACTAATTCTTAGACAGTTTATAAAATTGTATTTAGTGGTAAATACAGTCGATGACAAGCGTGATTTATTACATATTCAATGCAAACACAAATATTTATTGAACTTGATTTGGCAAAAAAAATTGAGTGGAACCAAACTCCCGGAGTCACCATCCACAGAAACTAAGACGTGTAGTTTTAAAAAAAAATAGTTTAATAAATAGTATGGGTGGGTGGGTGTGGTGGGTGGGTGTGAGTTGACCTGACTAGCAGGGTGCACCTGGTCAGAAGTGCATGCTCCTTCCTTAAGTGGAGATTACCTGACAGGTGGTGCCATTGAGTCCTAAGCGCGGGGAGTTGACAAGTACCTAACAGATGGCCAAGTAATGGCCTGCTGCATGCACTTTCTTATGGTTCTAAAATGACCTTTGTTTTTAAGGCCTAAGTCAACCAATTTGTCTTATTCAAAAGCACAGCATACATATATATGATAGTTTTTAGTCCTTGTGCATGTGGAACAAAATACATGTTTGCCAATTTATATAAGAGGACTAATTATCCACATGCCTAGTGGCACTAGACTATTTAACCTCAGATGCCAGTAAACAACCGTCCTCATCTTTAATGTCACATAAATAAATAGTATGCATTGCCCCAAGTACATTTGCATCTGGACCTACTTATCTACAGCATAGTAATTCAATATTATCAGGTGAACTAAATAAATTCATATAAACTGGAACTAATACCAGTGATTTAATATTAAATTCATAATTCAATACCACAAATAGTAGATGTGGAATTTAAAATTGTAGGGATGAAGGAGGTCTACACTTCAGATTGAAGTGGATCTCTAGTATGATAATGATAGCTTCATTGTGTACAATTATTCAAGTTTGTAAATCCCAACTTGTGTAGAGTTTTGTTCTGTATTATGAACTCTTTCCTCTACTCATTAATAAAGGTTTTAGTTACATTGCCCCCTGCCACTTTTTTTATAAATTTGATCTCAAATCAAATTATATTGATATTTTTATGATTGCTACCAGAAGCATTGGAAGAATAACTAGGCTTATTTTTTTATTATTACCCCCAAAAAAAAAAAGTACCTAATGATATAAATGTATTAGGAGTATTTTTATTGATCAGAGTTAATCATAAAAAATACTGACATTGTAATTGCTATATTGAACAACAAGACGCTTTCTTACATGAAATAAATTGTATGGGGAGCATTCAAACTATAATTAAACCTAAGATGTAATGGTTATAATCAAATAAAAGAGCTAAAGACCGAGATGTTATGATGATTCATGATGGCTACAAATTCACTTAACTCATTTCAGATGTACTGTAAAAAAAATTCATACATTACAAAACATTACCGGCCCAGGCCGAGACTTAATTCCTGCAGATGGGTAAGTACTGAGGCCGGCACTACTGAAGGAACGGGGTAGTTAATAGTTGCAGTTTTATAACTGTAGTGTAAGCACGCCATCTGCAATCACAGTGATGGACTAGGAATGATGAAAGATTTTTTTTTTTTTTTTATGGGCCACCCTGCCTTGGTGGAAATGGCCAGTGTGGTTAATAAATAGATAAAAAACAAACTTTCCAAGGAGGAGCAAGCCAGGGTTCTCACATCAGGGCAATGAAATCAAAGGCATAAAATTAGGAGTTGGCTTTCTGATAACTCTGGGAAATTAATTGAAAGATATTTCGTTTTTCCTTTTGGGCCACCCCGCCTCGGTGGGATACGGCCAATGTGTTGAAAGAAAGATGGATGTTGGACTGTTAGCCTGACAATTCTGTGATGCTGGGTTCTTTTTCCATGAGGATGCATGGAATTATGTGTATCTAATACTGAATTCAGTTGAGAGAGTAATTTATCAACAGAATAACAAGGAGGATGGTCAGGACAAATTGAAGTATGACAAATCCAGTTTGTTGGCTATTAACACTGCTAATAATCATTGAAATGGGAAATTGCATCCTCTGTTTGAGATTGTAAGCCTGAACTACAGAAAGATGTAGAGGCAACAACATTCCATGTATACTGATATAACTAGTGATTAACCCATAAACTGTCCAAACTAAGATCTAAACGCCAATTGCAGGGGCTTCCGAACGTAAGAACTAGACGTTTTCTTTACCTGAATTCAAATGGAGAAAATCAAGGTCCGGAGCTGCTGCGCACGGCGAACGAAGATCTACGTTTGTGGGACCAGATTAAGGCTTAACTGCAAGATGATAAACCCATAGTTGGGACTCTAGATCCTGGATGGTGAGAAGTATGCACTTTATAGTAGGAGTATTATGAGATAAAATACTTTAAAAGACTGACATCTACTGTTTTCTTTGCATAGCAAGCAGAAACAAGGTGATAGTATGAATGTGGTGCAAGTTATTTTTAATTTTTTTTTACCAAGAAGGCCATCACCCACCAGGGCATGGGTGAACCCAAAAAAAAAATACATTCATCATCATTCACACTTTCACCTCACTCACCATAATCACTGGTATTTTTTGCAGAGGTGCTCACAACACCAACAAGTATTAAGAAGCATATACGTATAAAAGAATGACACCCGAATCTGCATGACAGTTCCTTCCAATGCCGACACAGCAAGGCTCCAGGCGGACATCAACCAATCTTTCAGTGGGCTGCAGAAAACAATATGAATTCAACGATGAGAATTTTCAATTACTCAGATATGTGTAAACATGAGAAATTAAATCTTCATCAGAGTACAAACAAATTCTGGCCAAAAAATAGAGCGAACACCGAAACGTCCAAGACCAGGGAGTGATTCATGTGTCCGGGGATCTCACCTCAGAGACAAAACACATGTATCAAGTCGCATCTGCTAAGAAAAATGGACAGGATGGATAATGAGAACCTCCCAAACTTAGGGGAGGCCAAGCCCATGATGACACTCTTCAGGTCACTGTCAATCTAAGGCAGAAAATATGCTGGCACACCTAACAGCACCATTTCAAGGCCGGTGAAATTGCCTGACCTATGAAAATGTACGAGAGAACTTACACGGCGCTGCATAACGGGGAGTATAAAACACCTCAATTACTGGGAGCGCTTTAGGTTATACTAGACCTGTACCCTGAACGCAGAGGGAAGATACATGATTTTATACGTCATGGAAAATCTATAGGGACTAGTACCGAACTTGCACAACGAAAATCACTCACTACGAAAACAAAAGACTTTGGCATAACATGCACCATCCGCCCCCAATGAAAACAGGGGTGTCACTAGCATGTGAAGAGTACCATACAATAATTCAGGGGCCCGAGACTGTTTCCAACAGCCTCCAGCAACATAAGGGGGATTACCAACAGACCCCTGCAGTCCTTCAAGTTTGGCAACTGGACAAGGCACCAAAAGTCAGTACCTGATCACCGGGCTGTGGCTCGTACTTTGGTTTGCGTGCAGACAGCAGCAACATCCAGTTGACAGGGGCGCATGAACACCAGGAGGCTGGTCACAGAACCGGGCCGCGGGGGGCGTTGAACTCCCCGAAACTTCTCACCATAAACTCCCAGGTAAAGATACACAACAAATCCCATCCAAACAGACAATATCCAGAACCCCTCTAAAGTGCAGGCATATGTACATCCCATTTCCCAGGACTCAAGTCCGACTATTCAAAAATCCTCTTCAAGGGGGCCTTTCCATGGCGTTGGTTGAAGAGGCTCTTGGACTGAGTGAATAAAGACCTGTCGACTACTTCCTCAGACCGAACAACCTAATTACCCACCCACCCCCAATCCCCCCATTCCCTAACCCATCCTGCCCCTATTTTCCTATCCTCCTCCCCACCCCTGCCCTATTTAGCCCTTCCTTTTATGGCATTTTTTTTTTTTTTTTTTTCCCACAGGCCGCCTAGGTCCTAGTTAGGGGAAAGGGGGTACTGGGTCCATCCCATTCGTTGAGGTTCTGGCGGGTGGCAGTAAGTTAGCCGTGGAATCTGGATGCCTGTGAATGTCCTTATCCCTCTCCGGTATCCCAGAGGTGGCTTTTGGGTTGGTCTCTCGGCGCCGGTGTATCTCTGGAAGCCACCTTTCCAGATTCCAGGGGTGTAGGCCGAAGGAGGTATGCGTTAGTGGCGGGATTCCTCCGGCCGCCATCTCTTTTGTCCACCGAGGTAGCTCGGCAGATGTGAGGTTTGCTATCCCGGATTCCCGGGTTTACTGGCATGATGGGTGGGTTTTATGGCACGGGTTCCATCTGCATCTGCGCTACTTGCAGTGCTGAGGTCCTCTTGGGTGCGGAGGGAGATTTCTGGCCCTTTCATTCTTCCTAGGAACTATCCCTCCCCGGGTCCCCCCTTTTTTTATTCTTTTTTTTATTTTTATTTTCTTTTCTTCTTTCTTTTTTTTCTTAAAAACAAAAAGAAAGAAGTAACCTAACCATGGCAGCCCTAGTCCATGAACCTGCTACCCCCGGGCCCCTTCTTGATACCGCACCCCATTCTGACCCCGCCTCGTCTTTGGACCACTCTTCGGACACTCCTCATGCCTCTGTACCTCTTGCAGGTGCTGTTTCCTCACCCGCTTCAGGTCCCTGAGCCTCGACTGACTCCTTTGATTTATCTGACCTTCGCTCTCCTCTGACTATGCTTCCGGCCTCTCCCTCTACGGTGCGGCAATTTTCGAATTGCCGGCCCGTTCCACGTCGGACCAACTCTGGTCCCACGCCTAAACGACAACGACAATTACCTGCTGATGATACTTCTCCCACCTTCTCGTTCTTCTCAGAAAAGATCGACAAAGTCCTTCACTACCTTTCCACGCTCAGTTTCAGACTGCACAATGGGGCTAAATTTTCACTTTAACGACCGACTTCCTCTACTGCCTATCTTTCTGACCACATATTGGCAAGGCACTCCTACGCCATGTTGGTAAAGATATTTCTTTTCATGCTCTTAAGAGCGGTACGTGCATCGTCACCGTACAGAATGCTACCCAGGCTCATGAGCTTTCTCGTCTTTCCCATATCGATACTGTTCCTGTAACTATTGAAAAGCATCATTCCCTCAATTCTTGTAGTGGTACCGTCATTCTGCCCCATACCATAGTTCAACAAATTTCCAGACATGTGGCAATGACATTCTTGAACAGCTGGAACTCCAAGATCTCCCAATCCTCAAGGTAGACACTTACGTTCTTCCTGCCCGCGGGCGGAGACGATACCCTAGCAATGTGGCTCATTTAACTTTTGACAGCCGTGAACTCCCATCCTCAGTTTATGTAGCAGGACATCGGTTACAAGTTTGAAAGGTGATCCCTACACCGCAACAGTGTAGAAATTGCTGGCGATTTGGCCATCCAGCGAAATATTGCAGATCTATCGCTGAATGCCCAGTCTGTGGTGCCGATGACCATTCTAATACGTCTTGCAATCGACCTCCCTCTTGCCTTAATTGCCATGAATTAATTCGTACTCTCGCCGTTGTCAAGTCTACTTAAACGAGCGGGAAATCAGTTACCTCAAAGAGGCAGAAGGTCCCCCTTATCCATGGCAGTTTCTCATCTCCGCCTCCAAGGGAGATTTACCTTCGTGTTTCTTATTCCCGTGTTTCAAAACGTCCCCCCACTTCTGGTATCCCATCTTCTGCACCCACCTCTGTGGTTACCTCTCCCATAGTCACTCCTGTAGCTAATTCTTTGCTGCCCTTGGCTCAGACGTCCCTACTTCAACGTCTCAGTCTGATCTTGCTTCTTCGTGTCCTCTCTCACAAGCCTCAGCACGAAGAGATCTCGTATGACACCTCCTCCCAATCACCCTCTACTTCTCAAAAGTCAAAAAAAAGGTCCGTTAACAACCTCCTACCCATCTTCCACCTCCTCATTTTCCCTTCCCTGTCTCTGTACCTGGTTTCTCCCCCTCTCACTGGCTCTGTTACAAGTGTAGAGGTTCACCCTCCTCCTCGTACTGTACCTTCCTCCCCTGTTCCCTCCCGAGTTTCTTCCTCTTCTGCCACCTCCCAGGTTTTCTGCCTCTTCTGTCCCCTTCCACGCTTCTCCAGTTCCCTCCACCCTTTCCGCCCCCCCTACCTTGGTACAGTCCATTACAGTTTCCAATCTTTACTCATCCTCCCCCTACCATTTCCAATATTGTCTCCCATACAACGTCTCTGAATTCTGAAACACTTGAAGCAATCTCTGAATATATGCAGAGACCCAAACCATCAATGGACACTGATCCACCCTCCGCTCCCTTCTCTCTCCTCTATTCCATCTGTGCAACTCCTTTCTTCACAGCGCAAACCCTTCCTTCGCTGCTTGAAAAGTTTTCACTGCCTCCGCATGTGGAACTTTTCTAACCCCTCCTAGTCCCGTAGAACCCTTACCTGCGGATTTCAGGTATCTTTATCATTGCCAATCATGGCCCAAATTTACAGGGGAATATACGTGGCCTCGGGAATAAAGGGCGGTTTTCAATTTAACTCTCCCATTTTTTCCCCTTTTTGGTGTTTGTTTAAAGGGAACCCAAAAATTTACCCCCGCTGCTTTTTTATTCCCCCCAACTCAGGCTATAATTTATTGTATTCTTCATTTTTATTATAACCCAAAAGAACCCCGCTAAGCCAAAAAGGGACTATCCCCCAGCGCGGGCGGGGCCAAGAGGAAAAGCGAGGCATCGGGGTGGCAAAAGGGAGATGGATGAGAAAATGGGTTACGGAAACACGGGTATTGGATGGAAAAAGGGGGAAAAAAGGGCAGCAAGAGACTAAACTAAAAAGGGGTTTGGAGGGGAGGGGCGAAAAGTATCATCAGAGTTTGGGAGTAAACCCGGGTCTTTTGTAAAGAATTCAATGAAGAGTCGGGAAAAAAAGGGAGGGTCCATCAGCAAAAAGGGGAAGGTAAAGGAGGAAGTTAAACGAAGACGACTTGGGGGAAAATTTCCCGCGTGCTCTTTGATGGAGGCAGTCTAACAAAATTTGTGGCAAATTTCGATACGGGAACTTGACACTGCTCACAGAGGGGAACGGGGGGGTCCCTCTCCATAGAAACCCATGGAAAAAATGAGGGGGCCCAAAAGAGAAGGCGGGAGAAGTGGTCCCCCAACCCCCGGCACGAAAAACAAGAAAAACGGCCAGTAACCTAGGGCCATTTTATTAAATGAATTTTGTTACCGAGCAGATTTTAAACCAAACGTTTTTGGGCCAACGGGGGGCGAAGGGGTAGGTATTGAAAGCAAATAGTCCAGAAATGGAACCCCTCGATGGGAAATTGGTGGGTCATGACTGGCTGACCGGAGCAGTGCCCTGCCTGTTCATTCCCCCTGTACTCGACATGACCGGGGAACCCAAAAAAAAAACAATATCTTATTTTTGGGTAGAGATACGGGGGTTAGCCAAATTTTGGAAAAGGGGGAGAACTGGGGGAGAGATGTATAAAATTTTTTTCGTATAGCCGAGAGCACTAAGGGACCCTGAGACTACCCCCAAAGTGACACGGGCAAAGATAAATACAATAATTGCTGCAAGAAGGGCATACAGTTCACATTAAAAATCTAGCGAAGATATTAAATGCCCCCCCCACGCCCGTTTGCCCGGGAAAAAACTGCTGCGAATCCAACGCCGCCCTAAAGACTTAGACCCCAACTGTGTACACAGCGGTGGCATGAAAAAGGGAGTGGAAGGGGATCAAGAAAAAGAGAGGGGGAAACCCAAAAGGTAGGCATTGACTTTCGACCCGGGGGAAAGGAAAGAACAGCCCCGAACAGGCTGAATTTCCCCGGGGGGGTAGGGAAAATTTAAGATGCTACTTTGAACATATAAAGGTTTTAACTAAAGGGGAAAAGACAAAAAAAAAGTAGCGAAGAAAAAAAGGGACGGAGCAAACGGGGGCGGCGAACAAATTTAAAAAGCCCTACTAATTCGGTGCCCAAACCTATAAAGGGAAAGGGATTGTGTAAAACGTGGGGAGCAACATAGTAGCAAGGAAATTTGGGAAATCACGGCGACAACAAGGAGGGAACATTCGCTTCTGTATAGGGGCTCCAACGGGGGAAAGGGGCCAAAAAGCACCAAGGCACAAACGTAACCCCTTTTGGTGTTTGGTTAGGGGTTAAAGGCTGAGAAGAGTAGCAGGAGGGGCCCGGGCCGGAATAAATCTGGTCACCAAAACGAGTTTTGATAAAACGGGGCGAATTAGGCGAAGCAGAGTTCGCCCCCCCCGTCACCCCCCAGGAAAGATGGGGCAATTTTTTTTAAAAGGGTTTTTAGCCGGCTGTAAACAATTTTCCCTTTCAAGAGGTAATGTGGGGTTTTCCCGGGATAACCAAAGGGGTCAAAGAGAAGGCCTAGAAACCTGACGGGTACACTTTTGGGGGATACGGGAGCCATAAAATACAAAGGATGAGGGAGAAACAGAGCGTCAAGTAAAAAAAAATTTGGTGATTTTGGTACTTAAAATTTAAACCCATGCGGGGTTGGCCCCCAAGTGGAAACACGGCAAACCGCATGCTGGAGAGAAACTCAAAAAAATGACGGACAGGGGGCCTGCAAAAGCAATAGCAAGTCAAAACCCAAAGAGTGATAAACCAAATATTGGGGGGAAAGAACAGAGGCCAAATCATTTATAGAAAGGGAGAAAAAGGGGTTGTGCTTAAAACACATCCCTGGGGACACCATCAGCTTGGACGAAGCCCGGGGAAAGAACTTTTATTGATTTCGAACAGGGAAAAGGGTCGTCATTTAAAAAAAGTTTTTAAAGGGAAAGGGAAATGGTAATTGCCTCGGAGGCCAAAGGGAAAGGGCCCCGGGGCCCAAAATTTTATTCCCCCAAGTTTTTCCTGCCTTCTCAAGATCAAAAAAAAAGGCAATAACAATTGATTTTTCCCCAAAGGCATTATGAACATACGTATCCAACGAGTAAGGGGCCCAAATGGTAAACGACCCTTACGAAACCCATTTTGACTAGGGGAGAGCCCTGTTGGGGTGCCCTTTTAATACCACACAAAAACGTCTTTTTTACAGACTTTCCATCACTTTGCAAACTGCACTAGTAAAGCGAGGGAAACGATATGGGGGGAAACATGTCCGTAGTCCCCCGGTTTTTGGCGGAAAGGGAGAACAAGGGCATTTTTCCCACAGCGGGGGAAGAACCCCTTTGTGCCCAAATAAGATTGAAGAGGTTTAAGGGGACTACAAGGGCTAAACCGATGTAAATTTTTGTAACATACAAAAGAATGTCGCGGGGCCCGGGCTGCCAAAAAAGGGCAATTTTGAGATGTTGCCCCCTTTTTTCTTGAAGTGAAAAAGGGGCACATTAAAACTGTTCTTCTCGGGAAAAAAAAGCCCAAGGGGAAACTAACTCTCTGGCAGATTTTGAGGAAAAAAAACCGGGGGGCCCATAGATGGACCCCTCGGGAAATAGGGACCAGAGTGTCCCAAAGGGTTCAATGGAAAACGTCGAGAGGGTTTTGCAGGGGTTCAACACCGCGACCCGTAGAAAAAGGAGCGGGGTTTCAGGAAAAAAAATTTCCCACTAAATTTTTTCCCACTTTTTTCCCCAGACTGAACTCATAGAAAAAGCAGAGGGATGGGGAAACAAGCCCTCGCCATAAAGGGTGCTTTTTAAAAAACGGATGCCCGGGCCCGACGATCCACGTTTTCCTGCAAAAAAACAAAAATTTCTCTCAGGGGTTCCCATTTTTCCGGGTACCTGCCCCATGCGCATTTTTTCAAACGTACGGGCACGACCCACAAGCAGGAGACCCCCAAAGGGCCCACGCATTTTCTGGGGAATCCCTGCCTGAGGTTTGGGGGTTAAAAAATGAGAAGCTGCGGTTTTAAACTGACGTCGAGAAATGTGTAGGAGCTCATCAATTGGGGGATAAGAAGGGAAACCCCACAAAACAGTGAGGTTTTTGGGAAAATCCCAATTTGCCCGATCAAATTGCCAGCGAGGGGTACGGGAAAGGGGGTGAAAAGGGAAAGGGGAAGTAAGGAAAGATTTGGAAAAAATCGATGTCATGTAAGTCCGGTAGAACAGACCAGGTAAGTCAGTGCAGTGGGGGAAAAAAGCAACTGAACGATGCAAGAGGAATATGAGAAAAGGGAAACAAAATTTGGGGGGGAGTACCCCCTATTTAAAAAAAATGGGGGGTGGTGAAAAGGCAAACAAACCCCCCAACTGGATGCCCCGTGGGGTTTACAATGACCCCCCCCAGAGGAAAAGGTTGGGCCCTTAAAACACCAAGTAAAAAGAAGTTTGGGGTTTGGTAAGGATGAAACAAAAAAAGGCAAAGCGGGAAAAAATTTTCCCCGAGAAGGGGAAAAAATAAAAAAAATTTTAAACCACTAATTTAAGTGGGTACGGGCTGCAGTGGGAATGCAGCGAGGTAATGGACAAATAGTTTGACAGTACGGGTTTTAAAACATTTGCCCTAAAGAAGGGGGACTTTCATTAAAGGTCCCCCTCTAGAAAGGATCTGAAGAATACAATAAAATTAAAAGCCGAGATAGGTTTTGGGAAAACAGCCGAGTGTAATTTTGGTTCTTTTAAGCAAACACCAACAGGGAAAACCTGGGAAGCAACATCGAAGCTCACCCCGAAATTAAACCCCCGAGGCCGCGGATATTCCACTGTAAATAGCCATGATTGGCGATGAAAAAATACCCGGAATCTGTAAGAAAGGCACCTAAAGGACTAGAGGGGTTAAAAAAATCAAAGTGTGGTGGGATTTGGGAAAACGTTTTAAATAAACGAAGGAAAAGGGGTGTTGCAAAGAATGGGGTTTTTGAAGATGGAGGGGAGGGGAAAAGAAGGAAAAGGAAGTGAATCCAGTTCCAATTTAAAAATTAGTCTCCTGCAATATTTTCGAAATGGCTTTTAAGGTTTTTCTGAATTTAAAGATGTATTTTGGGGACCATATTTGGGGATAGAAAGGGGGAGGGGGAGTAAAGATTGGGAAAAGTAAAAGGACTGTACCCAAAATAAAAAGGGGGGGAAGAGTGTAAGGGACTGGGGATGAAGGGGGGGGGGGACAGAAAGGCAGAAAGTGGGAGGTGGCAGAAAAGGGAGAAACTTTGGGGGGGGAAAGGGGGGGGAAGGCATAAATACAAAAGGGGGAGGGGGAATCTTTCCCCACTTTTAAAAAGAGCCAAGAGAGGGGAAGAACTTTGGTTTCAGAGACTGGAAAGGTAAAAAAGGGGGAGGGGGTTTTAAAAAAGGGAAAGAAGGGGGAAAGAAGATTTGACAAAAGTGGAATTTTTTTGGGCTCTGAAAAGCAAGGGGCGATTTGGGAAATTTGGTTCTACGAGGTCCTTTTCGATACGGGGCTTTTGGGGGAAGGACGCGAAGAGTTTAGAACAACCCGAGTTGTGTCGGGACGGGCAGAGCCAAGGACAGCAAAAAGGGTTAAAATCCGGGTGGGTAGGGGGGGGTAACAACAGAGGGGGCGCAGAAGTGGGACCCCCCCAAAATGGGGGGATGTTTTTGGAAACACGAGAATAAGAAAAACGGGGTAGTTTTTCCCTTGGAGGGGGAGATGAGTAATGCCATAGCAAAAAGGGGGGGACCTTCGCCTTTGAGGCAACGGTTTCACGTTAAATTTTAAACCCTTTTTAAAAGTTTCCGACAAAAAATACGTCTTACGAGCCAATGTTTCTGACGTTTTTTAAAACGCACAAATTCTAGGGGTTTCCAAAAAACGCGCGCCAAAGGCCTGGTAGGCCAAAACGGGGGAGGGAAAGGGTTTTTTTCAGTGGGCGGGGGGCACCCTGTGAAAAAAATCTGGCCTAGCGGTGCAAATTTTGGGAACGCCCCGTTTTTCAGGGCCATTTTCACACACCCTGCCCTCCCTTTGGGAAGAATTCCCCACTCCTTTGCGGATTGGAGGGCTTTTTGTTTCCCCAAATGATAGCTCCCAACAGCGTTAAATGTCAGTGAAAAGTGAATTCAAGGGTTTTTTAAATGAGTGTTAAACCCAAAAAAGTGCCCAGGATAACTTTAAAAAGTGACGAAAAAAAACCGATGACCCACAACCTTCCACCTCTGGGGGGTGGCCGGGTTGTTTACGTTTTACGTTCCCGTACCAGGGCGAAAAAAGGAAACTATTTTGGTTTGTGTACAACACCCAGATGATACGGTGATAGTGATGTGATTTCCCAAGTCATTTAAATCATTTTTTAGGACAGTGAAGTGAATTTCCCCCATTTAAGCGCCATTTTGTAAAACGTAGCATGCGGTCGGTAGTTTTTTCATAGTTTTTTCCAAGGGGGAAAGGGGAAAAATCGGGGGCACATCCCGGGGCCCCAAAACCACGACCTATGTGAAGATGACGATATTGTAACGATGGTATGAATGGTGACAGGAGGGAGGGGGGCAGTGGGGGTGTATGAGGGGGCACGCCCCATGGGCACCATAAACCGGGCCAGTACTAGCCACGCGGGATCAGCAGAACAACCACCCTCACCCTACCCCACATTTCCCACAACCTGCACCACCAAAACCCTGCACAGCCACAACAAAAACCAAACCACAGTAAAATACCAACCCCCCCAGAAACCCGCATCTGGATTGGCGGGACGGTGACGATTTGTTCCCAGTCCCCATGCTTTGTGAAACACAAAGTGGAATAAAGCCTCTTGTCACGGGGAAACAATGCATAAAACGGAAATGCTTTTGATTATTTTCGATAAACCCCCTGGGAATCATTGTGGGGAAACCCACATACGTGAAACCCGGCAAAACAATTCTTCACCAAATCACGGCTACACAAGGGAAAGGGAGACAACTGGGCGAGATGTATGTTTTTTCCCAAAAAAATGTTAGCCACAGTGTATAAGCACACTGAAAACCCCCTACGGACAACGATCGCCTGATTTCAACTCCAGGTTTTAGTGACTTATAGGGTCAAACGTTTTCCCATAGTTGCGTTTTACACTTTTCAGACAAAACCCGGCCCCGACAGAAAAACAGGTTATAAAGTAAAAAAGTGTTTATGTACCTGAAAAAAAAAGTGTGCATGTATTTTTATCCCTTCAGGAAAGCTTGTTTTTGACGGTTCCCTTATTTTATTTTAAAGGAAATCTCATTCAAACAATATATACCAAACAAGAGGAAAGCTTTGGGAAAAGCTATTTTTACTGGTATTGCAGAATGGTCTTTTTTAGTAATTTTTGTGTACACGCAGTAATACTTTGAGAGATACCATGAAGTTTTTGGGATCTCTGGTGGGGTTCGAACAAAAGTGGGAACCCCTTCTTGGAAGGGGCATATGTTATTTACTGATAAGGGACAAAAACCCCCTTCTCAGGATTTTCTTTCGAGTGAACTTGACAAATGTGTGGCACGTGCGTGGTAATCGCAAACATATGCCCAAAGGGCGACGCTGGCACTGAAGGTAGGGGCAAACCTTTGCTGCCAATGACATCATGGCATTTCGGTGGCATGACAAACGTGTGTCACATTGTTGACATCAGTTCACACAAACAAATGGACCCAGTGAGGGACAACAGAGAACCAATGAACCCCTTCTAAGCCGCAGTGTCATGGACTAAACCTAAAAGCGCTTAGTGGGCAAAATGTGGCATGAATTGGGTTTGCAGACTTTTTTACGCAAGAGTTATAAGTGGGAAATCAAACTTTTTTTTTCCTCTTGTTGATTCCCCCTATGAAATGCTTTTAAAATAAAGTTTAAGACCCAAAAAAACACCAAAATAGGTGAATTTTTCCTGTCGTAATCCCAAAAAATAATTGCAAAATCCAAAAAGGGGCAACTCCTGCAATGACCAGGCCCCCAGACGTATCCGTAGAGGCCCGGGGACAACCCCATACAACTGCCTCCTACAATGCCAAAAAAAGCTCAG